>MOOZ01001430.1:761002-771547 GCA_002930495.1 Cecropterus lyciades | reverse complement strand
GTTTGTAATCCCAGATTTAATCTTAACGTGGAGAATCTTATTTTCGCCTCTTCAGAGATCGTATCACACTAAGGAAATGATATTTTATGAAATTTTATCCGATGGTCGTTGCCGATAAACACTTTTTATTCCTTATGTTTTTTACCGTTAAAGGGTATATGGACATATAACATCGTATGATGCACACGTGTAGAATAAATCACATTTGATAAGTCCTCGAAGTCTCCATGACCCCTGATAGGATAATGGTAAATCTCCTTAAGGGTTGATTTCCCGATGAAATAAGTGAGTGAAAGTTTGAAACTAGAAATTCAAAATTAAGCCAATTATTTATTTTCATACTGTTTATTTCAAAAATTGGCGGAGTTTCATCGTTTTTCACCTTTTTGGAGGTAAAATATCAATAAATCCTTCTTTGGGGGCCTAGGTCATACAAGGTAGAAGTTAAGATAAACCTTCCTATAAGTATAGATAGATAGACGATGGACAGATTGGATTTAATGGCAATCTGTAGTCAACCTCTGCTGAAATGCTACGGCTAAGCACTATGTAGGAATTCTCCTCTCTTCCTTACTACAACCACCAAACCACGTTATTAGTTTTATATGAACTACATTATTTAAGGAGTCGGTTAAATAAGTAGTAAGCGAATAACATAGTAAATAGACATGATGGCATGATAAATTTTAAGTTTAAATATTCCCACCAAAACGCTCCAAAGTGTCATGGCGTCGACTGTGACGATTGTGCACTTCCAAATTTCAAGTTATTTAACGTGTTTAAAACATGAATTCCAAATCGTATATAATAAAACAATGTGGTTACTTGTTCGACTCGGAACGAACTGATTTATTCGAAATATACTGCTATATATATATATAGCAGTATATATATATATATATATACTGCTATATATAACTGTTACATGTAACTTACATATTATGAGCTAAATGGCGCTAGGTGTATCTACTTTATTCTTGTTATTTTTATATAAACTAACAGTATAGGTGGTGTTCGGTTCCTCTGTGTACATCAATAAAAACTCCGAACAAGTTAATTGTGTTCATGTCATACGTAAAAACAATACGTGATAAGTGGCTGAAACTTGCAAGGCGTGATTTAAAAGGAATTACTTAATTAATTGTGAAGATCACTTTGACGTAAGTATTTACTTAATTTTGTAAACCTAGTCCTTGTTCGAAGATTTAAATGAATAAATAAATGTTTTGAGGTTAGGTTTTAGTCTAGCAAAATATCTATCTCATCAATTTGCCACCTTTTAACATATAGATACACACAGTTAAGGTTTAGCCTTAATTAATAATGAAAGTAGATTCCTGTGTTATATTTCAAATCATAATAAAGCCACTTTTAGTGTGGTTGAACTTAGGACAGAAATAATAAGTGAGGGACACATACACCACCTTTGTTAGGACAGAAATAATAAGTGAGGGACTCACACACACTACATTTGTATTGTAATAACAGGTATTTTATTTGGATTCCAGTTGCCAAGTGATATGAAAAATTACATGAAGTATCATTTATTGGGGTCAGTCTCGCAAATTCGCATGAAACCATATAATAATAAAATAAATAAATACTTGTTTTGTAATCTTTCAGTTATGTGTCATTTAATGGTTATATAGTTTTAATGTCTTTAATCACAGTCATCATGCCTATTCTAGGAGTAAACTAGGAGAATGTTAAACAAAGAAATTTGAAGATGCTGCCTACATATGTGACAAAATTCCGGATTAAACCAGTTCGCACTAGTTTGTTTCGCTAACGTAAAAAAAAAGCAGTCGAATTGAGAACCTCCTCCTCTTTTTGAAGTCGGTTAATAAGTAAACTTATTGCTTCTTGAGTGTCTTTTAAGTGCGATTTTTGTACTGGATTTAATGAGGAAATTTTTTTTTTGTTTATTACATTGTCATCACCATTGGTATCCCACTACTGGACATAAATCTCCTCTATAAGTTTTGGAGGTATTATTAATAGATAATTTATAAGGTTTCCATATCTTTGAGAAATTTAGGAGAACTATCAAGTGTGTGTCCCATTAACCATTGTCCCACTGCTGGCCACGGGTCTTCTCTCAGCATGAGACAGTCTTATGCCATAGTCCACCGCGCTGGTCAAGTGCGAATTGGTAGACCAAGTGTGTGTGTACCTTATGATAATGACGTAATTTTGGTTTAAAGGGTATAGTTAGGCAGAGAGGATAACACAAAGCGTTCCAAGTTTATACTTCCCTGAGGGCTACGAAACATACGCTACAAGGGTCCTTCGCAAACTTTAAATACTAATGTAAGTGTCCGATCTTAATGCCACGAAATTACGCTGCAAATTGTAGTGAATTGTGCTGTAATTTTCTTAACGCAGACGCAGTACCAAGAAAATGTTTCGTAGTTCCCAGACATCTGATAAGATTATTTGATAATCGTGATGGTTATATCGGTCTACCTGCTACTTCCTTTGATTCGCGGCCAAGCAGGTAACGATGAATTTGGATTTCCACTTTTGGTCTGGGTGTCAGTGTTTTCCTCTTTGTAGAGAGAGTTAAACGAGAAGACTCTAATGCACAGTAAATGTAAATCGGTTACTATCTGTTTTGCTATTTAAGTCTATTGTAGATATGTAATATCATATATCAGTTATGAAATAAATAATATTATTAATGGAAATAAAAAAACACTGGCAAAACAATGACAATAGGCCGACCATATCTCACGAAAGACTGATAACCGATGGTCCTCGACGAAAGAATTATCCTCGAGTGGCGACTACGCTTTGGAAAAAATCCACGAGGGCGTAGGTCTCCTCCTGACCAGGTGGACCAACCTGAAGACTACAGCGGGAAACCGCATTCAGAAGGCACAAGTTCAGTTAGAGTGTTGCCATTTAGGGGAGGTCTATAACCAGTAGTGGACCTCAAAAGGCTTATGGATGAATGGAAGAAAAACTGGTTGGCTGCTTCCGTTAAATGCAAAAACGCAGCAGCAGAAACGAAAAAAAAGTAGAAACTCATTTGTATTTGCTACTAAAACAAAATTGACACTAAAACAAAATTACTAAAACAATTCAATATAAACGCCTGTACAAAAAGCAAATTGATCTACTACTCATCAGTCTTTTTTACACAAAAGTGTGTAACTACATTCAATTAAGAGGCGTCAATCCAATCTACGTCAATCACCTGTCCATTTGGTGAGCGCACTGATTCTAACTCAATTGGTGCACTATTAATTAGTCTCTGAAACAAGCACCGCTACGACGTAACTGTAGATTTATTACTAGTTTCAATCTAACAAGCAAAGGATTTGATCTCTGGCTAAGAAAATAACTTTACGTTTGTGTTCATAGTCTAGGTATCTGAATATACATCTTTGTTTGTCTACTATAAGTTCATAATTCTAGTAAAATCCAAAAACACAGGTTTCTTGGCCTTCTGGCAGTATAAATCCACTCTTTTATAGAGAATAAGATAATAAAATTTAAAAAAAATCTAATAATTGTTGGTTTATTTCAATTCGGTTTGCAAAAAATAATTAAACCTAGTTACCAAAATAAGTAACTCAGTTGACTGAATTATTATTGAACATAAGCGCCACCTATGTGTTTTAAACTTTTACACCCCACCTGCAAATGGTTTATAAAACCACTTGTCTCATTTTATTTCTCTTCTTCGCTAATCGATCTGATAGGAAACGGACGTAGTTAAGTTATAGTTTGAATATAATTTAATTGTGGTTATTTAAACTATAAAAAGACGTTTTATTTACGCCCTCAACTAAATTTCCTATACTAATAATAAAAAGCATCTAGACGTCATTCTCAAGAGTCACCTGTGATCCTTCTTCTTCTCTCTATTGTTTCTTTACTGTCTTCTGTCTAGGTTTTACTGGAAGTAAGGAAAAGACTGCCTGTAGTGACCACTTTACAGTGAATAAACAACACCGGTCTGACAGTTGGCAATGGGTTTCGTATTCAATACCCCCGACATACATTTTTTTTTTTTATAGTATGGAAGTAGCAAACGAGCCTGCAGCCCACCTGATGGTAAGTGGCTACTGGCCCCCATGGACATCTGTAATCAACTCTAGGTAAGAACAAAGTCTCACCTAAGGTTAGCCACAGATGCGTTGCTACCCCTGAGGACTAAGATGGAATGCCTCGAAAAGTATGTCTCCCTTACCACACTCTTCAGATTTCGAAATAAGTGTGGCGGTGGTGTTTCCGGAGTCGAACCAAAAAGAGTTCTACCTTCAAATGATACATTAACATATCTGTAACTATATTTGTTGAGTCTAGGTTGGTTGAGTTCTCGTTTTTGTGTGTCCTTGGCATCCACGATACATGGAGAACAGTAGAAAGCATTCTAAGAATAGAACAGGGAGAACACTAGCAAGCATTGTAGCATGTAAACACATACATGGATATAAGTAAGAAAAAAGTGGAATAACAGGGATTATTCGAGGGGGAAACCTTCAAAAGGTACCCGACGCCGTGGGAGCAATGCCGGGTTATGTGGGATTTTTACCGCACTAAAACATCCCCGATGGCCGTCCTCGCCGCTGCGTGGGGGACTCCGGGATCACCAACGGAACGCAACCGGAGTTCTCCGAGCGCGGTGCCCCTTACGGGCTCTTCCCGGTGAGCATTTGCAGTCACTGTGCCTTCACATGTTACGACGGTATCAGACCACACATGCCGCAATCCTTCCCGAGGTCGCTTGGTTGAACGGCTCGAGCTCCCTCTCTTGCCGCCCGCAACCCCAGACGCCCCCTTTTAGTCGCCTCTTACGACAGGCAGGGAATACCGTAGCCCTATTCTGGTCCCGGAACTACAGGGACACCGTATTAAGTACCTACTGTTGTGTTTTTATTTTCAAGCGTGGCATGGGATATATTTACACGAGGAATTTTTGTTTTATTCTCACAGATAGCAACGCATCTTTGACTGTATTTAGTGAGGTCGTTATCTGTAACAGATATCGATGCAATGGATCGCAATGGCCAATCTATCATGTGGACTCTGCTCGTTTGTTATTGTAATTACATGAAAAATCTAACCGTTCATTTAACACCGATGAATACCATTGAGCCATGTAGTGCTAAGCGCGGTTATTGTCGATAAAAAACCCTTTTAGGGGAACCCTGCTTTGAGCAGTAGATCCGAAAAGTCATAGGATGGAATGGGATGGAATAGCATTATTTTTAGACCAGCCACATTTCAGGGCATCTAGTGTCGGCCTTGGAGATATCTCGAGACTAAATCGATCATCAAGGAGGCTCTCACTCGGTTAGAGGGAGACAGACAC
Organism: Cecropterus lyciades; assembly: GCA_002930495.1. Taxonomy (NCBI): domain Eukaryota; kingdom Metazoa; phylum Arthropoda; class Insecta; order Lepidoptera; family Hesperiidae; genus Cecropterus; species Cecropterus lyciades. Next base: position 766,224 of record MOOZ01001430.1, on the reverse strand, counting down.
CGGTACAAGTTCAAACGACGCTTAGGCACGTACTCCGACGGCTACTTGAAGTAAAGTCGATTCAACGTAAAAAATATTAACGGTTCTCCAAACACTATCTCTTTCAATCGCTGATGCCTTATCTGTAAACTGTTTGAAAGTCTTAGGAATCGGTTGACTATAATCGCTTGTCAGATTGAATAGTGTTGTTCTTGCTTATCTATTTCTTGAAAATTGGTTTATGTAAAACTTTAAACGTGTCTGTTCCGAATCTCAAGCACGCAATTTTCGAAGTTTATAAAGATATACCATACCTATGTTTGTTTTCAACGCTTTACAACGAAAATGGCTTGACATTTTTATAGCTTGATTCACACAGTTTCAAATAAGAGTTGACGTAACGTGAAATAAAGTTAATTATATGATATATAAAACAAAGAGCCCGATTTCTTAACAATATTTAACAAAAAAAGCAAAATGTATCATTATGAAATATATAAAATAAAAATATATATTTAAAGCTGCTGCAGGTGGAAGAAAAAATTAAATTTCAGAAAAAACTACGTGCTCTAAAGTTAATTTTATGTTTAAGTGCTTTTTTTATTGGAATTAGATGACCCGCGTGGCGGAGCGGTCACCATACCAGTTTGACACGCAGTGGGTCCCGGGTTCGATCCCCGGCCAGACAGATATATGAATGATGAGTTTAGGTTTCTGTTCTGGGTCTGGGAGTTTGTGTATTCGTCTTTGTGTGTCCATGGCACTCACGACACAGGAGAAGATCCTACTGTGGGTCTATGAGTATAAAAAGCGTTTATGTTTATGTTTAATTTACGATAATAATATCATCATTCGATAACTCAGATATACATACATATTTCACTATTCGTAGGCATTTATTTTCTTGAATTTCCTTTCACAACATAATATATAAAGGCTCATAATTATTCGACCTCAACATATTACCAGATAGATTGACCAACGAATTAGGAGGAAAATCGCATACATTCCTGTTAATTAGACTTATCAGGGCTTCGGTGTTTAATAGATAAGCTGTTTCATCCGTTGGTGGGGAAAATGAAAAGTAAGATTGATCAATTGCAAGAAAACAACCAGAGAGAACAATCTAATAAAATATTCAAAATTTTCTCTGACAATGGTAAACAAAATTTCCCCAATACGTTTTGTATTTGAGGTTGAAGATAGTAGTAACACGGGTAATTTGTTATTAAAAGTTACTAAAAACTGCAGTAGTAACAACGGTAATGAAATTAACCGTGTTACTACTGGCAGTAAGATTGGTAGTTACACGGGCAATAAGCCGATTATTGCACAAACAGGTACAGATACCCAAAAACAAAACAAACACTTTTGATAAAATGTTTGTTTTATATTTGGGTATTCAACTTAAATTATGATAGTTCCACATGCACACATTATTTCATTTATTCATTCATCACATTCACTCGTTAAGAGAAAGTAAGATGAATAAATGAAGAATAGATAATACAAATACGGGCTACGGAGAACCGTAATATAGAGTATGCTGCAGAGGTATGTGTCTCCAGTGCAGTGTCTCAATACCGTTCACTGTTCAAACACACTATATCTAAGTTAGGTGTTTGTTTCGGGAGTTTGAATTTGCCTTTTTATGTCTTAATAAGAAATAATATAAAGAGTTCTGAATCCAAATTTGTTCATTAGACAAACATAGAATTAAGGAGGAGTTTTTCCTTAGAAGAAAACACGTGCAAAAACAAGAACGTCGAAACAGAGTTTTTAATTAGTGAAAATTAATTATATCATGTAATTCGATAACGTACTCAATTATAGACCCGTAATTCTTTATTGCATCTTCATACTAAATGTTACTTTATAGCTGAAAAAATCTTTTTGCAAAATTCAGAAGAAATTGAAATAAATTGCGTTCATAAAGTACGTAAAACGAAATATAAAGTTTTAACCGTTCCATAGTTAAAAAAATAAACATAAGCTAACAATAAGCTAACCTAATGGGCGTGCGGAAATGCAAACAGTTTTACGGGACGCCCATCGGAAATAAAATAGTTACGGGCGATTGCCGCGGGCGGTGCTGATAGCTTTCAATTTATCTGTTTGAAAAAGTTTTGACGATTTGCATGGCGCTATGTTTTTAATACGTTTCATTTCTTGCTAGGTTATCATATTTTTTTTTTTGTACTAGATATTTGTATACCTATTTATCTAGCATTAACTTATCCATACTAGTGTAGATTATAATGTATTATGTGGCTTAGCGGTTCCCATACAGTCTGATATACAGATTTCGGGTTCCGGGTTAAGTTAGATTAGTTTAGGCTCTGGACAGACAGAATGAATATGTGTTTACATCTTTGTGTGTGTCCAGGGCACTCACGACACATGATAAATCAATTTCCGTATAGATTGATGATATGAATTTGCTCGTGATTGTACTTGCTTTTGGGTGTTCATGAAACAGACGAAGTCGATCACACATGAAATGTCAGTCACAACCTTTTAAGCCGGTTGGACTGCAGCGCGTACCAAACAAATGGACGTGCATACATACAAACATATAAAAATCGCCAAGAAGAGCGCAAAGAAGCCGAAGGGCCGGAAGGCCGGACATCAGAAGTGATATTAAGTAGTTTATTGATTCAGATATTATAACAATTACAGCTAAATGATAATAGTGTGGGATAGGACGGCCTGTTGAAACAGACAGAGGTCCGCGCACCTAGATGCATCCAAATCAAATGCGACATGATCGAGGGCTCACACCCTTTTTATAGGAATAGCAGGTAGATGCGGCGATCATTCGATATGGTCCGACGCACGTACGAACTTGTGATGTCTTCTGTTTTTAATGACTAAACAGTCGCAAATACATATATACATACGCTCGAAAAACATTACCCTCCTTCTGACGTAGTCACGTAAAAATCAAAATATAGAGACTATAAATACCAGCCATTGGCAACCGCGCATAGTTTTCAATTGATACAAAATAAAAGAACAAAATCGGCGCAGTCAACGAAATAGGACAGTTCAATTATTGCAAGTTGTTTGTTTGGCGAACGTTTTGTGTAAACATGCACAGTTAGTTACATTTCGTGTCGTTATTGAAAGCAAAAACTAATTGGCGAAAAAATATAGATCAAATAAAAACTTAGAGACGACCCACGTGTTAGAGCGGTCACCATACCGGTCAGACACGCGGTTGGTCACGGGTTCGATCCCCGGCCAGTAGACATCAGATAGGTATATATGATAAGTTTTGATTTATATTCTGGGTGTTTGTGTATTCGTCTTTGTATATCTATGGTACCCTCGACACAAGTGAAAATCCTACTGTGGGGCTATGAATGTAGATAGCGTTTACGCCACGCGTAAACGCCAAGTTCATTACTGTCTACTTAGCCTACAAAAGAATTGATATCTAAATAGGTACCAAGTTCTGCATATTATTCTGAAATATTAAGGTACAAGTATACACATACAAGTGTAAACATTAAAAATACAATTTCTAGTGTTACTACAACATAAATGTTTTTCACTGAAGTCTATAAAATTTTAACAGATAATTTATTTACACAAATCATTTATTTTATTTAGAATATAATTTAAGCTCAAAGTTTCACGTGGCAAATTTTTACGTCTATTAAACTTGAACGTTTAATTGTATTTTTCTAATTAACTTATCTTCCTTACTTTAAACACTAGTTACTGTATCAATATATAAAATTAAGTTTATTGTTAAAAACTGGCCAAGTAAAATTTTAAACTTGCATTATATTCCATACTAGCCAAGTGGGCACGGGCCCGCTTTGTTGGACATTAAAAATTTTTTGGTCTGGCTCTTAGTACTAAATGGTTTATAACCCAACCCTTAAAAGGAAGGTTATGTTTGACCGCGTATGTATCAATTGGCATGCCGATTTGGTGAAACATGTAGGCTCTATTATGTAAAATCTTGGTGTAACTACTTTTGCTTGTTACCCTTTACGTGAATACTAAAGTAATCATGATTATTTTAATTATTAAAAACTTCTTTGTATACAATATTTGAAGTAGCGTTATTATCTGGCAACAAAATGTATTATTTTTCTGCATATCCAACCAAAGATAAATCAACATACTCGTTTATCATATCTGACTATGGGAAAAACACTCTATTTAAATCAATTCCTCCTCTAGCTCCTTACCGTTATCAATGAAAATAATACTTTAAAAAACTAAAAAACACGCTTTTGTAACTAGCTCAACTAAAAAGTAGAAAATAAATAATAGGTTAAAAAACTTAAAAAAAACACGCTTCTGAAACAAGCTGAACTAAAAAATCAAAAATGATTTTCTAAGTTAGAAAATACACCGATAAGAAAAATATTTTTATCACAAAAATGCGTGGGTTGTTAGAAGGTTATTAATGTCATTATAAAAAAAAAATAAGTTTTTTTTTAACATTTTTATTTCTTTAATAGTCGTATCGATTTTATCAGTAATTTTATAGTAGGGAAAATTGATTTAAATCATATGTGAAAACAGCCTTTTTGGTCAAACCCAAATACTAAGTTACATTCAGCTTACATCAAAATTGGCGGACTTACATACAAACTTGCCCCCTTTTCACCACTTTAGGCGACGATTTTTACAAAAAAAGTTAAATATGTATTCTATTATATTAAACCGCAAATATAACTACTAAGTTACATTGAGATTGCATGAAAATTGGGGAACTTTCATACAAACTTTCATCGCCTATTTAACCCTTATAGTGATTATATAAAAACATATATATAGAATACTGTATGGTCATCGATCCTTGATAAGCATGCAAAGTATCAACTTAATCTGATGTTTCAAAGCGGGTAAAGATCGCGTTCAAAGATTCCGTTACAAACATACATAGATACATTGATACGACTGAAGCTAATAAAAACTGAAGTGAAGTGAGTATAGAAGTAGGTTCAAAGCGACTCTTATCCAAAGGATCACTGAAATTTACCAGGAACTAACACTTATTTTAAATTAAAAGCAACCGCAACACAATGTTATTATTATTATATTATTTTCATTTTAAAAGTAACATATATGTTATACCAAACTATAATCTATGTCTCTGTTAAACTTTATCCAATCCCATCCAGCCGTTCTGACGTGATTGAAAACTAACATCCACTTATCCTCACAAAATTTCGTTTTTATAATTATGTAAGTCGGGTTTTTATAATAAAGTTGGGTTT
>MOOZ01001430.1:733142-744667 GCA_002930495.1 Cecropterus lyciades | reverse complement strand
ATAGATTACTTAAAAATTCAAATCATCATTCGCTATTTTAATCCCCGATGCAAAAAGAAGGGTGTTATAATTTTGACTGCTAAGTCTGTTTGTCTGTCTGACTGTCTATCTGTGTGTCTGTCTGTGGACATGTAGCTCCTAAACGGGTAAACCGATTTGGATGCGGTCTTTTTTGTTAGAAATAACCCGGGTGCTGGTTCTTAAACATGTTTCATCGAAATTGGCTTGGCCAGTTACTAGATATGGTAGTTTAAAGTGGGAATGAATAATTGAATACTGTCAGATATACTCAATCTCAGGTTAAGCCATTTACTAGGTATTGAAAGTGAAAGTGGTGCTGAAAACTCAAATATTTTAAAATTGGCTGAAAACTCAAATATTTTAAAATTTACATGTTGGGTATGAAATGAAAGGGCATGACGATTAGTCAGTATCGGTTCAGGCAAGAGTAGGGTATGAGTGTGATAGTAGTATAATCGAATATTGTCAAATACTCAAGTGCGGTATGAAATGAAAGGGAATGACGTATATATTACAAAAACTGTCCATTCCATTGAATCGGTCACATTGATGAAAGCTATGTCAGGTAAAATTTTAAATATTAATCGCATACCAAATATATCATCTCATCATAATCATACATCACATCCACTCGTATTTGTTTTTATGTATACTCCATATTTAATTATAAAAATATTACATTTACTCGTTAAAATTGCACTACAATGTCGCGGCGGGGTACCGCTAAGTTTACTACCTAGGTAAAATAAAATAAGGATATTGTATAATCGTCACGTTCACAGGCAGATAGTCAATCGTATAAAGGACATAAGCGATACCCCTCTGTCGCGACGTTGTAGCACAATTTTAACGAGCAAATGTTATATTTTTATGATTAAAATATTGGTGTAACTCGCTGGAATTTGATGGCTCATCTATAAATATTATTTTTCATTGCTCAATTATCTTTATAGCGTTGGGGTTTTTTCATATTTTAATTTAATTTTATCTATAAGACAAGACATAATCTACAAATAGGTAATTAAATAAATAAATCAATTTTATGCCGAGCTCTCAGAATGATGGTTGAGGAAAGGTTTTGGACAAAATACATTCACCGCCGGATGTCACGGAAACGATCGAAGGCGTAAAATATACTGCTTTATAGATAATTCATTCATGTAAGTACGTGTGATTTTTGTTTTGTGATTAATAACGCTATGTACTCTTATAACCCCTCACTAAGTGTCATCGACACATGCAAAGTATACAAAAACACCCAGATCTAGAACAGATATGTAAACTCATCATTCACATACCTGTCTGGTTGGGGATTGAACGTGAAACCCTTTACGTGTCAGACCAGTATGGTGAGGGCTCTGACACGCAGGTAGCCCAAATACGTGCCCTTTCATGTTATATAACCTTATCGTAGTACTAGGAGTAAAAACGACAAAATGTAGAAAGATGGACAAAAAGGTAGACAAATTCGGCGATGGGAATTGAGCTTACTTACATATCAGAACCTTGCTCACTGGAATAGGCCTTTGCCAATTGACGTAAAAAAGGTTATGTTTAAGTTTTTATGGTTTATGATAAAATGGTTAAGAGTTAAGTATATAATCATACAAGCGAGACAAAAATTCATCAGTCTTTAAGGTCTACTCGACAACGACCTCCCCTCATTGGGGCTTTTGCCAACAATGCCTAAGCAACAGGCAACAGTACGCAGTGGGTGATGGCTACACATATTCTGGATTTTGACGACAATGATCTTACAATTTTATTATAATGTGGAGCCTAAAGACTACAATATGTATACAAATGGTTAATAACTAGATATTCTAAATAATAATACCTTAAATCTGCAGAGTTCTAGCACCCTCTAATACTAACAAACTTGTAATAACAATAACAAAATACTCATTCACGAACCACTTCTGTTCTCAAATATTAATCCATTAACCCTTATCAAATGTTAATTCGTGATCTTAATTTACTCAAAGTTAATAGCCTGCCTTCAAATGTGTGGGAGTAGTCTCCGAATTTCAAACAAATATTTCTGCTCAAGTATTCCAAACCAGAAAATTCAATAACCGCTTGAGTTGAATATCAAAGCCAAAAGGAAGTAAATGTACCTGCTCATCACCTCCCCAGGGTTAATATGTTTACGGAGCGACTTCCTCATGCAAATGACTATTTCACCGCTAAAGCTTGATTTTTTTATTTATACGCCTGCTATTGAGAATGTGTTCAAAGCACTTAGAGGCGGCCTCGTTAGGTCATTATTATTTAACCCCCGACGCAAAAAGAGGGGTGTTATAAGTTTGACTACTGTCTGTCTGTCTGTCTGTGGAAACGTTGCTCCTAAACGGATGAACCGATTTGGATGCGGTTATTTTTGTTAGACAGCAGGTTTCCGGGTGCTGGTTGTGTGTTTCGCCGCGACTTTGTAGTACAACTTTAACGAGCAAATGTTGTATTTCTATAATTAAAATATAGGTGTAACTCGCTCGAATTTGATGGCTCATCTATAAATATTATTTTTGACTTTTTAAATGGTTGCCCGCTTATCTTTATAGCGTTGGGGTTTTTTTTTTAATTTTTAATTTAAGTTTATGATTTATCTTATTGTAAGGATATACACACGCTTTCTACACTCATAACCCCACAATAGGATTATCTCCTGTGTCGTGGGTGCCATGGATACACAAAGACGAACACACAAACACCCAGACCCAGAACAGAAACCTAAACTCATCATTCAGATATCTGTCTGGCCGGGGAACGAACCCGGGACCCATTGCGTGTCAGACCGGTATGGTGACCGCTCCACCACGCGGGTCGTCACATGCGTGTGTTTGCTACTCTTTCACGCAAAAAACTACTAGTCGGATTTTGCTGAAATTTGGCACACAAATAGAATATAACATAGATTAAACCCTAAAATTCTCATAACCGTGATAAACACAACCAAAACGGGAGGAGCCGCAGCAAAACCTAGTAATATATAAAAACCAAATGAACACGCAATCCACCTGATGATAAGTGGCCGCTACAACCCTTTGACATCTGTAATTAATCCTAGGTAAGATTCGAGCTGAGATTGATCTGAGGTCGACTAAGATATGTTGCTTCCCCTAAGGCCTGAAATGTAACACCTTGGAAACTTCAAACCAGAACACAGCTGCGCTATACTGCTTTTGTAAAATAAGTGTGGCGGTGGTGCCTCCAGAGTTCAACCATAAATGATTCCCTTGACTACAAAATGACGTATTAAATTATTTCGTTACATATTAATTACGAAAATATTTGTCGCGATATATTCACATTCTATAATTCGATGGCGCAGCTTCGAATGCGAGAATGGGATTAACTGTGCTGTTAGTACGAGCTTATTACATTTCCTCGCCTAACACTACAAAATACATTGCATGGTCAAAAAGAACACGGAAATGTGCAATATATAAGCGAAAACATAAAAAATGATTGTTATGAGGAACCGAACAAAGTCTTACTAAAGGCACAGGTATACTTAGTCCCGAATAACATAAGAAGGTGTTTTCTTTGAAGATATTGTCATGAAATAACACGTAAGCCTCCTGTTGGCGTAGCAGTCACGTATGCGATATGGTTAGATAGTAACAAAGTAAACTTCTAATACCACATGTATGACATCAGTCGATACATAGTATAAAACAACCTATATTTTTAATAATTGGCGCTTATCAAATTCACAGTTTAATAATTACCAGCCTCCTAATGCCATTTCATATAAGCCTCTCCTAAAAGAGGTTTTGATATGAAACATCTATAGGTGCACGTAAACCTGATTGTTGGCGTGGCGATCGCCACACCGTATTTATTTAGCGCTATCTGTTACACATTTTCGGAACTATTAAGTATCGAACAAAACGACTTAATGCGGGGTACTGTTCATAGATGGCGTTATTTTCATTTTGCTATATAGGTATTTAGTTCCTGTCGCAATCTTGTCTTTTATGCATATAACTTGTACGAACACGATGTTTCATGCCTGCAAGGCGTCCTGTGACGGCTATTTTTTTTATTTAGTACTAGTTTATTCCTGCATCTCCGCTCGCTTCGCTCAACTTTACCCTTACGGTAATGAATATTTTATATGTTAATCCAGTTCATAAATGATCTGTGTGAGAAATTTCAGCAAAATCCGTTTTACTCGAAACAGTAACAAACAAACAAACATCCTCACAATTTTTCGCCTTTATAATATTACCGACAAACGTATATAATAAATAAGTATATTACCGATAAATCCTTGAAATCACAACAAAATTATATTCGCACTTCAAGCTTTATGAGCTGTTTTAATTACGTTTTATGAGACTTTCTAAATGCAATAAACAGTTTTAGGAATGCTTCAAGGCATAAAAATAAATAACTATTTTGCACTCGTCGCCCTACAGTAAGATTCTCGTGGTTTAAGCTCAAATACACTAACAGCCAGACCCAGAACTTATGTACATCGTCAATCATCTATAGATCTGCCTAATTGGAGATTAAACCCAAGACGCCTAGTACGTCAGACTTGCATGATGTATGTAATGATAAACAATTAAAAACTATATTAGCTCTGTTAGTTTCGTAAAGTAAGAAGCCTACAATACTACCGAAGTCGAGGCAACTTAAAAAAAATTACCTATTCATAGGAACCCAAACGTTGCCCATTTCTTCCGCCCTAGTTCGTTTGTTGGCTCAAAAATAAATGGTCTGTGGTCTAGCCTTATCCTAATTGGCCTTGGCTACAACGATCAAGGACAAAAGCTCACGCTCCACTACACTGCGAAGGTGACAAAGAATTTTTTCGGTGATTAAGTCTTTTCTATTAGAGAATCCCTGACTCATCTGAACGGGCTCCTCAAGGGACACGATTGGAGCGGGTTTCCGGTAATATAATTAGAATGGAATCGTTACCTTTTTGAGATAGGATATTGCGAAATTTTACGTAATCAGTCGAGAAAAGTAAAAAATCCGACGATTCCTGGTTACATTTGTCGCATACAACGGTTTTAAAAATTGTGTGCATAAAAAATTTCACATGGTGTAACCACGGCGACAAAAATAGACGAACAGTTTTACACAGTTACCTCGAAAATTTTGCGAAAACTACAAAATAATACGAGTGGATTGATGCAAACGGCATGACGGATTGTGACGTATGACATATTATTAGAGTCGTCTTAGTTTGGAGTGTGACGGAGGCTGTATAATTTTTAAAAATGGCAAAAAGGGAAAAAGGTTAGGAGAGGGATGAATTTTTACCCTTCTGCATGAGAAGTAGGGTAAATATTTATGTCTATTTAGTATATTTCATTTTATATACATATTGTCATGATATTAAAAATGTCGTCCATTTCCCTCCCATTTTTCCTATTTAAATGCGTCATTTTTAAAATAAAGTTATATAGTCTGTGTCATTCTGCCAATTGAGACAATTCAAAAGATTTAACATATATGATCACCTGTCAAGTCATTTGAGCTGTAGTGCGTGCCAAAGAAATAGACATACACACATATAAACATACATACACTCGAAAATCATTACTTCCTTCGCAGTCAATTAGATCCCGATATCAAACCATTTTATATAACTATAGCAACTTCAAAACGTTTTCATATTACCTTAAAATTAGAAACCTTTTCTTTTCGTGGGGATACGCGGGGGCAGCTGAGAGGACGTGCCGGACTCCTACCGGCTAAAACTCCACGGTGTTCCCCTTTGTCGGAACCACAGGTACGCTAAAATCACTTGTCCGCGGTCCCGACAGCGTTTGCCCGCGTCCAGGCCCATTTCTGTTTGAAATGGAGCTGGAGTTTCTCCATCCCATCATATTTGAATTGCGCGCGGGAACACCTCGCGCACCATCTCAAAGCTTCGTTGATTTGACGTACGTAAGTCACCCGCGTGTCCTACGCCAATGCCTCTGATATGGGGGTAGGAGGAGGGCGTGAGAAACCCTTCTCCTACACCTGGTTTTCCAGCTACGGATAGGGAGATCTGACGATTTATTACTTACTTACGTATTTACTTACTTATTACTTCCTCCCATATGGGAACAACTTAACCTAACCTAACCGTATCCCAATCGTAACACATGGATAAAGACGAAGCCAAATTTCTGTACAAATACAAGAAGTTTTTTGTTTTTTGTTTAAAAGTTTAAAATTTTTATCTTATGTATAGGACATAAGACGTAGGACGTAGAAGACATAGGACATAAACATAACATAAACATAAAACGCTTTCTACACTCATAGCCCCACAGTAGGATTTTCTCCTGTGTCGTGGGTGCCATGGACACACAAAGACGAATACACAAACACCCAGACCCAGAACAGAAATCTAAACTCATTATTCAGATGTCTGTCTGAATAATGAGTTTAGATTTCTGTAACAACTAGATCCAAATCAAATTAGCGTAGGGTTTGTTGGGTGTTACTTTAGGCTTCATTTTTAGTCGTTATTCAATCAAAATAAACGAATTAATGAAACAAATATAAATTAATACGTTTACGTGTTATTAATTACTGTAACGTGAGATAAATGAATCAATTAAGAGTTAAGTATTTAATTACGATTTACGAATTAATGAGAATGTGTTGCTTTATAGTACTTATCGCATATTACTTCATTATTTGGAATAAGCTGAACATTCATTATGAAGCAATAATTACGTTTTCAGCATTGCATAATGGGTGAACATATTTCTGAGGTAAAGCAGGGAGTACATGTGTTTAAATTTAGACCTCAGGAGTTGCGAAACAATTATAATTGACCTTAATTAAGACTCCTCCTATATTCCTCCTTCCTCCTATATCGCATCATCATATTTTTATATACGATAAAGTACAATACGAGTATGCAGTCCACATAATGGTCCACATGGACGTCTAATAGCAACTTCATATGGAACAGGATTTCTATCCGAAATCAATCACAGACGCGTTGCTGCTTCCTAGGACTGAGATGGTCGTCTCATGTAGTAGTGAGCCGGCAACCACTTCCTTCCTCCGAAACGCAAAGACTGCTTCACGCTAGAAATAGGTGTGATAGTTTTATCTCCCCGGTCGAACTACAACTACTGGTTCTACCTATCGGTAGATGCAGTTGATTAAAAATATACAAGGCCGGTGATCACACCATGGAGTGAACTGCATGCTTGTTTGCTACATTAGTTACTATAGTTTACTATTCAGAAAGTAACTTGTATATAGATACTACGATTTAAAAAAATGTAACATGTATAAGAAATTTATATCTTGAAAAATTTTAACTAAATAACATTTATATGAAGAACATTGAAACTGACCTTACAACATTCAATACGAAATAAGCAAATATCTTTAGTTAAAATAAACAAGGAACTACATCTTCTCTCCCCTTTGCACCCTCAAATACGTATTTTATAATACTTCTTTTAAATATTCAGTTTTTGGATAGGTTACAATATTACTGACACCCTAAACTACCACTACCACCACTTGCATTGTGAAAAAATAAAACAACAAATTAGACCGATTTCCTTGCCACATAGCAACAACATGCAAAAGAGCAACAAATAATGTAAATATATTTTGGTTTAGTAAATACTCAGTACATATAGTCCCGAAGTCGTTTAACCTGACCCTAAGTCATAATATTAGCAGTACTTCTACATCATCAGGGTTGAAAAGTTGAAGGTCCAATTTAACGTCTCATGTCTCTGTGAGCAATCGTATTATATATCTGTAAGCACCAAATGGCTAACTCTTATCACTTGGGCTTGCAATACCCTGCATCATCAGGCTTGAGGACTTGAAGGTTAAATTTTTCATCGTATGTCTCTGCTCAGTAATCTTATTATATGCCCGTCAGCACTAAATGGCCAACAATTATGGTTTAGGCCTGCAGTACCACTGCATCATCAGGCTTTGAGTTGAAGATCAAATTTTTCAAAATATTTCTCTGCTCAGTAATCTTATTATATATCCGTAAGCACCAAATGGGTAACTTCTATAGTTTAGGCTAGCAGTACCCCTGCATCATCAGGATCGAGGAGTAGAAAGTCAATTTTTTCATCATATTATGTTATTATTGATACTAAATATTTATCGCAAGTTTCATAAGAATCGGATTAAGTTTCATAGTTTTATCTTTAATAATGAGAAACTTCCGTACAATCTTCCATCCTCTATTTTAACCCCTTCCACCCTTTTTTCGCTTGAAAAAGTAGCCTAAAGCCAAATTTCATTAAAATCGGTTCGGTGGTTTAGGCGTGAAAGCGTAGCAGACCGACAGACAGACAGAGTTACTTTCGCATTTATAACAGCAGTAGGGATTATTGTGTACTTCATCATTCTGTTACTACGAAACAGGTTCCAAGATTCCAAGTGTCTATGGAGATATGAAAGATATCATAAGTAACACAATATCACAACAGTCATTTTGATATAACTATTTTGTATCATCTTCTTTCTTTTTGTATAATTCTTTGTTGTTACGTATGTTACTTTTAGGTTCCTAAAAATAAGCTTTTTGATGTGAAACATCTATAGGCGCAGGTAAACCTGATTGTTGGTGTGGCGAGGCTTGCCGTGGCGACGGGTTCGCCACACATGACACACTACTACATATATATATGTTTATAAGAGCCAATTCTTTAAAAATTATATATATATATATATATATTCATACTCATACTCATAAGTATATTCATACTTGAAATTGAAATAAATATTTTTTAATGACTATAATATTTTCTATAAAAGAATTTTTCATTATGCTATATATTTAGTTCCTGTCGCAATCTTGTCTTTTGTGCACATTACTTGTACGAACACGATATTTCACATTTGCCAGGTGTCCCATGACGGCTAACATTTTTTAACATCAATTCAATTTTGTAATAAATATAGTTTCTTCTCAAGGAGTACGAAAAGTATCTGAGATTTTTGCTAACTTTTCCTAGTTCTAAAAAGCTAAAAGCTGCAGTTCATTTAACATTAATTTACTTTTCTTATAAAATATTTATGTCTCTAATACATTCCAAAGGTCATATCCAATCCCAAGGAACCGTAACTCCGTTGATTCATAGGTATCCACTAGTTTGTTGCCTTTAGTTCTAAATCAATTTCGCAAGTTTTGCAGGCAATATCGCCCGCTCATAAATCAGGCGAGTATCGTCGCTTGGCGCGCTATACGCACTCACTCTTTCATATTTGGAATATATAGCTAATCTGTAATAATAATAATGTTTTATAAATGCTGCCTTACACTAGGATTTTTTTGGATCGTGGATGACATAGACACAAAGACGAATACACAAACACCTCACAGAGAACTAAAGTTATCATTCAAATATTTCTTCTGCTAGGGAATGAACCCGGGCCATACCATAAACGCCCTCTGCGTTTCAGGGCGGTATGATGACGGCTCTGCTACGCGGGCCTCATGTCTCAACTTTCATGCTTAAAAGAAATGGTAGCTTTGCCGTTAACGTAACAAATGTGGTCTGCTTTTGTACTGTAAGGTAACCGCAAAGTTCTAGTTCAAATACTGTTTTTATGGATTTAGCTGCACAAAAACTGCATTCACTAGTGCGTCTCCCGTGCCCAGGGAGTAACACAGTGTAGGGTTATTGAACGATATAACTCACGAAATCGCTAACCGAGTGTGCAATACATTTGCAGCCAACCGTGCAGTTAACGAACTAACTTTAAGAACGAACTACGCAGTCTGACAGAGAATGGCAGCAGCGATACAACTTGCAGCATTCTGATTCTGAGTTCTGCATTCCACTCATTTGAAGTGAAATGCAGAGCTCGTTATTTCAAGGATGTGTAAAAACACTACAATTGTGCTGAAAATTGGCAAACTTCATACAACGGACGAAAATGTGTAACAATTTGCATTAATAATATCAGCATGTGGAGGTTAGAAGAAAACATGGGCTACAGAGAAGTAATATTGGAAACATGAATATTGGAAACCTACTTTAGTTCCATGGTTCAGAATATTGGTTTTCTGTATATTGACGTTGGCAAACAAACATTTGGAAACATTGTGCGAATTCGGAAACAGATGTAGCTACTTCACTCACCTAATAATATTATCTATATGAATGTGAACTATTTTCACACATATAATATTTTTTAAAAACGCATTATTAGTACATGTCATTGTTCATTTATTGTATTGGTTGTAGTGTGTGTCAATAGGCGGTTATCGTAACACGATTTGAAAATTTGACACTTCACCAGCTCCTGGGTACAGTTGATATTAATAGTATATGAGATATTGAAGATAGATAAAGATATTTATCGACCCACATAGCGGAATGGTCACCATACCGGTGAGACACACCGTGGATTACGTCATAAATATTAAATAATTCCGAAATAAAAAGTCCTTTCGCCCCTTTGTCCCACTCTCCCCTTTTCTCTATTTATAGGAGTCATTTCTTTAAATATTATTTAACCTATGTCACTTTGCAAACTGAGACGACTCTAATAAGTCATATGTCAATCTATTAAGCCGTTTTGGCTGTAGCGAGCTACAGAAATGGACATACATACAAGCATACATACACTCGAAAAATATTACCCTCATACGCAGTCGGGTTAGAAACGTTAAGACGTTCTAAAATTTTTCTCTTATACCTTGCACCAATCACGTAGCATTATCCTATTCTCAATTTCTATTTGCATTACCCTTAATAACAATGTGAACAGTTAAGCGATAACCGACCCTTCCTGACTTGCGTTTTTTGAAAAAATCCTTCCTAAACCCTTTTAATGCCTTTTAAATACTTCACTAAATGCCTCATCTTCTATACGGAAAAGAAAAGAAATGTAAATTGAACCCGAGAAAAAGTTATAATTATACGTACATATATATGAAGAAGATATATATGTCAACCATAGGTATTTTACTACAAATAATAACTTATTTTTAAAGGTGGTAGAACACTATGTAGTTTGGTTTCAGAAGCACCACGACGGCATTTTAGCCTAATAACAGCAGTGTTATGCATTGCTGTGTTCTGGTCTGAAGGGTGTTACAATTTGGTCCTTAGGGGTAGCAACGCATCTGTGCTACCCCTGAGGTAAGAATTTGATCTTATCTGGGTTTGAGAACAGATGTCAATACATGCCATATTAAAAAAGAAATCGTTTATTCACAAATTATTTCATTTACCCTTTGTAGTTTATGTATGGGGATCGTTAATTCTACATCGAGTTGATTTGGGATCATGGAATCAGGATTTGATACGACTCTGACCCAAAGATTGTACACTTTATATTATTTCACTTGCGATCTTGCATAACATGGAACGGTACATAACACGGAATACTGACAGCAAAGCTACTAAGCAACTCCATACAGACAGGTGACCTATCTGAAGTTGCTACTCCCGGACCAGCAAGAACTGCTTCACGCTAAAAATAGGTGCAGCGGTGGTACCTACCCGGTCGAACGACATTGGTTCTCCCACCTGAAGGCTATT
>MOOZ01001430.1:659574-677250 GCA_002930495.1 Cecropterus lyciades | reverse complement strand
TAAAATTGGTTCGAACAAGATACTGTTGACAGTTTTTGAGATATAGCACTTTTTCAAAAACCGAATAACATAACTTTGTAATACTAATACTATGAAAAACCAACTTATGTTGGTAGTTGGAAAACTGTTCAACTTTATTTAATGATAGTGCTACGGAACCCTTCGCCTGCCAGACCGACTCGCACTTTTATTTAAACTTAAAAATATTGGTATCAAATTAATGCTTGTAGTATTAATAGTTACTACTTTTATGCAATCTCATAAAAAGTGATATTACTTTTTTTTTATAATATGGCTAGTAGCAAACGAGCATGCAGCCCACCTTTGGTAAGTGGCTACTGCCGCCCATGGACATGTAATCAATACTAGGTAAGATCAAATCTCACCTATGGTTAGCCACAGATGCGTTGCTACCCCTGAGGACTAAGATGAAATGCCTCGGAAAAGTTTGTCTTCCTTACCACACCCTTCAGACCAGAACACAACAGCGCATAACACTGTTGTTATTAGGCTAAAATAATAAATAATACTTAAATTGACATGTGTTTATTATATATTCTAATATATATTTTATTATTGCAAATGTGTTTTGGTATACGTATAACTTAATATAAATAACCATTTAATATAAAACATGCCTAAAATGTATAGCAATTAAGATTTATACCACAATCTAAAAATATTTTAATACTTAAATACGCAAAAACAGACTTAAGATAAAAAAGACAGCCTCTTTACCTCAAAAAACTCTTTTAATTAAGAAAACAAAAGAACGATCCGGGAATTAGTTTATTCAAACAACTCCCGAATAGAAAGTAATAAAAACAGTCGTAAAAATAATTGACTCAAATACCTCAAGCCTGCTTAGGAAGTGATCTGGCGGCAAGATTGTTTTTGACTTGCACAGATTTAAATCAGTTAGATCCGTTCGTGATTTGAATATGGAGGAACCTCTGTCACATCATTTTTGCCTTTTCAAAGTAATGTTCGTTGCTATATTGGCGAATCCAGGTTGGGGTGTAGTTCCGGGATTAGAATAGGGCTACGGTATCCCCTTCCTGTCGTAAAAGGCGACTAAAAGGGGCTTCGGGATTGCGGACGCAAGAGTGGGAGCTTGAAACATCCATCCAGGCGTCCCCGGATAGCGCATGATAAAAAATAAACATACATACATACGCTCAAAAAGCTTTACACTCCCTCCCTCCTCTGATGCAGTCGGGTAAAAAAATGCTGAGTTTTTTATTATTTTCTTTACCTACCCTCTATTTAAAACTAAAATATAATTGTATCTGTATTTAAAAATCCTTTGTTGTCCGAAACATAATATCTACTACTAAATATTTGTCAAACACTATAACGTACTTAGCGTTACGCTAAGCGGCATGTTTTTGATTACGTACAATGCAATTTTCTCTGCAAGCGAATTTGTAATCCTTAAGAGAAAGTTTTTAAGCAATGAGTCTACTGACCCGCACTTAGGGATGTTAAACTATACCTAAGTTGACTTGTGGCTAGTAGTAAGTAAGAACTGTTGAATGATGACACCAAATGGATTCATCCGCGATTAAGATTTCCCCTCTTTTTGCTACATTTTAAAAGTAACTCAAAGGGACTGGCTTTATTCTATACTAATATCTAAAAATGAGATGGTCTCTGTCTGTGTGTCTGAGTGTTACTAACACTACAGGCTAGAACCACTGGTCCGATTTATATGAAATTTTGCATGGATGTAGCTTATTCAACTGGTCAGTCTATAGGCTACTTTCATATTTTTCGTAATTTAAAGATGGCGACTATTTTAGTGACGTGGAGGTTTCACACTTTAATATTTTCATTTTAAATTTAGGAAACTTTTGATGGCATATACGAGGTTAATATTTATTTTCTATCCAAAAGGTTTTTATCACTTTTCAAGTACCTCCAACGGTTAGCAAGTTAAACATAATTTTTGTCACGTAGCGAACGGGTACTTCAGCTAGTAGCCATATTATACCCTCACAAGAAATAAAGGGCGATTAGGAAATTAGTTCGTCCGAACAACTTTGAAGCCGAAAGCTATAAAACTGCATACGAAGAATCGCCTTAATTGAGCACACAATAGCACTTTTTAAGATATTAATAGCCAAATTATTTTCTATTTATTTATTTATTTGGCCCCTAATTGCCTTTGTAACATATTCGGAAGTCGGGTTAACTTAAGGTTCAAGAGCCTTATAGCAAAAACGGAAGTGTAATTATCATCGCTAATAATGATGAAATTAATTCATGACAACATGATATGAATACGGACTCACTTCCATATGTAGAATCCTTTTCTCCTTCAATTTTGATCGGAGTTCATTGGAGTTGCAACCCTAGATGGGTTGCAACTCCCAAGGATCCCTATCGGACTTCAGGTGGAACCCGGTTCTATATAAAATTGCTTACTGTTGTCCATGGAATGTAATGACAATTTACCAACAGTTAACTACACGCTCATTTGCTACTTCAATTTTATAAAAAAAAGTATGGACCACAGATTATAAATGAAATTCTAAGATCACAACTATCTAAGCAATGACTAGTATGTGTCTTTATAGCACTTAGTTATCATAAAAATTTAAAAGCTGATAAAACGATAAAATTTTATCAGTCCAACCACAAAACTTCGTGAATTCCACTCAGATAAAAGGAGTAAAAAAATCAAAATCCCCAAGCAACCATCCAGCCATTTGCATCCAAATAACCGTTTCATGGCAATAGTTCTTTAATCCGTTTTCGAGTGCTTTCATGATAAATCCTTCCATTGGCTTTAGACGTTGGATTGAATTTCTATTGATAGCGAGCGACTCTAATGATACACTCAAACTGTAATGGGATTTGATCGTCGTCGTGACGTATCCTAAATTCAGGTGGACAAGACGCGGATGTACTTTTACTTGTAATACACCAAGCGATAAACGATTTTTTTGTCGATAGACTAAGTTTTAGCGGAATCAAGGTATATATAAACTTCAATATTAACCTTCCGGGAAATAACAAGTAAAAGATGATTCTTTTTTTCCTGTCAAATATTTAATGTTTCATTGAAAATTTTATGCACGTAAATATAAGGTCTTTATCATCGCGATACGTAGAGGGGACGCTTTAAAAATGTATAACACGGAGACCCACCGCATATTTATAATCATATGATATGTTTTAAGAAATATCAAAAAGCACAAATCAGCAAGACACCTATACTACGAACGAACCGAAACACTAATTTAACTCATGAGGCCAAAAATCGTTATATAATTATTTTGCTGCTGTAATATTCCCTCTTAGTAGCAATACAATCTATATTTTCATAGCGGCAATGCACTCCAGTACATGTTATTCAATTTCACTTTAATTTTGCTATAAAAAGATACCTATGTCACTCATCAAAAAATCGTCTGCATATGTAAACAGTACCTATTTCTTATAGGTCTATTCATATTTTACCCGACTGCGGCAGAAGGAGAGTAATATTTTTCGATCGTATGTATGATTATATGTATGTATGTCTACTTCTTTGGCAAGTTCTACAGCCGAAACGGTGTGAGATGATATGACATATCATTGGAATAGACTCAGTTGTCAAAGTGGCATAACCTGTATTTTTAAATATGGCGCATGAGAACTGGAGTAGACGAGGAAAGGGGTATTTTGTGATGTGAAACATCTATAATAGGCGCACCTGATTGTTGCGTGGCGATTGCCACGCTGTATTTGTTTTAGCGCCACCTGTTATACATTTTCGGAACTATTAAGTATCAAACAAAACTAAGCGGGCTACAGTGTTGGTTCCGCTTATTACGTAGATAGCGTTAATTTCATA
The DNA here is from genome assembly GCA_002930495.1 of Cecropterus lyciades. Lineage (NCBI taxonomy): Eukaryota > Metazoa > Arthropoda > Insecta > Lepidoptera > Hesperiidae > Cecropterus > Cecropterus lyciades. The sequence continues at coordinate 673,409 of MOOZ01001430.1, read as the reverse complement.
ACGCTATATTTAATTCCTGTCGCAATTTTGTCTTTTATGCGTATTACTTGTACGAACATAATATTTTAGATCTGCCAGGCGTCTCATGGCATCTCATACACCATTACAAATATATGTATATTATAAAACCTTTTTGTTAGTAATTAAACGCAAATTCTTAAAAAGGGGTAAATTAAATGAATTATTACAAAAACAAAAACGGGTTTTTCTTCGTTTCTTTTCTTTTCTTAATAATTTCTTGTTTACGAAAACTGTCGCGTAGCCTGGCTGGTTGTCGGTTATTTTTCAAACAGCACCTGATATTACATTTCGTTTAATATTTTATAATTTTCCTTTTCCTTCAGAATTTTCAATAAGTAAGTTTATTTTACATTCAGATACAAACATTTCAAATATATATTTAATGAATGCAGACAGAAAGAGCGGAATAATATAAAAAATAAAGAGAAGGAAACTTGGAACTTGCAGGTTTTCGAAACCATTTCCGATTAAACTACGCCAGAGCTTCGTCATTGCGAACTCGTGAACTATCGGAAACTTTGAAGTTCGAAATTGTAGCATAAAATGCTTTTAGTCTTACTCTTTTGATCCAGGAGTGAAAAAAGTTTTAAGCTAGGGAAATAAAATAAGTGTGATATTTATTAATTTTGTGAAGCCTTTTGGAGTAAATAAATGACAATAAATTTATGTTTTGGTTCAATCTTCGTTATTTTTAATAAAGAAAAGGATAGAAAAAAAGAAGGAGATGACAATTAAATCCATTATAGGATAATGTTTTTAATGGCGGCTATTAATAATCCTCAATGTTTGCAATTTTTGTACCAACGGCCGAAATTTCACAATTTTAGGCAGAAATTGTCAAACTGTGATCTTGATTGATTAATTTAAGGAACGAGGACAGCTACGTTTTTCTGATAAGTTATTCATGTACTGCGGGTATCAATATGATCTATAGTGTGAGAATATTTTGAAACATAAGACAGAAGAACTCAAAAAAAAACAATGAATGTTAGTAGGACAGATCGTGTTATTTTTAACTACCATACTGTACTGTAAAACACAATGATTGAAAAATAAAATAATTACATTTTCATATTCGCATAATTCTATGGTAGCCTATGGTAGGTGGTAACTTATATTTGCGATCTACGTGTGAATTAATACAGAACACGTGTTTTGAACGCTTCGTTTGTAGCATTTCTTTGAAAGCTTATAATGTACCTATACAGGGAGGAAAACGGCAGGAAACGCCACTTGCAAACTTTATTCAACCCCTGATATTATTACAACAGAGTAGCGTCTTTATAATATGGAAGTAGCACACGAGTATACGGTCCACCACATAAGTAGCCATTGTCGTCTAGGGACATCTATAATCATTCTCCTTGATAAGATCACTTTTTTCTTATGATATTGAAGTAGCAACCGAGCATGTAGTCCATCTGATGGTAAATGGCTACTGCGAGCGTATTACAAATATATTATCACTGCTTTATGGCTAAAAGTTTACATCTTGAGGAGGTGATGACTACGTGGAGTGGTGGTGGAGCGGACACCATACCGATCTGACACACAGTGGGTAAGATTTCGATTTAGAGCCTTTGTATGTCCATGGCACCCACGACACAGGAGAAAATCGTAGTGTGGGGCTATGAGTATAAAGTGTAGAACGCGTTTCCGCACGATGTTACCTAAGGTGTGGGAAGACTACCAATTCGTACTTGGCCTGCTTGGTGGACTTTGCTCTAAAACACTCCAATTCTGGGAGAAGACTCGTGCCGAGCAATAAAATAATAATGGATTTATGATGATGATAGCGAAATTTAAACTAAACATTCTAATTCAGTGCATTTGCGTTCGTGGCTTGGGTATTTCGGATCCATTGTTATTCATGGGTCAATAGTAATCACTGTCGATGTCGATGTAAAGTAGCACTTAATGATTTTCTGCCATTAACTTCATTGAATGATACTGAAGGATTAATAAAAAAATAAGCCCTCAAGGAAAATTCTTGCATTCAAATTAAATTTTAAAAAATCTATTCACGACATTAATTTTACGTAGTGAAATTTGCCATTTCCTTTAACTAAACTACTTGCAAAGTATCAGGTCCTTATCGAAATAAATGACGCTTTCTTGCAATTACAATTTCAAATTTCCACGACGGAGTGTAAGTGAAGGAGCAAATTAACCATTTATTCGTTGCGATTTTGCGATTTTCAGTCGTAGATTTTATTTGAACATTTTTTCTACTTAAGGACATTCAGTGACTATGTTTTTAATAAATAAGGAAGTAACAAACGTACAGCAGTGATAGCATAATGGTTGAAACTCGGCCTCTCAATCGAGGGTCCAAGGTTCGAATCCCAGGCACGCACCACTGATTTTTCTAAAATTATGTGCGTCTTAAAAGTTAATTATCACTGCTTTACGGTATAGATACATGTCGTGATGAAACCTACACACCTGAGAATTCTTCAAAAAGTTCTCAAAAGTGTGTGAAGTGTACCTATTTGCCCTAGGCCAGCGCGGTGGACTATGGCCTAAGACTCTCTCATGCTAAGAGAAGACCAATGCCTGGCATTGGGACAATAATGGATTAACGGTATAACAAACGAGGGTTGAATCCACCAATAACCACATACAACAGCTTTCCTCAGGTCAGGCCTACTCTAACGGGCATTTTTCCAATAACCACTCAGATTTTTACCAATAGTCTCTGGCCTGGTATGCATATCGGTGATCGCGGTGTGTGTTGATGTTATATAGTAAGACGTAGCTACCCATCACTTTTTTTTCTCGTCCCTCACTTGCCTCCTACGACATTCATGAGAAGAGACGGACAGGTGCTAATCTAGACCAACATCACTGCATAGCATAACTACTTTTAAAGTCCTACCTGAAACCTTAGCTGGAAACCCTCATATGTTCCTTACTACTTGTTCGTAGGAGAACAAGTAACACTACAGTATTTGACACTGCTGCTGATGTGATGAATGGACTCAAACCACGAAGATCAAGTTTAATAATTAATCAAATTGTGGCAACCTCATTTACCCTTTCCTTTCACCCTTTAAAATGATTTAGTCCTCCTGATGCAAGCAAACCATAGGCGGTCCAGTGACCACCTATGGACACCTATACCTAACTCCATATAGACCAAGGGCCAATCTACCAGAAGCCGACCACCGACTAAGACGCCTAATATGTAAATCAGCGGAAATCTATAAACATAACACGCAAGACTTACACCAACGCAAAATCGCGTGTCAGTAAGTGCCATACAATCAAGCCTTAACTGCAGAACTCTTTCCCTGCAGGTGTTACGCGGCGGGTGAACGTTCATCTCGATTTAAAATTGGATTTTCACCAATGACCCGAAAGTCGTTTAGACTAACGATTTTACACTAATGACATTCGTTAACCTTAGCAGCCATTTGCAAAAAAAAATATATACGCCAAGAAATTATATTCTGTGTCATCAAGGTATTTGTAATATTCAATACGATGTTTTGTTTAAATTATAAGCATCGTTAAAACAAAGAAGTTGGAAGAAATTTCAAAGTCTAGCAAATTACCATAAAACCCATGATTACTCTTAATTTCTTTTTGTCGATATTTTGACCTAGTATGTGTGTGATGTATGTACACGCAGATGGTTCTGGATTCGATCTCCTATCTCCTGTCTGCTTTATCATTAGGTTATCAGCTATAAAAATGAGATTTTTTTATTATAACAACACGAATAGCTACTACATAAGTACATTATGTGCTGGCCTATCATGCACACATCTCACATATTTGATTATTTTCTAGTTAACTTCGTATATTACCTGGCACGAAATAATTTTTCGCGGATTATTCGTTCCGCTCCGTCGAATTAACACACCCATATAATATTTTGCTAGAACCAAAGAAATTATACCCGCATATAAATGTCTTCCATTTCACGATTATTCCCGCATGAACGCATTCGACGATCTGAAAGCTAAAATGTTAATTTAATCTGCGGTGCCCGGTCAATGGGAGTTCACGTTCTTTTCGCATAAATTTCAATTTCCACTCAGCTATTGATATTTTAAGGATTTTTGAAATTTCTTTTGGTGCGTTGGAAAATTGATCAAAAAGAATTTTCAAAGTGTTACGGAAATTGAACGTCGAGTGCCGTACGGAAGTCGTGCACTGGATTGACAATGTTGAAGTGTGGTTTTAAAGTAGACCAAAATATACAAATATTACATGTAAACAGTACCCAAAAGGTGAAAACGGAACCCTATTTCTGACTGTCTGCTATCACAGGGCTCTATATCTTGTACCTTAATACAGGTACTAGGTAATACATAATGTACTTGAAATTTTACACCGTGTATACTAACTACTATATTATACAAACAAATATTAAAATTAAGAAAAACATATAATATTCCTGGGTCCCCATAAAAGTAATGGATATTTGCAAACCCGTTAATAAAATACTTCCGCCATCTTATGCAATATGACGTCCGCCATATTGAAATTAGAGTGATATCACTAAAGTTAACATTATCATGCAAACCAAACGAATATGGAAAGTTTCAGTTCGATTGATCATGGGATGTGGTTCAAATCTTTCAAGATTCAAAAACACACAGACATACATAAAAATCTGAAATTAAAATAAAATATTGCACCAAATAATGTGTATATTGTTCAATAGTTGTTATTTCACAGGTAGACACTACATTTGCTAAATGTTAGCATTGTAATTCATATCAAAAGTTTTATTTCATTATTATTCAAACATAACTAGTTGTGACATTATAAATATCTCTAAGCTTTACAAGTACCATAAAGAGATGATGTCTCCGGCGTTGCGTCTCCTTGCGTAGTGTTCCGTGGAGGCATCATAACCGTTACTCATTGTTATTACATCTTATCGCTATAACGTTACATAATGTATGTAAGACATTGCGAGGTGGCCAAATTTTCCATGGAAATTTGTGTTTGATAATAAAATGCCGGAATGTATAAGAAATATTAGGAAAATATTTAACAGATGATTGAAGAATTGAATTGTCTCGATTTAAGTTAAATTATATATTTTTGTCAAATATAGAAGTAGCAAATGAACTTTCAAGATAAGATTACAGTCTTACCTAAAGTTGACCACAGATGCGTTGCTCATGAAGACTAAGTTGGATTGCCTCTAATGAGTATGTCTCTCTTGATATACCCCACTAGAACTCACCAACCCATAATAGTACTGTTTTTAGGCCAAATAGCAGTGGCGGTGAACAAATGAACGAACGAACGAAAAGTGGATGAACAACAAAGGTTTCTACCACTGCTATTGGAATGCATTCTCATTTGCTACTTCAATATTATACTTCAAAATATTAAAAAAAAAGATTTTATGTCTTTATAGCATACGAATTTTATATCTCAAAATTCGTATGCTATAAAGACGTTCAAAGTAACAACTCCATCGAGAAAATACAATTTTGTACTTCTATTACATACGAAATCAACGGAATGCCTATGTACTTCTCGTTTGCATATGTAACGTTCCGCGGAGGCGCTATAACCATTACTTATAATTACATTTAAACGTACATTCCTAGCACTTACGGGACCTACACTTACTCTGAAAAGTTTTGAAACAGGGTAATTTTTTCAAGTGGCATGGATGCCAAAATATGAATATATAATATATATTATAATTATATAAGTAATAGCGAAATATATACTCAAAATATATTACATTACAAAAATCTATATTAACTTGTCGAAATGTTTTACTTACATACATATTACATACTAGCTGAACCCGCGGTTTCACCCACGTTTAAAAGAAACGTAACGAGACATACATATAACCGAAATTTTGTACCGTTAATAATTATTACGAAATTTGTTTTTCAAACATAACTGATAGCGACTGCCATTAGAACTTTAATTATCACCAAAAATATATCTTTCGTTAAATTCTAAAATCCTGAACAGGGCTTTATTTCTTTATAAGGCACAGATGGGACCCCATCGACCCAATTCCCTTTGATACTTACTTAATATTCGATATACCTTCCTCAAATGCGCTTAAAGTCGATTTTAGTCTTTTTAAATAAAGGGTTCTCGCATCCGTGCATTTTTCCGGGATAAAGGAGCCTATGTCATTTTTTGACCCTTAAGCGATCACTGTGCAATACACCTATTTCTATCGTGAACCAGTTCTTGCGTTTCGAGGGAAGGGTGTGGTTTCTGGTTCGCTTTTATATAAGACGACAATTTAGTCCTCTGGAGTAGCAACGCACGTGTGACCGACTGTACTATATAAAGTTGCTTACTTGATGTCCATAGGCGACAGTGGTCACTTGCCATCAGGTGGACTGCGTGTTTGTTTGCTACTTCAATGTTATAAAAACTTTCATACTAACCAAACAAAATATATAAAAAAATACCGACAGAATTCGCCTCGCGTTATATACACGCGTGGCCGCGTCCGAAAGCGTTTAACCTAAACTGAACCCTATTTAATACGATTAATCATATTGGAAATTCTTATCTTTCGAAAATGTCAATTAATAATCTTTTTACCTCGTAATTGTACAGACCATAATATATATATTTAGTTTCAACCAATTCAATTTAACAGATGCTTATTAACAATTTTATCGAACAGAGAACAAATTCATCTTATTTTTTAAATTGACACAACTTTTTATTTATTAAACAATTCATATAAAATACATCAGTGAAAGTCGCATTCAAATCGAAACAGCCGTTCCTGAGATTAGCGTGCACAAACGCACAGACAAACAGAAAAGAAAAATAAAAACCATGTTTTTGGGTTTTATTCATGAATAAAGGCTCCTAAAAATGGTTATCTCCTAAATATCTTCCGTGTACAGGAATCGAATTGATAAAGCAAAATTCGTGAACACTGGCCTTGCATGTTTACATATACGTTTTCGTTTACAGTGATCATTGCAATATTGCGCGAAAACCGCGTAAACGGTGATCGTTTTGAGAAAACGTAATAAACTCATACTAAGGACACATCGAAACTCGTACTAAGACCTTATCGATCTCTGTAGAAGATTTTATAGTTATAAAAAACACAAGTAACGCTTCATGACTATATATATTATTATACCATTTCCATAACATGTAGACAACTATCTTATTTACTTAATGTATATAAATTAAAATACATATAAGGTTTTTTTACAAATATTTATAAAACGGCGCAAAAAACAAGAGAAATATAACCAACGTTCAAAAATTTGTCATTGCAGATAAATAGCATTGAGAAATTCTTGTTCCGAATCATCCAGTCGAGTAAGTCTTTAGCGTGTTTCAATAAAATCTTGCATGCATCAGCTTATCCCTCTGCATATTTCCGAACGGATATCCGTGTAAACATCATCCGTGTGCTCATTCACTTGGCAAATATGTAGAACAGATTTTCATCCGGATATCATAATTTAAATTTTATATCGGAAATAAATTTCCATTCATACTAAATGTATTCATTGGTTCATTTTGTATCTGTTGATATTTATTGAAACTTGTGAAATATTGGCATCATCTGGGCTGATGTTTTTTAGTAAAATTGTATCGTAAAAAATGAGCATGCAATCTATGTGAAGGTCAAAGCCGCTCTTGGATATCTCTATTGTGTATCAAAGAGGGAACAAATTCAAGCATGACAATTTACACTGATAGATAATAAAAACAAAAAGTTTATTAAGCCAATATAAATTAAAAAAATAAGAAAAACGCAACGAAAACGTCGTAATTAAAAAGTCACCCACATGAGCAGTATAGTGCTAATGAGCTATTTTACCAAACACGACATTTGTAACAAGATTCAAATATTATAATTTACCACATGATCAACCGTATATTTTAACGGATTATCCTATAAAAACTTTACATCAATCATCTTCATTTTTATTCTCATCATCAAAATATATCCATTTGTCCAACACTCTGTATATTCAACCCTAAATAGGGTAGAAGTCCGCTCTCAGGTCAGTTAACAAAAGTTTCTATCCCTGCACACCAAATTAGAAATTCTCGTGTAAATGACTACCATACAATAAACTTCTAACTATAATATGAAAGGGCTGAATACAGTGATAACTACTTTTACGAGGCACAAATAGATGCTACCAAGGTGTGGCAATTTTGCAATTCACTTTTTTTCATTACATTGTATCTGACAAGATTTTATGTGCACCCTACGAATTTTATGTCAAAATTCTTTCCAGAAAGTATTTATCTAATATAAAATAGAGATAAAATCACCTGAACTTAGAAAACTGTAGTTCAAAGATTGTAGAACTCTTTGTGGTTCAACTCCGGAAGCACCACCGCCACACCTATTTCTGCCTAATAAGAGAAGTGTTATGCGCTAGACATACTTTTCCGAGGCATTCTTTCTTCCTTAGGTGAGACTTTGATCTTACCTAGGGTTGATTGCAGATGACCATGGGCAACAGTAGGCACTTACTACTACTAGGCTAGGTAGGCTACTGGCACTTACTGGCACTAGGTGGGCTGCATGCTCGTTTGCTATTTCCACACTATACAAAAAAAAAGTTCTAATCCAACAATCAAAGACTTAATTTATTTGCAGTATAAATTAATATGTCTTAATTAATTAATGCAACATGTTCCTTAAAAGCAAAATTATCTCCAAGCAATCTCCGTAATACAACTAACCCGGATATAACGTGTACCTATAACCGGATAAGATCGTACACTTGCGCGCTCCTACACAGCGTTTCGCCAAACCGTGTTTCCGCAAACCGATAGAACCGGATAAGACGGAAATGCATTAAGGCGCTGTAATACTCTGCACGATAATGCATTTACATTTGAGAGTAATAGGTACATTGTGCGATTACGGTTTAGTGTTCTGTAGTCAGGAATAATGTGTACGATAAGTAAAAATGGAAAGTTCATACACGTTAACGTAAAAACAGACAATGCAGAACTTACATGAGGCGTTACAGCTTTTTCCTTAAAGTTAAAATTACAAAAACAAATCCATGAGTTGCAGTCTATATATATAAATAGACGGCAATATATATTATGCTACCCTATTCAAAAAATAATACATTGGATCCAGGTGATCTTTTTACACTAAATTAGTTGATATCTTATTAAAAAGTAAACTAAGTTTCTGTGACAAATATGTAAAATGCTTAAAATCAGTGACTATCATGAATAAAAATCTATTAAAATTCAATAATGTGCAAAATATGTTTAATAAAACCTATATTGGCATTACATTAAAAATAACTCAGCACGTTTGTATTAATGTTTAATATAATTTTATTTCGATTCTTAATCGTTCAACAGGAAACCATAAGAACAAGCATGTGCTCGTTATAGCGCCCATTACCGTGCCACCTTCGCTAACCAGGTAAACCGGATAAGGCGGATATGCATTAATGGTCGGACGGGGGAATATAGTGGTCTAAGCAAATTCTCCAGATAATCCAACTTTAACTCCAGTCACGTAAGACTTTATCCTTAATTAAGTTTTTATTCTTTTACAATAAAATTTAATTTTAGTTTTCACCTGTTACCTATTTATACTTCGATAAATATATCTTGAATGGCTGTTCGCCACGATTTATGTATAAAAGGACATATATAATTACATATTATATTTAACCGGAATTTTTACTTTACAATATTTATTAGTTATGGACAGAGACCATATAAAACAATGTTGAAGAATTTCTGACTTTAAATTAAAAGAACTTTGAATTATAGTGCAAGAAATTATAGAGGTCCTAAGCAATTTTTTTTCTTAGTATTTGCGATGATCAGATATAACTGCTGATATAACTTAATGTATATATTTATATGTTAGAGACGGACATTAGTTTCGACGGTAAACGAAGCGCAACACGAGTTCTGACAGATGGCAGCACCGTCGCGATGACGTCGAACGACACTCGCATAACTTTGTGCTACAACAGAGTTTAGGCGGAGCGGTATGCGTGAACGGTGCTCAGTTTCCATGCTACCACCGTGGAGAGCGGTACCTCCACTCTAAGAACTGTTATTCGTTTCGTTTGCTCGCTGTGGTTTATATTATGCTAAATGAAAATGGTTATAGAGTATTTTCTGTATCTCTTTGCTCGATTACCCACGTAATGTCCGAAGAGGGACCTAATAATTATGACGATCCGACATATATATGTGAGTGTGTGTGTGTTTTTTTGAGTATTTTTTAAGACATTTACATTATTCACGACTAGACTTTAACATATTGATAGACTTCCCACAGCTCAGAATTTTTTCTTACGAAATTTTTAGGAAAAATATCTTATGGAATTTATTATAGTCCTTAAGTCGTAAAAATTTTCAGACTTCAAAAAACATGTGTACGTGCTATACTAGGTGTGAGTCGAAGAACAAACTATGGTTTGACCGAAAATTTTTAATCACCGACCGACACGGTTTGAACGTCGCCAGTTTCAAAATTGGCCCCATTTTATGGAAATTGAAAAAATTTCAATAGTTTTTCCGGAAAATTGGAAAAACACGATTTCTTATAATCTTAAACATCTCAAGTGTTTTGAACCCATTTTTTTTTTTTCTTTTGTTTGACGGGAAATTTAATTACGGAACTTTCTTTCTTGGACATATGTGCGATCGGATGGTACATTCTTCGAGTTATGGAAACCACCATCACTCCCCCCGTTTTTTAGATAACTTAGGATAACTCAGCTTCTACCGACTCGATTCTCATGAAACTTGGGATTTAATTGACATATGAAGAGATAACTGATAAAAGACATTAGCCATTTGGTGCTTACGAATATATAATTATATTATAACGATTGTTAAGAAGATACAAACGATGAAAAATTTGACCTTCAACTCCACAGCTGCTGCAGTAGATGATGCAGGGCTTCTGAAGTCGGCGTTCATATACTCGTGGAACATAGTTTCGTCGTCGTGATCTAGCAAAGTATGTTAAGCGCCGACTTCGGGATTATGTACTATGTACAATCTATGTACTAAACCTAAATATATATTTGAATTATTTTTTACTTTTCTGTGCCATGGAAGTCGGTTCGAACTTCCAAAAATCAAAGTTGCCTAGTTTCGAACCGATACCGTAAAAAGTCGAAAATCAAACCATTTCTTAATTGCAATACTTAAGTCGTTTTCAAAATAATTTAGGCAGTTTAATGGTGGAATTATAAAAATAAATTAGGTTTTTTATATAAGAAATTGACATTGAATTACAACTATATTGAAGTAAAACTTATTTCCTTTCCAATATAAATTCCAAATTGTTGAATATTGATAATAAATCAGAAAAACTTTTTAGCGCTCCCAACCGAAGGTATTTTATACCCGAAACATCGCGAATTGATGCTAATTTACGAAAAGGCTTCTTGCAAACGAAGCCTGAAATTAAACTACGGTACAAAGGTTGAAATTTATTTCGAATTTGGGTTCTGCTCGCCTGTTTAAATTAAATTGTCGTATATTTAAATACGAAGTTATTTACGTAGCTTCTTATCAAATGTAATTTAAAATTATAGTCTTAACAAACAATAGATTTACTGAGACTGTTCTAATTGATTGAATTATTTAAGGTGACATAAGTCCCCATTAGAATTATCAATGTCTAAAAATCCTAATTAGTCTAGCTATATCACCATACTTCGCATACAAACTAACTAGCTACATTGAAATACATTCTGTAATAACATCGAAACCATTCCGTTGTAAGGAAATCCAAAATCATAATTAAATGTCTGCCTAGCCGGAGCTCGAACCCGAAACCTTCCGCTTGGAATAGTGAAAGTGTCTGTTCCTATGGATCAGTTCATTTATTTCATTCCAGGACTGAAATAAAGAAGCCGTTTTATTTATGCACAAAGTTAGCGTTCTCACGAATTAATCTTATGGAAAAACTTCAGAAGTACTTTGCCAATAGTTTTTTATACTCAATTTTTCGTATTTTCTTTTAGCGTCGCTACAAAATAAATGCTTCTCGGGATAAACTTCTTCACATGTTACTTTTACATTCCTTTAATTTTGCCAATTTTCGTTCGTTCTCATCATGTATATTTGCATTTTTAAGGATGTTTTCCATTTTATTTTATAACATTTTATTATTACTTTTAGTTATGTTTTAATCATCGTAACAGAACTATTTCTATTACACATTTATATTAGCCAAGTTAGGCCCTAAAGGCCCGCGGCGCGGAAGCGACGTGCAGGGGTGCTCTCCTCGGCGATGTTGCCGGCTTTGCCTACCGCCAGATTGATTAACAATTTGGGTTAGGCAGAGAACTCGATGTCCACTTCTTACGAGGGTAGTTACAACTGTAGCGAGATGCAGCAGTCTTCATATGCGTAATGAATGGGGGCACACCCTTTTGATAGCAGGTAGGTGGGGCGATCATTACATATCGTTCGATACACGTGGGTACTTGTGACGTCATTTGTTTTTAATGGTTAGACAGCTGTTACTGACATATATAATTTATGGAATTTGGAAGCACGAATGCTGCTTGCAGAGATTGCATATTCACAAATATTTTTCAAAACGGAATATTTTGTGAGCGCACAAGTTGACAATTGTACTGGAAAATTTAACAGTAACTTTGGGATTTACTTTTAATTTCCTTGTTATGTTTTTGACGTCAGGAAAACTAAATGTGACTGTGAAAATGAGGTAAAAATTTCAAGTTAAACTTTTAAAATCAAAATTTTAGCTGTATTATTTAAAATAAATTTATAATGATACTTATTCTGTCAGCAATAGTGTTCTTGATAAATATGAACAGGATTTTACTTCTTCATTTCCATTAACCGTTCCACGCATTTGAATGATTCCTTCTTTAATCGACACTGAAGGCATCACCACCACACCTATTATTGCGTATTAACAGAAGTCTTAAGTGTTTTGTCTTTGTCCCAAGCAAGGCCTTTGCCACAATTTATTCCTCGGAAGATTTGAAGTCTGGTTCAGAGGTAAGAAGTAAAAAGATCGCAGAAAGGACATGGTAACGGCCTATGTTTCTAGGCTACGGCAAGACAGAGTCATTCAAGTGTGCCCTCAGGACTAGCAACACATTTACTGCCACCCATGGACATCTGTAATCAACTCTAGGTAAGATCAAAGTCTCACCTAAGGTTAGCCACAGATGCGTTGCTACCCCTGAGGACTAAGAAAGAATGCCTCGGAAAAGTATAACTCCCTTACCACACCTTTCAGACCAGAACACAACAGCGCATAACACTGCTGTTATTAGGCAGAAATAGGTGTATTCATATCAAACATTAATCTTTTTAAAAGTTGATCACAGTTGCCAACTGGCGGTTACCATTTACAAACAGGCAGACAGTGTGCTCGTTTAATACTTTACTGTTACTAACAAATTGCCTCACAAAATAATATAATTAGCTACTTTTTTACTATTTTACAGTTTCAGTGCGTCAGAATTTCTATAGGTGACACCTACTTCTGACTTATAATAGCAGTGTAACTGAGGATGTACTTGGCATTTTTGCACTCATTTTTGTGTGGGCATGATTTTTCTGAAAGAGTAAAAATATAACAAGTATTAATTTTAGTTGTGTTTTTTTATGATTTTGTTTTTAGTCAGCGCGAAACTCAACGACCGCCCCATTGGTTGGGATAGGGATGGTATGAAGGGCTGTTTAAATAAGAAAAGCACACGAGGTTATTTCAAAGCTGTATAAATCTTAAAATATAAGGGACCATGTTCCCCATCCCAACGCTCTGATGCCTAAGGCGCGGCCAATTAATTCCGCGCGCTACAACATGTTGTATAATATTTTACACT
>MOOZ01001430.1:622082-636583 GCA_002930495.1 Cecropterus lyciades | reverse complement strand
GAAAAGTCCCTCGACCACCTCTGAGAGGAAGCCCGGCTGGAGGGTCTCCGTAAGGGGGGGGCCCTGCGCACGGAGCTTGTTCAGCGCCGCGCGATACGGGCGTCTCCAGGGGTCACCCTCTAGACCCTCCAGCATCTCCTGCCGTTTCGCGTCTTTGGCGTGACAGATAGCCAGCTTCAGTGCAGCACGCGCATGGTTATACACCGCATAAAGCTGGCCCTCCCACTCCTCGTCGCGGTTTCAGCGACGCCGGCTGCGGGTATAGGACCTCCGGGCACGAATACAGGCCTCGCGGAGGTCCGCCAGCTCTGGGGACCACCAGTATACCCCCTTCCAGTGACCAACCTAACCTAACCTAACATCATCATCAGTTGTGTCACTGCATGCTTGTTTGGCACTTCATTTTATATAGAACATAAAGGTTCTACCTGAAGGTAACCAGAGATGCGTTGCCGTTGCGGAATAAGATGTTAGAATCACGTCCCATTATATGTATGTTAGCAGAACCTCTTTACGCTAGATATACTAGATGAGACGCAGTAGTAGTACCTGCTAGCGGCGAACTTCGAAAGGGTCTCCTTCTATGAACTTACATACTTGCAAGCTCCAAATTGGTTTGTATAAATATAACATGAACATAAACGCTTTCTACACTCATAGCCCCATATTAGGATTTTCTCCTGTGTCGTAGATGCCATGGACACACAAAGATGAATACACAAACACCCAGACCTACAACAGAAATCTAAACTTATTATTCAGATGTCTGCCAGCCGGGGATCGAACCCGGAACTCACTGCGTGTCAGCTCAGTATGGTGACCGCTCAACCACGTGGTCGTATTTGAAATGAGATAATTTTATTTATTGCCGACTTCATAGCTGCAATTTATTTCAACGTCAAAAAACATAACTAGCTTGAAATAAAGTTGAAAATTCCAAAGTATTTTGGGTGTGCACCTCTTACGTCTCTCGTAAATCTAAATGAATATTTCTGTAATACTAGATGAAAACCCGGCTTCGCTCGGTTGAAATGTTACTATAGGTAGTAGAGATTTTTGTAGTTACAATCAACTAAAAGGTATTACACCTTAGTTTTAGAAGTAGATACTCGTAAAAGCTGCCAGTTCGCTAGACGCCACCACTTGTAGTAGTTAGTTTACCGTTTAATATACTGGTCCCATTGCTAGCGACACCCAAATTCAAATTCCGAGCATATTTATAAGAACCTACACACGTTCTCAACAGCGCGGCTGCGTGATGCAGAAATGCGAGGTAAAAGTTTGTAACGCCATCTAGTATAAAATATCAAAACTATGTAAGGTAAATTACGCCGCTAGATGGCATGTTTATCCTATTATTATCGGCTTTAAGGAATTCAAGATGGCATCCGAGTGGCCTATATGGCGACTATTTGCACCATTAGAATTTAACAAAATTCTCGATAATCCGAATTTTGCGGATATAAGTTGACTCGAAATCAATATTTTATAAGTTTTATTATTTATGTAAGGTTTCAATCAAGTCTACCGTACCCCTTGACGGAATTATTTATATAGAAATTTCAAGTTCTAATACCGCGCGATACGGTCAGTTATTCCGTATGCAGTCGTATTGATTACGTTTCTAGAACTTTCTTCAGTTACGAGTCAATAAATCTAGCATGCCAACATTATAATCCGCTATTTAATTGATTTACTTTGTACTTTACGTTATTATTGTTATTGCTTCATTGTTATCCTTTATTCGTTTAATTTGCGCAGGTACATTATAGTTATGACCAGAATACAATACACCATTATGTTTTTTTGCTATTGGAGAGCGCACATCGTTCTAAATCATAACTCTATTATGCCAACATATAAGGTTATTAACTAATATACACATATAATAGGACTACGCATTAGGTATTCTAAATTAATTCACGAGTTATTTAATTTACACTTTGTTTTTTTTGTTTTGTTTTGGAAATAGATATTCTCTACATCGGGTTCATGTTGCATAGTAGGGCCCCTATTTGATACGGTAATTTGACTCAGATCAATCCAATTATACCTATAGTTTGTTATAAGTTGTTTGTTTCTCTTGTATCTTGATATATTCCTTTTAAATGTTACAGTCTTGTCAGATCGGTAGTGATCATCATCTTGATCTTTATAGCTTCACAATGCACCGCCACTCGTCTCTGGCAGCCGCCTTTCTGGTGTAGTCTGTGGGACGTCTGCTGTTGACTTAATCCGATTTCTCCACAGTATAAGTCTGTCCTTGTACCCTCGATATTGACCTGCACTTTTATATGTCTAAAATACCTCGTCGTGAGACGTGATTAAAGAAAGTTAGTATGACCTTGTGGCGCTGGATAGGCGCTCGTCTATCCTCAGTTGTTCGTGAATAGAGTTGTTGGTGCGAAGAGTTCTACAGTATTTCTAGTAATTTTCATCAACTGGGCATGAAATAAGTTCCAGAATATTTCCTGTCATATATACGTTTCAAACTTTATTAATACCAGGATTTGAGGCATGAATCAAATATTGAAAGCCGTAGAAATATCATAACAAAAGGTTCTGTTAATGATAGTAAAAACAAGTAGGTATTACTCATTTTTACTTACATATTTTATGGCTTCCTTCTAAACCTGCGAAGCAACATCAATTTAAGGAAGAAACCCTTCAGTAAGTGTATGAAAGATGAGCCTTCGATATTTACGAGTGATTTATAAAAGGCTGTTTCGACAGAAGGGCGATACAATAGTCGACAACCTGAGCGAACATTATTCAAGAGGAAGGACGGTAAATCTTGTTTATTTTTATCCATAGTTTTAATATACATAGTACTATCAATCATACAAAAAATGTTTCACATGTTTTTGATGATAAAGTTTAGGTACGCGGGGCCTTGCCAAGGTGAGGTTTCTAACCTCTTAAGGGCTCTTTGGAGTGGTACAATATATTTGCAAAGTAGTTGGGAGATATTGTAGTATAAAGTACGTACGTTATATAAATAACTTTTATACCACTTTTCCAAAAAAAAACATTTACAATAAAGGTAAAAACGATTGCACTAAATTTTATTTATCTTTTTTTACCCGACTGCGTCAGAAGAGTAATGTTTTTGAGCGTATGTATGCATGTCCATTTCTTTGGAGTGACACATGACATATCATTAGAATCGTCTCAGATTGCAGAGTGACATTGAATACATAAAAATGGCTCTGGTATATAGGAAAAATAGGGAAATAGACGAAATTCTTATTATCATGACAATATATGTATCATTTTAAATGAAAGCTAATAAGCCATTACAAAAATATATACTATAACACTTTTTGGCGCAAACACTCAAAAAGGTTAAATTAAATAATTATTTTAAAACAAAATATCCGAATGCGAATTTCAGTTTGATCAGTCAGGTTTTTTGTTTTCATAATTTCTTGTTAAAACTTAAATGATTTTAGACTAATATTATCGCGGAATTAACACATTTTAATATGTTACGGGCACTCGCGATACGCGGTTTTGACGTTCTTTTTGTCCATATTTTCATGTTCCATGGATCGTGGCACGGCGAAAAGTTTCACCGTGAGTACCCGTAACATATTAAAAAAAAAACTTAATTGAACCATTGAAAATTAAAGTTTTGAGAAATGAGAAGAAAGAGAAATGAGGTAAATGACCACGATGTTAAGGTGATCTTGACCTAAAATTCATCAACTCAGGAACAAAATTGGACTAAAGAGCTCGGATCCCGAAGAAATGTCGTATATAAGGAGACCCGTGTCCACCAAAGTATATATATATCCTACTTCCAAAGACTGATGGAGGTTTATAAGATTTGTACACAAATATATGTTTGTATCCCGGGACATCAATAGAACGGCAGGTGTCCATAAAATATACGGAGAAGTGTTTGTGATTTGTAAAAGGTTGTCCCAATACACCGACGGTGGCCGTATATTATTGTGCTCTTACTACGTGTTTATTACGTTTCCGCGAAACAATCATTGTTTACTCTTTACCCGACTGCATCAGAAAGAGGATAATGTTTTTCGAGCGTATGTATGTATATGTGTATGTATGTTTGTATGTATGTCAATTTCTTTGGCACGCGCTACAGCCCAAACAGCAATATAACGATCCGTCAAGATTGTGACGTATGGCATATCATTAGAAAGTCTCAGTCTCAGAAAGTGACATAGGCTATATAGGTAATTTTTAAAAATGACGCCTGCAAATAGGCGAAAAGGGCGAACGGTGGGAAGGACGAAGCTTTTTACTACCTCGGCAATATATATATATATATTGTTATACTTTTACTGGACTTTTTTATTTCATTACGAACACGTTTCCGTTTACGTTTTCGCTTTCGCTTTCGGCCATACCTCACAATGTCCTTTACAAAAATGTTAAAACGTATAGACTCGTAATAAGGTCTCTAATCCGACCGTTATTCACATCTAGTAATACACGTCATGCTACTACAGATTTTATTACCAATAATGTTATGTTAACATTAGCCACGATCATAAATTCTACGCTGGATCGAATTTTATGAATCACATTAGGTTGATATAGTATATTCTTATTTTTTCTATATTTACGAATATACGTGCAAATGCATTAGACTAGACATCGTAAAATGTGTGTGATATTAATCGTAAAATGAGCCTGATATTAATGACGACGTGGTGGAGCGGTCATCATACCGATATGATATGCAGTGGGTCCCGGGTTCGATCCCCAGCCAGACAGACATCAGAATGATGAAATTAGATTTCTGTTATGGGTTTGGATGTTTGTGTATTCGTCTTTGTGCGTCCATGGCACCCACGACACAAGAAAATCCCAATGTGGAGCTATGAGTGTAGAAAGCGTATATTATTATTATCTTACAGTAATACAGAAACAAGTGTTGGAGTATGAAGATTGTAACACATATCCTAGTGAAATTGATATATTTGTTTATTGCTAGCTTATTCCCGTAGCTTCGTCCACTTCAGTCATATCACGGTAATGAATGTCCCATGTGGTAAGCCATAAACTATCTGTGTGCCGAATTTCAGCGAAATCTGACCAATAGTTTTTGCGTGAAAGAGTAACAAACACACGTACATCCTCTCAAACTTTCGCAGTTATAATATTAGTAAGATTTAGAAGCTCCTACTCCTATAATCTCCAGGCTTTGCAAATTATGTGAATACAAACTAACACATTACCGGACATAAGTGCGGTTTGAATGGTGGCTCAAATTTATAAGCTCAGATTCATTTATAATATGGTAGATATTTTGAAGAGGTTAGATTAAATAATCTCGGTTGGTGTCATTGCAGGACTCGTTAATTATGTCAGGAGCTTTTTATGCAGTTTGAAAATCAATTCATTTTCAATTCAATAAAATTTGGCGAGTAACCCATAATTCCTATTGTACAACCTACAAAGCCTCAATTTAGCGACTAAGCACTGCAGTGAGGTGGAGTAAAAGAAGTGCCACCCCTTTTTAAGAATAATATTATTTCTTACAAGATCATTGCAAAGATAGTACTTAACGAAAATAACATACTCGTAGTAGGTACATTTATTTTCGTCGGTTTGCTTTATTTTTCTTACGACCCTTTTAAACAACCACCCCGAATTACGACCGCCAATATGTAGTACTTTGCGTACAAGAAATATAGTATAGTATTATATATTTATAATACAGGTGACAACTCTATAGACAATGTTTCAAGAACTTCTCAGTTTTGAAAAGCCTGTAAAAAGCACGATTTTCGGTAATTAGTTCGGTGCGTAAGGATACAGTTAGTGTTGTGTCGTGATATGGAACCCAGAAAAAGAAAAACGAACTAGACGTAGGGTATATAGGTTAACCTACCACTAGTGCTAGTTAGTCCCCGCCACCGCACTTTCGCCGTGACCACGATCCATGTAACTGGGTTGAAATATCGGCAAAAAGAAATTGAAAACCACATATCGTGAGTACCTGCAACATATTAAAATATATCAGACTGAAGTATCAAACGAGCATGCAGTCCACCTGATGGTAAATTGTTACTGCCTCCCATGGACATATGTAAGCAACTTCATATAGAACAGGGGTTTTATGTGAAGTCGATCATAGATGCGTTGCTACTCCCGAGTACTGAGATAGACGTTTCATATAAGTGAACCGATAACCACACCCTTCCAACGAAACGCAAGAACTGCTTCACACTAGAAATAATTGTGACGGTGATACCGTTGAAGTACACTGGTTTTACCTGTTAAAATATTATTATGTTATTATTATATAACATTTCCTAAACGGACTACCCGTTTACTACACTTCACGAATTTTATTACACTACACACATTTTTAAAAGGCCAGCCGATCCATATAGACATAGATCGTTGTTCGGCGAAATGGTGTAGGCGGAAAACGGTTGACACGTACTATTGTTAGATTAATCTATCAACCGTCTGTTCAGCTTTTTGGGCACCATACATCATGCTGCAAGATTAATGAAGGAATATACTTTATTGTAACGCAAAGAATATTTATATTAACATTTAATGCATGTATACACGCTTGATGTCAACATAAAAGGTAATCTTATCGCTCTTATTTCCTATTAACATTGACAATTCACACGTACCACAACCAAACCCCGCTAAAACCACGCAAATGCATGGGATATTGGTTTATAAATTCGGCCAAATGCGAGTCGGACTCGCGCACGAAGGCTTCCGTACCATTATCCATAAAAACGCATGGGATCCCCCCTTAATTTTTTTCTGTTTTTAATATTAGTTATTATAGCGGCAACAGAAATACAACCTCTGCGTAAATTTCAAATGTCTAGCTTTCACGGTTTAGAAGATACAGCCTGGTAACAGACAGAACCCTAAAAGGTACGGAACCCTAAAAATACACAGATTTATCCACACGAACCATATTTCACATAATTTAAGTGTGGAGGATATTTACCCGACTGCGTCAGAAGGAGGGTAATGTTTTTCGAGCATATGTATGTATAAACGCTTTCTACACTCATAGCCCCACATTAGGATTTCCTCCTGTGTCGTGGGTGCCATAGACACACAAAGATGAATACACAAACACCCAGACCCAGAACAGAAATCTAAACTCATCATTCAGATGTCTGTGTGGCCGGCTTCACGGATTGTGACGTATAAAATATCATTAGAATTGTCTCAGTTTGACAAAAACTCATATAAAGCGTTAAATTAAATATATTCTTACGAACAAAAACATCGTTTAAGCAGTCGGGATTTTTGTTTTAATATTTTTAACAATGTTACTAGTTGTAGTTACAAAATAACTGCTTGTCGACTTTCTGTCGCTGTCATGTGATTTTATTAAACGTGTGAATAAACATTAAATATATCTTTTGGGCAAGCATACATGACATAACTATAATGAATCAGTGCTTATACTTAATTATACAAAGGATGATGAATTTACCGTATACTTACCAAATGACATTAACTTACCGTATTATATACGAGTATTATACATGTTATTGTGTAGATAGCAAGAAAGATCTTATCTATTTATCTTTAATTACCGGTAACTGTCTTACACACGAAATTTTACACTATTTGTAATTTGCATAAATTTTCTCCGTGAATCACGCAACTAGTTTGCACTTTCAGCATCACCGCAATTACCCGCTAGCATTATTTAAAAAATAGTTTGTGACTGTATGTGTGTTGCGTCGCGATATACCTTTACGATCTAATCGATGATCATCATGAATCATCGATAAACCAATATCGATGATAAATATCATTTTCGGATAATTTCGCTACGATTCGCAGCGTTTCGTGGCCTTATTACATTGGACAAATATATTTTTTAACTCCCAAGCGTAAGTCGTCGAAGAGCATGTTTTTTTTGATCAGGTGTAACGTCAAAACATCAGAGTCTCATCGGAAGTAGATCTTCCTTCTCTCGTTCATTACAGATACCGGAATACAGCAATAAATCATTTACTAAGAGCACTTGCTCTTTTACCGCTCTTATTACAACCAAAAGTAACTACAATAAATTTATATTATTTTTACAATTCCGACTGCATGTAAACCCATCTTTAGCTTTATTGCATAACGTGCGCATCGACAATTCTTGAGTAATGCATTGCTATAACGTTTCAAGTGGGAACGTCTTTGAACGCATTGAAAACTGTTTATTTCGATGTTTCTATCGTCGCTTATGCTGAAGTTATGGTCGGGAAAGCTATTGTGACAAGAAATAAATCTGCTCCCACAAAGAATACTTGAATCTTGTCGACTGACTTTAAAAATGGCTTTGAATGTTCGATTTTGTCTCTTTTTTGTATAAAATTCAAGGAGCAAGCGAGCATGCAGCCCATCTGATGTTAAGTGGTCACTGCCGTTCAATGGACATCAGTAACCTACACATAGAACAGAGGTTTTATATGAAGATAATGACAAATGCGTTGCTACTCCTGAAGACTAAGATAGTAACCTCTTAAGTCAGACGCATCCACACCCTTTCAAAGAAACCTTAAAATATGTGTTACAATGATACCTCCCCACAGTACTCATCATCATCAGTGCGCATTAGTCCACTGCTGGACATAGGCCTCTTCCAAGTAGCGCCACTGAGCTCGATCTTCGGCTCTCCTCATCCGGACTTCCCGCCGCCCGGCGCAGATCGTCGCGCCACCAAGCTGGAGGGTGTCCCACGCTACGTTTACCAACCCACCGCCCCATAGTACTACCTACTGCTAATATTTTGCCTCCTACCTACCCACGATTCTTTCGACCTTTTTTGTTTCCTGACGATATTTTCTTTCACCATAAAGCAGTGATAGTTTTCTAATACGCACATAATTTTTGAAAATTAGTGGTACGCGCCTAGAATTCGAACTTCGGACCCTCGATTGAAACCGATTTTCAACTACTCAGCTATCACTGCTCCTTTTAAAATAATTAATAATGATAATAAATTGTCATTAACTCTGTTTGTTGGTTAACTACCAAAATTTCAAAACCTAAATCACAAGCAAATCGTAATTAGGCAGAAATAGGTGTGACGGCGGTGCTTCCGGAGTCGAAACACATAGAGTTCTACCTTTAAAATGATGAAGATGTATAAAAGTTATCACATGGTATGGGATCGAATGCCTAGTGGTGTATTGAGTAACATCAATCCCGAAAGTCGAAGGAGGTGACCAAGGGAGAAAATCCAGGAGTCGAGCAGTAGTGACTTTCTATTTATTATTCCAAGTACGATGACGATTCATAAAAACCCTCATTGATTTGTGTCTGGATTCTATATATTTCTACTTGTCTTTGTTACTAAACCTAGAACTGATGATTGCGATGTTGACTGATGCCAACAACACAATTCTTTAATCGATAGGCCTTTTTTATGCTCTCGAGGGGGAACCTTCAAAAGGCACCTGACACTGTGGGTGCGAAACCGGGTTATGTGGGGTTTTTACTGCACTTACCCCCTTTATTTTTTAAAGATGACTCAGGACAGACTGATGATTGATGACAAACTCGAGCTCAAGTGTCGTCCTCTCTCTTCCCCCTGAATGGTCAGCTCCACAAAAATAAAATTCAGGATCCAGTAACTGACACGTAAGTCGTTCCACTCACTACCTCCATTAATTTACCTTATCACGTTGAACCACTCACGTGGGCGTTAAAAGCGCAATAAGGCGTGAGATCATTCAATCAAAATAATTGCAATTCACTCTAGATGCCTTCGCTAGTTAATTTATGCTAATAGAGTTGATTGGATACGACAGCTTCTTTTGTTTGCCATCTGTTTTCAATTAGAATTGAAGTAGCTTATACCAGCTTTAAACGATCAATTAAAGACAAAGAACATTGAACGCGTCTTTTGACGATTATTTAATAATTAAATTCATAGCAAAAGGATCCTTCAGTAGCTTTATTTTATTACAATGAAGTAGGTTAATCATCAACTCCTAATGGGCCTGGACATCTGTAATCAACAATTCCACTTCCATTTAACATCGTTATTAGTAAGAAAGAAAGAAAGAAATTATTTTTATTCTCGGTATTACAACACATTACACTAATAGTTAAGGAAAAAAATTAAGGGTAACAATTACGTAAAAAATAATAAAAAAGAACACAAATAACCAATAATAATAAAACAAGTAAGCTAATAAAACAAAACAAGCTTACTAAAATAAATATAAGTTAAAAATAATAAAAATAAAAACATAATTGTAAAGACATATTCTGCGTGTAACCGCTTATGCAGAGGTCTGTGGACCTCGGTGGTGATTTTCAGTGACGCCCATAAGGAAGCAGTACGGACAGTTCGTGTGCATACCATATTATTTAAATAAAGTAGAATGAGAAGAAAAAGAAGGCTTTGTAGCTATTTAATGATATATATTTGAAACTGGCTATAATATTTTTTTATTTTATAAACTGGTTTTAAAATTACTTTACGGCGGCTGTGGCGAACGAAGTTTATTTCACCACAGTAATTTAATATTAACAATATGTTTTCTTCTGTACTTTCAGTAGATAGCATTTGAATTTATTAATCTTACTAATATTATAATTGCGAAAGGGAGTATGTATGCGTGTTTGTTACTCTTTCACGCAAAAACAACTGATCC
The DNA here is from genome assembly GCA_002930495.1 of Cecropterus lyciades. Taxonomy (NCBI): domain Eukaryota; kingdom Metazoa; phylum Arthropoda; class Insecta; order Lepidoptera; family Hesperiidae; genus Cecropterus; species Cecropterus lyciades. The sequence continues at coordinate 625,955 of MOOZ01001430.1, read as the reverse complement.
GATTTCGATGAAATTTGGCAGACATATTAACACATAAGATAATTATTACCATGGTAGAAGTGCCCGATGCGGGCGGAGCCGTAGGAATAACCTAGTACATTTATAATCATTAAATTACGCCACACCTATTTTTTCCAGGTAGTAGAACCAGTGTAGTTCGACCGAGGAGTTCTTAAGTTTCGTTGGAAGGGTGTGGTTGTCGGCTCACTTGTATATGAGGCGACTATCACAGTCCTCGGCAGTAGCAAAGCATCTGTGATCGACCTTAGACAGAACCCCTGTTCTGTATGAGGTTGCTTACAGACGTCCATGGGCGGCAATAACCACTTACCATCAGGTGGACTCGGACATGCTCGTGTGGTACTTCAATCTGACAAAAAAACCTATCAGGTACTTTATATTAATTAAATATAAGTTGAATATTTAAAATTACCCGTATCCCCGTAGTTTAAAGGCCGACGGTTTTTTCTACATAAAGTCAATATTTACTGTCAGCTGGAACCGTCGGAGGCAGCTATAACATTCTAGCATGTATCTGCAAGTCCTATAACTCTTCTATTCGACCACAACTGTACAATATCGGTAATATATTCATGTATGTGTTTATATTTACAAGTTTTAAATCGACTTAATATTTACTTAAATGTTCATGCCGTCATTACTTATCGTCCCGATGCAAACGAAGCCATTTCATAAAAAGAAATAATATTTAAATTATTATTTCACGATTACATTAAAGGTCACATATGGCAAAATGTCATCATAGAAAAATAATTATTGTTCTGCATATTACATACGACAACTGTACGGTCAATTTAATATACACATAGATTAAAATGTTTCCAGAGTACATAGATAATATATGCATTAATATGCATATATTATCTTAATCTTAGACGTAATCGTCTTTTCAATAAACAAATATTTATTAGAAACATCCATTTCATTTTTTTTATCCAACTGCGTCGAAGGAGGGTAATATTTTTCGAGCGTATGTATATCAATTTCTTTGGCACGCGCTACAGCACAAACGGCTTGACAGATTGTGACATCATATCATTAGAATCCTCTCTGTTTGCGGAGTGACATAAGTACGGTTTTTGACCGCACATAGCTGACAAAGCATGACTAGCGGCATTGTAATTACTTTAATATTCACATAGATAATGAATTTTTAAGCATATGAATATATATTTCTTTGTGTTTTTAATTTTAATAATTTAATTTCATTAATTGTATCATTTTAATGTAACTTTAATTTTAATTTCATTGATTGAATCTTACTAATCTTAATTTTATTGATAATCAATATTATTTTATTCGGGGTTAATTTCTTGTTTAATTTCTATTTTATGTCACTCTGCTTGCTTTCTATGTAAGTTGTGCTTCTTTATAAGTGACAATTTCAATTTAAGTTTTGTAAAATATTATGTTTTTTTTAGTAGTACAAAAATTGTGAAATGTCGTTAGGTTGCCATTTGTCATATAAATAAATAAATAGGCGATATAATTAAAAAAACACCTGTAAATAGGAAAAAAGGGGATGAGACGTCGTTTTTAATGTTCATTACATTCATTCATTATATTCATCACAATTTGTGTGTCAAATGCAGCTAGTAAATAGACCATTCCAGATTATGTCACTTTTATGTTACTATGATGATGAAAACACCTGAAAAGTGTTAAATAAATAAATTATTTATTTCATCTGTATTAAATATTGTGCAATTTCAAGATTTCATTATCGTTTCATTTTAGTTAAATAGAAGAATTTCGTGCAAATCCTCGTGCAATCAATTATTTGTACGTACGCACGTAAAAATAATTGATTGCACAGTGAAAAAATGTTGGTCCACTGAAACATAGAACATAGTTTATTCAATTAAAAATCAAACTCATTCCTTAATTTATCTTATTTTTTTTATATTTATCAATAAGAAGTTATTATAAAAACAAAAAAACCGACTGCTATATGCCATTCCAATAATATTTCATATGTGACAATCCGTCAAGCCATTTGGGTTGTGGCGCGTGTCGACCCACGTGGCGGAGCGGTCACTATACCGGTCTAAGACGCAGTGGGTCCCGGGTCCCCGACCAGACAGACATCTGAATGATGAATTTGGATTTCTGTTTTGGGTCTGGGTGTTTATGTATTCATCTTTGTGTGTCCCACGACACAGGAGAAAATAATACTGTGGGGTGGGGCTATGAGTGTAGAAGGTATTTATGTTTATACAGACATACAAAATTTTAAAAACATTACGTCGTTCTGTCGCAGTTTGGTAAAAATATAACCCAAAATGCGATAGTTAAACTGACCGTTAATTATTTCCCAGTACTGATAGCACAAGTTCAAGTAAATAAACGCAACAACACAAATTAGAACAAGTCGCTTGTAATCTTTACGAAGTTTAGTGTTCATTTCCTCATTTTCCAACGACCCACTCTGATAGTAATTGATATCACCTTCGTATATGTCCCAGTTTACGCCAACACAGAGCTAGGTACTAAAGGGCTTCGGTCTATATGTCAAGGTCTGTAGAGCAATAACCTTTTGATCTCTCGACATTTCTCAGGTTTGACGTGACATATATTATCGGATTATTTTTACCTGTGATTTGTAAACCATTTTTTTATATTTTTACCCGACTGTGTCAGAAGAGTAATGTTTTTCGAGCGTAGTATGAGCATGTATGTATGTCCATTTCTTAGGCACGCTCTATAGCCCAAACTACATGACCGATTGTAACATGTTACGTACAATTGGAATCGTCTCAGTTGTCATAGTGACATAATCTATATAATTTATAAATATGATGCCAGTTAACGGAAAAAAAGGTGGGGGAAGGAACCATTCTTTATTATTAATATTAAAATTATGGGTATCAATTGAAAGATATAATTATGACCATTACAAAAATACATATATATTATACCACATAAAAAGCGTTAAATTAAATAAATCAGTTTTAGCTGTCGTTTTTTTTTTTGTTTTCATTAAAAATAATTAATGTTATATGTAATAAGAAATTATTATTTTTATAACATATAACATTAATATTTTTTTAATTGTACTATTCAATTCTGTAATATATAAACACCAAATTTGATATAATAGTTTTTAAAATTAAAGCCTTTTATACTCATAAGTGATTAAATTTGTAATCTTGGAATTTTGCAAGTTTGTAGAGCTGGTACAGCTTGACCGGGGAGGTACTGCCGTCACGCTTATTACTAGCGTGAAGCAGTTCATGCATTTCGGTGGAAAGGTTCGGTGGACAGGCTGACATAAGCCCCAGGCGACCTTATTATAACTAAGGTAGAACCCCTGTCCATGGACGGCTGTGACCATCAGGTTATCGTAACCTGAATTGATTTAAGTAAAATATTTCCTTGATCCATTGTAACCCTGCGTAATAAAATAAAAATATATTATATATAAAGTAACCATTTTTTTTAATTTATGTATAAAAATAATGCCGTGTGCCGTGCCGTGAAAACGTACGTTGCTGCATTGTGGCATCCATTTTTAGGGGTTCCGTAACTAAAGGGTAACGGAGTACGGGTACGGAGCCTTATTAGTCCTATTAAGTCTCCGCTGTCTATCTATCTATCACAGAGCTCTACCTCTTGAACCCTAATAGATGTAAAGTTATAATTTATATAAAGTGTGTACTATAATAACCAATTTTAAAATAAAAAAAAGTTAAAATAAAGGATCTCCTACAAAAAACGGCATGTTTTCGTTTACCTATGTAACTGTAATAAGTTGAAACTTTAAATTTTCACAACGTACTTCAATCGCTGATATAATATAAATTTTATTTCACGCTTCGTCCTTCAGACAATTATATTATTTACAATGTAGTG
>MOOZ01001430.1:607211-621987 GCA_002930495.1 Cecropterus lyciades | reverse complement strand
TGCCAAACAACCGACTCACCGGAAGACGTAACTGAAGCATTACTCAAACAATTTGTCATAATAATATTGTTTTTGTTCTTTTGTTAATAGATTCCAAGGAAAATATAATGAGTTGGTTCAGATGTTCTACTGCTTTGGTAGGTGGCATGATGATGTACCTGTAGTTCCGTGATTAGAACAGGGTTACGGTATCCCCTGCCAGGCGACTAAAAGGGGCTTCCGTTGCGGGCGGCAAAAGTGGGACCTCGAACCGTCCAGTCAAACAATCCCGGGAAGAACAGCGGTATGTGTAGTCGCATACTGTCGTAAAGACCAGAGAGCGCGGTGGGCTCACCTGGGTGGAGCCCGATGATGAAATTAGGTCAGAGGACTCCGGTTGCGTTCCGTTGGAGATCCCGGAGTCGCCTTCGCAGTGCCAAGGACGGCTTCCGAGGGGGTTTTAGTGCGGTAAAAATCCCACATAACACGGCGTCGCTCCCACGACATCGGGTACCTTATGTCGTTTCAGCAGAACTCCTGTTCTGTATGAAGTTACTTAAAGATGACCATGAGCGGCATTGACTTCTTACCAACACAAAGTATATACATACACACTGTATACACATACACACAGTATATATATATGTTCGGGTCAATCTTGATAACGATGGAATCGATTTTAATAAATCAAAAATAATCATGTCATTCCGGTCATTCCGAGCAAGTAGGGAAAAATGTTTTTTGTAATATCATTTTTGTTAAAAGGCCATTCACGTTTGATAACCTCACTTTAGTTATATTTACTCACTTTTTTGGCGGTAAATAGTCAATAATTTACAAACGAGTACGCTTATAAGTTCAATAACAGCACACAAAAACTAATGACGTTCTGACTCAATAACTGACAATACCTGACATTGAGTGTTTAAATTATTCGTCTCGACAGATTTCGTCGCATCTTATGCAGATTTGTGTTATAAGAGCAGTTACACACTGTCCGTTCCGATGCCGGATGTCACATACTGGATAAGGTCTGACCTCCTTTTGCTGCTTGAAATTGAATAAATTCTCGAATTTCATGCCATTGGTCTCGGTCGTTAACATTGAACTAAATTTTATTGGGGGTCTTTACCTCGAATAATTTATCTGCATTGGAGAAGCGTGATAAGCAGCGTGATGATATGGATTACATTTAAAGCTATTCCTATTAGTGGGGGAAAAACCAGTGTTCAAGTGACACCTAGATTTGATTTGTGAAATAACAATGACCTGCATTGTCGTTTCACAAATTCCTTTACCTAAGATTTCTTTCCTCGTTAAAATGTTCCTTTTAATTAAATAAAAAAAAAGAAATCAAACAATAATGGAGCCATTTTTGTCTTGGCTGCTCAGTCGAGCGCCTACCCTGCAGCCGACTGTTTTTACTTTAAAAGTTGTAGCTTTGGGAATGAGCAGTCGTAAGTACCAGATCTTAAGTCGGCATATCTGACATTCTGATACGGAATCGGATCGCATAGTATATAATTGCGTTAAAAATAAGCTACTTCCGAGTACCTAACGCCATTAGACTTAATTACCTCATTTAAGAAATCTTACACAAAAAGACTAATTTAGTTCTTGCTATTAGGAAGTAGAATCCAGGAAGCACATTCTGTTTCCGTCGCACTGTGTTGTACTAACGATCGTTAACACATTTTCAATGCCTTTTTATTTTGTTTTATAAAATGAATGAATTTACTTCATAACGCAAATTGAAACGAATCTGTACAGGGTAGTTACGACTAGTTGCTCAAATAATGCAAAATATAAATAGTACAAAACTATTCACTTATTGTGACCTACTCTAATCAATTTTAATAATAGTTTAAAACTTAGATTTATATAAAAAATTATATATATAGGTTAGCTATGCCGCGCCATTTCGCTAGTGTTAATAAAAATAATATGACATATTGTAAAGACATACCGAAATTTTATAACAAAAATAAATTTAACAAAATGGCATTTTTCCAAAGTAGTATATCCGCATAAACAGAAAGTCTGACTGTAAAGCTAAATCGTAATTATATTATTTGTAGGTCTATTAAATATAATTTCGCGCTACATCTGTTTGTATTTTGTCTGTGCAACCAATTTCCTGGCGACCGTGATGTTTTTGCCCGACATCCGCGGCAACCATTGTATTGATTAAAAACCATCCGACGAATAATCGACGGTAATCTTAACAATCGGAACGGTAATCGTAACATTTGGTGAATAACCGTAACAATTAGGTACAACAATGTTGAGGAGTGTTGACATTCGCACGGTTCGGTGTAATGTTTACGGAAATGACACGATACCCGCGTTCCCGGTTTGTAACGGTTAGCCGTGCAACTGTTAATGTTAATAAATGTTTGGAATGTCTGTACGACAATTATTAAAAACGAGCTTTTTCTCGCGACTCCACCCGCTTGAGTCATGTGCCACGGTCAAAAGTTATCAATGTGTCCAATTTAGGTCCATTTTAATCTAGATTTGTGTGCCAATATTCATCCTAATCCAATCTGTAGTTTTTGTTGAAAGGGTAACAAACACACATACATCCTCACGAACTTTCGCATTAATAATATTAGTGAGATGATTAATTACCTTTATTAACAAATATTTCTTTTATGAGATTGCAATGGTAAACGAGCAGGCAGTCCATCTGATATTTAAGTAATTCATGTAGAACAGAAGTTCTATCTGAAGTCGATCACAGATACGTCTCTACTCCGTACTATCTTGTATAAATAATTTAGATTGAGAAAAATACTTATTACTCCTTGTAAAGTACTCCATATAAAATTTAAATTTTAGACAAACAGGCCCAGAAATATCTACGTAATCGCGATAGTTTTAATACTTGGCGGGTTAAGAAATTATCAAATTATCATTATTATTTATTAAAAATATTCCCTTACTAATTCAACTTCCCCGTTTTTTGCAATTTCGAAAACTACAGTTCATCCATCAGCCTTTTGACATCATGTGCTAAACACAGCTCCCCTGATGGAAGTTCTTGCCAATAATCACCGCGCCTGGCATGCGTGGTGGTGACCGCAGTGGGCGTTGCTGTTACACAACAAGACACTGCAGCTCATCCCCTAGACTTTTTCCCTTAGTCCACTTTTATGACAACCACGAGAGGAGTGGGAATGGTAGGAATATTCAAAACCGATACCACACAACACATGGTAATAGAAATAACATACTGTAATTTTCCTAATCACATTTGACGTTTTACACATGCGCCCGAATATGTAGAGAAATATTTGGGCTAGATATAGATATAGATGGCTAGATATAGAGCTAGATATAGATTCGAAGTTAAAACTACTTTATAAATTACATGAACACATAATTATTCGAACGAACAAAAAATGTGCCGCTGTAATTTTAATAGTCAGGAACAACACAAAACGACTTTTGGAAAAAAAGTTTAAACAACTGTTATTAGCGTAAAACTGTATCTCGAATGTACATTTGGAACCATAAAAGGAAAGTTTCCTGTATTTTGTTTTTTATTGTATGCATTAAACCGGTAGGTCCAGTTCAGTTCAGTGTCCCCGGCCGTTGGCCATGATGACACATCCAGTCAAATATAACCTGTGATTTGGTCAGCTTAATATAAATACCTTAAATTTATATATGAGGCGACCATCTCAATCCTCAGGCGTAGCAACGCATCTGTGATCGACTTCAGATAGAACTTTTGATCTATGTAGAGTTGCTTACAGACGTCCATGGGCGGCAGTACAAGCAATATGCAAACAGAATTTCCTTGCACTGAAATATAAATCTGTTTTTATTTTTTATATGATAAAGGAAGGTGAGCAGTGACGGTCCCGTGGTTTATACTTGACCTATCAATCCAAGAATCCAAGGTTCAAATACCATGCACTGATTTTTTTTATGTAGCGTATTGAAAATTCATTATTACTTTTAATAATGGTGAAAGAAAATATCATGAACAAACCTCCACTTTACATTTTGTTCTTCTTAAAGGTTCTTAAAGGAGTGTGGAGTCTATCAATTCCCAAACAGTCGACTATTTTCCTGACGTGCTCAGTAATGGGACTATTCGAGATATTTGAGAGCAGGCGAAGTTCTTTGATGTATAAGTCAATAATCTAGGTAAAAACGAAATAAAACACTTCTGAACTTCGTAGAGCCCAGACTAATAAATCTAGAACTTTGCACCGTAGTTTCATCTTATAATGTAGACATCTTATAATGTATTTATTAATATTCCACCCCTAAATGAGTTATATATTAGTTTTATGGTTTGTCTGTGCGTAAAAAGGCGCGGGTATCAACTATGCTTGCATTTTAATACTTGAATTACAAGGAAGACTCGATATCATAAATGTAATAGGATTGATACTTCATCCTTTGAATGCGCTGTTATAAGGCAGGCAAGCAGGTATATGTAGTTATAAGGCAGGGTAAGGCATAGTTATACATCGCAAACAGTCCCCGTATAAACAGTTTGTTTGCGCTGACCACTGACGCTTGATTGAACGAGCTAATTAATTGTCCGGTCATTAAATCTCCGCTGTTTGTCTGTTAGTTCTGGTCTGCGATGATTTTTTGCGTTATAACTGTGGTTTTAGCGTTCGTTAAGGCCTAAAACCTGCTTTATTGCTTTTAAGGAGCTGATATGTGCGGATTTGGTGAATTTTCTAAATAATTACTTTGTAATGGTATAGATACGGCCTGTCTTTTTGGAGGTATAGGCAGCATCAGCACACCTATTTTTAAAGTAAAGAAGTCCTTAATTTGGTAAATAATAATGGTAGAAGAATGTGCATGCCAACTGCATTAAAAAAAATTAGCCGTCACGGTCAGCCTGACAGATGTGAAACATCGTGTACGTTCGAGTAATATGCATAAAAGACATGTTTGCGACGGGAACTAAATATATAGCAAAATGAAAATAACAGTACCCCGCACTATGTCAAACTAACACCGCAGCCCGCTTAGTTTTGTTTGATACTTAATAGTTCCGAAAATGTATAACAGATAGCGCGATAATATATACGATGTGGCAATTGCCACGCCAACAATCAGGTTTACGTACGCCTATAAATTTTCCACATCAAAATTAGGCAACCGACAGTCCTCAGGAATGGTGAATCAATGATGGGTTTCACATAAAACCCTGGTTCTACATGGAGTTGGTTACATAAAACCACAAACGTCCATGGACATCATCAAATGGAATGCAAGCTACGTCAATGTTATAAAAAAGAGAAATTCTGACGTATCTAAATTTGTTTCAAATGAAATTTCAAAGGTTGGAATCGCGTGCGGGTTTTATCGCTACAGTTTTGACACGACTATTGTTTTCAAATATTTTCACTTTTAACGTATATACTATTAAACTTATATACTATATAACTTTATATGCTGATGTATAAAAGCACGGTATTGTTACGTAAATTCTCTGATCTAATTACTGGTCTATTAAGCTACTAGGTGACTATTACACTGACGCGGTTATTTTATACTGATGTGGTGTGGAAACATGCGTGGGGTTAAAAGACTAGTATACATTTTGTATTAGGAAAGAGCTTTAAATTTACAAAATGATATGCCGTTAAACCATTATTGTTTCACTGCTGGGCATGGGTCAGAAAGAGGAAGTTGTGACATGACCTATGACCCATATAAAGTGCGAATTGGTAGGTAGATTTCACACACCTCTAGGAACTCTTTTTTTAGAGAATTCTCCGGTGTGCAGATTTCCTCACGATGATTTCCTTCACCGTAAATCAGTGATATTTAATAGTGCTAATACGCACATCATTTAAGAAAATTCAGTGGTGCGTGCCTGAGGCTCGAACGTCGGACTCTCTATTGACCGGCCGAGTTTCTAGATGACATGTAATACACCGCAATTCAAGTTGCTTCGGCAAATAACTTCATATATAATAGTACTCACATTAAGAATGAAATTTTTTATTTTTGAACAGTATACTTCATGTAATAAATAAAGTCAAAATAAAACAACCCGAAGCTTGCTACATTTATTTTATCTTGCCTTGCTACTGAATTTTATATCAGTTGACCCCAGCTGACTAGACTGTGCTCGTATTCGTTTTATTTGGAGGTCATACTAAATCCAATATGATGGACGATCGAAGAATGCAAACCAATAAATTTTATGCACTTTTATGTAATGGATATCATATGAAAAACATCTGAAAAAGAAAACGAAAATAAAATGGTGTTACTAAAAAAAGTTTTTAATATATATAAATGTATAACATAAAGAAGTAACAAACGAACAAGCAGTCCACCTGATGGCGGCCTCTGACACCTGTCTGGCAAAAATATCCACTCTTTCCCGAATTTGTAGTTTCCTCCTAATTTTCCATTTACTATACCTTATAAATGTCCATATGGCACGAGCTACACAAATAATGAACACGAACGTTTGATAATTAAATATTAAGTAACGGTAGTAAAAACTATTCGAAAACTCCGAAAAAAACGTTCGGAGAGTATAATATCAAATATACTGTCATCGGATTTGACAGTATATATTCGTTAAGTAATGTCCTCATCCACCGCATACCTAGGTGTGATGTGCATATACTCGTAAGGTATATGAACACGCATGTATATTTCGCAAGAATTGAAACTGTTCTCCGTCTAGCCGTCACGCGACCACGCACCAGTGCGCGACGAGGCAACTAGAATATTCAGCAGTTCGACGAAACTAGAGGGATATGATAATACAGTAATACAGATAGAATTCAGCAAAGTTCTTTGATCTAAAAATCTGTTAAATGTTGCAATTAACAAGATTCATGAGAAATTGTAAACCATCCTCCCCTCGTATACCCCTAGATGTGGAGTTGTAGTGAGCATTTAGCATTAAATAGACTACGCTCATCTACTACGTCGATCCTATAATGAAAAAAAAAAAACAAAAAACATTTTTTGTTCCTAAGGAGTTAAAAAAAACACTTACTACTTTTATAGCCTCGCACTTGGATTTTCTCCTGTGTCGTGATTACCATGGATGCACAAAAACGTGTACACAAACACCCAGACCCAGAAAAGAATCTAAACTCAACATTCAGTTACCCTTCAGTCTGCTGCAATTTGAATTGAGAAGAGATACGTGTAGCTAATCTCAAATGTGGTAACTAGCCCTTAAACAAGAATTTAATGACTTCTATCCGATGATTATAAATATTGTTGTCGGCATAGCTTAATATTGTAGATCATGTACTATCTAAATGAGCCAGGCCGTGCGCGCTTTTTTAACTTATCATATTTTTCATGAACTTTAATTATTTCCTTTCAAAAGAAAGTAAATTTTTAACTTTTATTTTTTTAATGTTAAATTTTACACGCTCTTTGTCTGACATGTACTTACTAGGAAACAATTTATCAAGTTTGCTATACCTAACAGAGAAATACTCATATTTTGGTGAGGTATTCCAGCTAGTACAGCATACTTGCGAGGGAATTCAGAGCACCTATTGTTTGGTTCCATATATTCCTTGAGAGCACTAACACTTGTGATGGTTTCAAGTAGGAATACTATTAAATATACTTTGCATTCCTCTACATATACTAGTAAAGGAGTGCAAAGTGTATTTAAAAGGATGACAACTATTTTCTTGAAGACAGCATTAAGATTGATCACAGACTCCTGTCATATTTATGGACGGCTTTCCATGCACTATAGTAATCCAATTAAATCTTGTTCGCTGCTTATCTTAAGCAACATCTTATCTATATCTATACTCGTATACAAAAATGAAATGGTGTCTATCTGTATACCACAATCACGCGAAAACAACTGATCCAATTTACATGAAATTTTGCATGGATGCAGCTTATTTAACTAGTCCGCCTGTAGGCTACTTTTATTTTCGATATGTTTCACTATGTAAAGATGTCGATTATTTTAGTAACGTCACTAAATCCTTTGTATTCAGACATATTTTTTTATTTTCAATAAAAAGAGAACGCAAAAATAGCAAACTTTTGATGTCATATACGAGGCTAACATTTATTTTCTATCCAGAAGGTCCTTCTCGCGTTTTCATGCTTCCAACGTAAAACCTATTTTTTGTCACGTAGCAAAACACGGGTACTTGACATTACTAATCATGAAACTGACAGAACCCTTCTTAATTTGACACCGGAGTCAACAACTCCACACCTTCTTCTTCGCTAATAATGGAGTTTGCAGTGTGTCTAGTAAACGTTCTTATGCTCTAGTGTGAGAGGTGTGGTAAGGTCTTCCTAACCTCTTATCTGGGGTAAAGGTGTAAGTTACAGATCTCTTTGTTTATCAGTGGTCCCTAAGTACCAGACAGACTGCATGCTCGTTTGCTTCTCCAATATTCCACTGAAAAAAAACATTAGTCATAAGGTTTATTAAAATGTCATATTCTCAGCTATTCGCATTCGCATTGGTATAGCAAATATTTACTTACGATCAATATAAGTTAGTAACAGTCAAGCCCACGCGAAGCTTTAAGAACTTCTAATTTACAAGATTCGGATTCTATTCCGTCATACTAAGGGCCTCGCATTATACCATGGGCGTTTTTATGACTTATTTAAGGTAGGAATCTAACAGTCACGGTCAGCTAAAATTAGTCAACTAGTTTCTGATTTTTTTCTTACCCTACGCTTAAAGAGCGAGATGAAGTCTATAATAAATAGACTCCGATTTTTCGCAAAAAAAAGAAAACAAAAACAGGCATGTTTGAAGTCCTTTTATATAATATACTTAGCTTGTATACGGCCATACTATTAACATTGTTACGCAACTTCTCAGTTGATCACGAATGAGTCGCATGTCTATAATTTTATTTTTCATACTGCAGACTATCGTATATGATAATAACAAAACTAATTTAACCATTGCAGTATCTGAGATGTTATCTCACATCGTGACCAATTAGAATATTAACGTGATAAATTACGGAAGATCCCATAAAAGTGGAAGCTTGCACGATACTTCTGATTTGTGATACGATTCATATGTATATCAAAACATGAATACAATTAATTATCAATGGTAATATTTTTATTGACGCGCGCATGGCACCGTAGTTTCTGTACATAGTAATGTACGAAGTTAAGTAATATGTTTGGTGTTGGATGGGTAACCGTTAGTGGCCGTTCCGTTCGCATCCATTCTTCAGCAGACACGATAACCCAAAGTTTCCAGTTGTTAATCAGATACGAGTTGATAAATCTTGTAATTTCTACGGGAGGTTTAAAACAACCTAATCGCTAGGCTATGAAGTCTTACAAGATTAGACACATATGTTTTTTAACGCTTAAAGCTGAGGATTACAGCGCAGACAGATTGCAGAATAGCCTGTAGAAGTACGCTGCGCACGGCAAGAGTTTCCACTCTTACGACGATATGCGGCAATACATCCTCGAGCTTCCGCTCGAGGATGTATTGCCGCATATCGTCGAAAACTATTGTATGTAGGATATATGTAGGAGCATAAGCTCATCCTTAGAAAAATCCAACAAGGGCACCTCGCTCAAAAGACTTCGGTTTCAGTCTACTGGAGGTCTCGGACTCTTGGATTCTATAAGAGGCTTATACATAAAGCTAAAAACGACGTCCTATCAGTTTTAGTGCCATAAAAATCCCACATAACCCGATGTCACTCACGTGGCGTCACGGCACCTCCCCCTCCTCACATCACCAAAAAGGCCTCTTCCATTTATCGGAAATGTTATTCATCTAGTAGGATAATAAAAGATTTGCAATGAACATTTTTATTGACTCATACAAATTACACACAGATGTGTTTAAAAGTGCTGTTCCCATTAGTCACATCGATTACTTTGTTCACGATTTAAAAAGAATGCCGCAAAATTGTGATTTAGAACGATATTCATAATTACGGTGTAAATTGGAGCGTACACACACATTACCATAAAACAATTGTTATTAGGTTATGATTACCGACATGTACTCATTTAATGTTTACGCAACTACTTTTATTGCTTACGAAAGTATTAGTTCGAGTGCCATTCAAATGATGTCAACTCTAGTGACTAAAATCCTCCATCATGTTTTTTCGATAGAAATTAATGCTAGATTTTCATTTGTTTTCACTGTGTTTTCATTTATTTATTATTTATATTTTACCCGAATGCGTCGGAAGGAGGGTAATGTATTTCGAGCGTATGTATGTATGAAAGTTTGTATGTATGTCCATTTCTTTAACGCGAGCTTTAGTCCTTACGGCTGACTTGAAAGCAGTTGGCTTTTTGTTTAAATAATTTTACCAATGTAATTATACTTTTTATGACACCCCTACACTTGTTTCTGCTTATACCAGCTGTGTTACGCTACTGTGGTCTAATATGAATAAAGAAAAACAATTTCAACGTACAAACGTTCAACTTAGCCCGGTTGCTACATTTATATCGTATTGTATTGATTTTTTTATAATATCAAAATAACAAGCAGGCATGAAGATGGTTGGAAGGGTTACTAATCAAACACAACCTCATATATTTTGAACACGAGGACTAAGTTAATAATAAGAGCAGTAATAATTTGATACTCTGCCTTTATCAATTCAGGGTCCAAGGTTCGAACTTCATGCACGCACCACTAATTTTTCTAATATTATGAGCGTAACAGAAATTAATTATCACTGCTTAACGGTGAAGGCAAATAACGCGAGGAAACCTAAAAAAATTCTTAAAGGACTATGGCCTAAAGTACCTTACTCTGGGAGAAGACCCGTGTCCAGCAGTGGGACAGTTAAAGGTTGGCGATGAGGACTAACTTGGAAAGCATCATGTGTCTTTCTCTGGCGATACTCAAACCAGAATAGACCCCAAACGCTGTTATACGTCAGAAATGATGCAATGTTAAAATAGAGGTAGAATAGAGGTGGTGGTGGTGATATGTTTAAATCACCAAGACATTGTTAGAAAAAACAATGATGCTACATTAAAAGCGCGAAGACATTACTACAAAAAATGAATGATGCTACATTTAAATCAAACACCTCGCTACTAAAATGAATTCCTATTGTGACCCTTGACAATGAAACTCATTACATGTAAATGCATTTTTTCTCCGTAGAATTCTTGTTAAATCAATAAGTCACAGAACAAAACAGCTGGCGTTTCATAGTATTATAGTTAGTGCTTATATAACACTTTTATGGCTTTACCGGCGATATTTTTAGTGCTCGACCTTGCTACTACCTAGTATTCTAGGAAACGTTATGAACACCTTAACAACTTGTTTCTATTAGACGTGAGTTGACATGCGATTTTTTGGTAAGAAGTGGAAATAAAATCTACTAAAATGAGTATATGTACCCATACAAACGTTTACCGCCAAAGAATTGTTTGTCGCCATTGTTTGAAGGTGGTCGAACTTTTTGTGGTTCGACTCCGGAAGCACCACCGTCACACCTATAACAGCAGTGTTATGCGCTGTTGTGTTCTTGTCTGAAAGGTGTGGTAAGGGAGATATACTTTTCCGAGGCATTCCATCTTAGACTTCAGGGGTAGCAACGCATCTGTAGCTAACCTTAGGTGAGACTTTGATCTTACCTAGGGTTGATTACAGATGTCCATGGGCGGCATTGCCATTTACCATCAGGTGGGCTGCACGCTCGTTTGCTACTTCCGTACTATATAAAAAAATGTTAAAAATATTACAACTAAACACCCAACTACGAAAAAACGATTCCTTCAGTTTTATTGTTAAAAAGTTGAGTTTTTTTTTTTGTTTGTATAATAACGTATGTAATTCAACCCTTTTTTATGAGTTTTCAAAATAGTAACATAAAAGTATTATAATAGGTATAATGTTGGAATGGACTATTTACTAGCTTCCATTTGATACCCATAGTGTCGTGATAATAAAAATAATGTCTCTCTTTCTCTTTTCCCTTTTTACAAGCGCCATCTATAAAAGAAATATATAAATATTATAAAGCCTATGGTCACGCTGTATGTATGTATTCGCATTTTTTCGAGATACAGCAAGATCGCTTTCCAACGTGTTATATGTGATAATCCATTAAGCCGTTTGAGTGGTGGTGTTTCCAGAGTCGAACAACTAAAGTTTCCATCTTTAAAACATAAATGAAATATCATTAAAGAACCATTCCTCCAGTGGAAATTGTTAATTAAAATATTTAATTTTGATTCCTATCATTAAACAGTTAGTTAACAGAGCTCCAAACTGGATTCTAGCTAGTTCTAATACACACAGCATCATGATATTTGTTCAGTACTATTCCATTTTGAACATGTTAATAAATAGAGTCGTTGTTTAATTACCATGTGGATATTCCGGTGACTATAATATTGATTTATGTATATACGTATATAATGTAAACTGGTGACGGTTTTTATTGAAGTTATCTTTTATAACGTGTATACTAATTTTTATCTATACATCTATACTCTATACATATACAGTATACATACATACATATAAATAAAATTGAAGTGTCATATCAAAATAACAGCTTTAAACTAAATGCATATGGAAGTATATACGATACTGACAACAAAACATCAATTACTGAATTATTTGTCTGTCTGTCTGTTTGTTTTGGGTAATCTCTGAAACCACTGGTCCGATTTTGACGGGACTTTCATTGTTGGATAGCTGATGTCATAAGGCGTAACTTAGGCTACTTCTATTTTAAAAAATGTAATTAGAGTTCCACACAAAAAATTTAAACCTAA
This sequence comes from Cecropterus lyciades, assembly GCA_002930495.1. Lineage (NCBI taxonomy): Eukaryota > Metazoa > Arthropoda > Insecta > Lepidoptera > Hesperiidae > Cecropterus > Cecropterus lyciades. The sequence continues at coordinate 609,255 of MOOZ01001430.1, read as the reverse complement.
GTAACCGCGCGCGTTCTACGCGCACGTATATGTAACTATAGTTGACGTGTATGTTAAGTTACATTTTTTTAAACGCGGGTATAACCGCGGGGCTCAGCTAGTATGCAAATAAGTAAACAAGCTCTGCGTTTAGTGATATAATTTTTATTTAGAAATTAGCAAACAGGCGACTGTGTTAAGTGGTCAGTGCTTTTAGATATTTCTAACTACGTAGTGGTGATAATTATAGTATAATATATTGTAGCATATTCTGACTGTACCTACTTACCAAGTGTTGTAAATAACGCTTAAATGTGATAAAAAGATATGTTCACAGCAAAATGAAATAACATTTGTTTTTTTATTTAATATGGAAGTAGCAAACGAGTATGTTGTCCGTCCGATGGTTAGTGGTCACTGTCGCACATGGATATCTATGAGCACAGAGGCGTTGTTACTCCCGATAACTAAGATGATAGCGTCGTAAGAAAATAAGCCGTCAACCATACCTTTCCTCCGAAACACAAGAACTGTTTTAAATTGGAAATAGGTGGCGCAGTGGAACCTTTTTAAGTGGAACATACTCATACCACCTTGCAACTGATGCATTAATAATAATAATTAAGCGTATAGAAATATTGTAACATTGAGTTGCGTATCAAAATGAGAGTACCTATAGAGGAAATGTCTTTTTGCGTTACCACGCATGCAGTGGCGTAGAGTTGGGCAGAGGGGACCGTGGTCCGAGCGGCACGTATTGGGGGGGGGCAAAATTTCCTTTTTTCGGAATATATATAATCGGTCTTTTTTGCGGTCCCAGGCGGCACATTTATGGGGCGACGGAAAATTTATATTAGGCGACCTTTTATAGGTCGTCAAATTTTGGAGACAAAGGAAGGCTCAAAGGGATTTAAGTCGGTAGAAAAATTTTGTCTTTTTTCTACCGACTTAAATCCCTAAATTGGGTGGACAGGGAATTCAACTTCGGCCTCTAGTAGCATGAACCTACCTCCCTGGACCAATGAATATCTCATCCTAGTCTACACATTATCAAACCATACACTTTTGTACTACATTTAACCATACTGACAAAACAACATCCATATAGGGTTTTGAAACAGTCTAATAAAACCATTCTTAATTTAGCCACTGATTCCTTTGTCTCGTCAAGACGTGTCATTGACGGCCGCGATATAAATTAACTTATGTGAGTAATAAAATTAATTCAAAGTCGAGACACCAAGCATCTAGAATGCTAATTCCACGAATATACAATTATGTAATTGACGTGATATTCTGAACGTAACTATAATTATAAGGACTAACAATGAAGATCTATGGTATATTGTGTCGAGTAGTATCGGTTCTAAATAGCCCCACTGCCTCTCTTCGTGTAGTCGTAGTATCCAGGCGACAGGCAGCCGCGTCTTCCTGTAGTCGTAGTATCCAGGCGATAGGCAATCGCGTCTTATTGTAGTCGTAGTATTCAGGTAACAGGCAGCCGCGTCTTCCTGCAGTCGTAGTATCCAGGTAACAGGCAGCCACGTCTTCCTGTAGTCGTAGTATCCAGGCGACAGGCAGCCGCGTCTTCCTGTAGTCGTAGTATCCAGGCAATAGGCAGCCGCATCTTATTGTGTAACTTCAACACTTACTGTGTTCTACAACATGTCAGTCGCGGTGACTATTGGCAAAACCTTATTAAGAGGCCTCGTTTAGTAGACGTGATGGTAAGTGTTCATCGCCGCCTATGGACAACTCAAAACAACTTTAAATAGAACAGGGGTGCTATCTGAAGTCGATTACAGATGCGTTGCGTCTCCCGAGGACGGAGATGGTTGCCTTATATATAACAAAGCCGACAACCACACCCAAGAAACGGAAGAACTGCTTCACGCTAGAAATAGGTGTAGCGGTGGTACCCCCCGGATGTACTACACTGGTTGTATCACCTGGAAATGATCGTCCTTATAAATTTGTTTTTATGTGTGGCTTTATCCTTTTATCTATACTAATATTATAAAGCTGAAGAGTTTGTTTGTTTGAACGCGCTAATCTCAGGAACTAC
>MOOZ01001430.1:566942-584696 GCA_002930495.1 Cecropterus lyciades | reverse complement strand
TAAAATTTCAATTAATGTAGGTCACGTTACATTTCTTTTAAACGCGGGTGAAACCGCGGGCTCAGCTAGTTATATAATATATATATACACATATTGTTATGTATTTATTAATATGAACCCTATGTAGAAGGGTGGACAGCGCTCATTCCACGGCTAAAAATATATACTCTTTTAAAATATTAAACCTTTACTTCACTTAAGAAATCTTAATAAACAATCTTAATAATCTTAATAAACATAGTTTTCTTCGCATTAATATTCATAATTTTTCCTGGTTACGTAGCATGTCTTCTTGGCAGAGAGAGCGAGATTAAATTAATTAATGCAAAAACTGAACGCTCCGCAAAATGACTTATTCCCGGGAATATTTCCACCTCATTATGCTTATACCGCTTATCTTTATGCACCAAATAAAGTTTTTACACTCATTAATTATATTCTGATCCTACGACATTAGGTGTTTTTTTGTCATCAAATGGAACAATTTCTTTGCACTCTTCAAATAAAATAGGTTCATAGCAAGTTAGTAGAAAATTAACACATGTTGATTGATTTCAATTCATTCTATGGTTTGGCTACGAAAGTATCATTGCCTATTTGTGTCTAATTGAAGTGTTAAGTGTAAGTGTTCAGTTCGAATGGTATATAGTAAATCGTTCATATTACACATTCCAATTTCGTCCTCAGAAGTAGCAACGCATTAGTGATTATTTTTCCTGGTCGTACCATGTCTTCTTGTCGAAAAGGTTAAATAATCAAATATATTAAAATAATTAAGTTTATTAAATTATATATACCTAACCGAACGTTGTTTTTCCAACTCTGAGCCTTAAGATATGAAATCAATTGTAATTAACCTAAATTGTTTAATTTCGGTAAAAACCCCGAATATAAATAGTAATAACAATTTAATGTTATTATCAATATTGTTTTTTAATCGCATAGAACTCTCAGAATTACTTTAGCTTTATTTTTCATTTGTGTGGGTTTTTACAGATTGACTCATATTTAGTTATAAAGATCTACACTAGCATAATTAATTAATCGATCGAGATTTGTCCTACCTAGTCTAAGTTTAAACAAAATAGATATTCAACAACCTGTTTTTAAAAATTAACCCAGTAATAATAATTGTTATCTGAATATACAGCAAAATAAGATCAGAACATTCTAAATATAGCTATTTCTGTAAATATATATGTGCTTATATTATTTTCAATTTGAATGTAGTAACAGTAATCCTATCATTTGTGGAAAATATTGTTTTAAACTTTATTTTTAATTTATTTCTTATCTCATTGAAGTAGCTTGTATTACACCTGATAGTAAGTGCTTACTGCCGTCCATGGACCAGTTGTCCATAAGCAAGCATAAGCAACTTCCTACACAAGACAGATTTTACCTGAAATCGATCACAGATGTGTTGCCACTCCCGAGGACTAAGATGGTCGCCTCATTAATAAGTGAACCCATATATTAATTTTAAGTGGACCGCGTACTCATTGAGTATGTACTTCTTTATAAAATATGTACAACTCTATATAACTCATGTCATGTTCACACTCATTGTCAAAGTGTAATGTAGTGTAATTTTACATTTTGAATCAGGGATTTATGTCTGGGATCAAAACAGTCGAACCTACCTGGACTCCGTTGATATATCTTTAGTATTAAAAAATATTACGACGAATTTTCCACTTCAATATATTTTGTCTTCCACTAATCTGAATATATAAACACTTCGCAAATATATACTTTAGGTAGACTAAACAGCGATAATCTTAAGGAGCGGTTATCTTGTCCACTTAAGGGACCCGCCGTTGACCCCAAAGCGTTACAATTAAGGGTGTTTATAAGCGAAAGGTCCATGTCGCAACATGTTTGCGTACGACAAACACGTCCTTTGTGTCGCCTAATCTCAGATTAGGCTGTTTGCTGGGGACCGTGCGACTTGACTAGCGTGTTGGTGTGGGAAATTCGATTATTATTCTTCTGAAGGCTGTTCTTGTCTTAGGGTGTCCGCAAACTCCCCGATTAAATTCGTTGTCAGATGGGAAAATATATTTTCACTTTAATTTGCAAGACTAGTTGCAAATTAATTATAGTAGTCCAAGTCTATCTTATAGGTGTAGATTATTATAAAATAAGTTAACATTTCTGTTATATGTAGAAATAGACGTGACAACGGTGGCGTTGCACTCAAACCACGTACAGTAAGATAAAAAGTAAAACTTCACATATCAGATCTTAAGTTATCGTAGGTAAAGTTACGTAATCTTCGTCACGGTATCGTGAAACATTCAAATTATACGTGGAAATTTCTAGAAATCTCTACCAACATTCAGTACCTATATTCACTTATTGTTATGCTCTGAGTCACCGGCCACGTGTGCTGACGAACCGTGACGGATTGTTACCATTATAAACATTAGGTTATCTTCGTATAAGGTATTAAAACTTTCCATTGCATCAACACTGACCTTACTCACCTTGCGTTAGATCAAGGCTTAACTACTTCAGCCTTATATAATTGTAGGAAAAAATAAGGCATAGTAAGTGTCCGTCTCCAACTTGGTAACTAGTAACATTGTTAAAAATATTAAAACAAAATTGTTAATAATGATATATTATTTAACGCTGTATATTATTTTTTGTCCAAATAGGTAAAATTATTATAACATATATATTCTTAGAATGGTCTATTTACTAGCTTTCATTTGATACCCACATAATTGTGGTATAAAAAAGTCGTTCCTCTCCCTGGTCCCCTCATTTATGGGCGCCATTTAAATATATATATATATATATATAGCCTATGCCACTTCCCAAGCTAAGACTACTCTAATGATATGTCATACGTCACAATCCGTCAACCCGTTTGGGCTGTAGCGCGTACCAAATAAATAGACATACATACAAACAAACATATATACATACGCTCGAAAAATATTACCCTCCTACTGTTGCAGTCGGGTAAATACAGCAGCTTTCACTGATTTTATTTAAAATAGTTTTTTTTATATTTTATGTATGTATGTTTGTATGTGCGGTATATTTTAGGTTGAAACAGTGACTGTTTTTACCATAACTACGTTTATATTTAACCAAGATTAAATGTAAATTATTTGTTTATTGGAAAATACTCGTTAATCACTAACGATAAAACACGATAATGACTCCGTAGGTAATAAACATTATAATTAAAAGGTAACATTATTCATGCTAATAATAAGCAACTAGTGATTCACAAACTTCATTACTAGAAATAAAAATAAATATCTCTTTTTGTAAGATTTAAAAATATTCATTTTCAAACCAAACACCGGCTCGTTTGTTATGAGGCGACTATCTTACGAGCGTGATGATTAGGATTGACTTCAGATAGAATCCCTGTTCTACATATGTACATATAAGTAATGGCGTACGGGTGTCCATGGGGGGCAGTGACTACTTATAATGGTAAGTAGGTTGGTAGATAAGAAACGAGCATCTAGTAAAACTGATGAGATTTTCTGGATGCTCGTTTGCATTTACAATCTTATAAAAAGTGTAGCATGCCAACACAATTTTATAACTGAGTTGTGATTAATACTATCGGTGGGTATGATCATCAATCTCAAATTCACCAAATTGCCAAAAAAATATCTATTTAGCACAGCTATAGATGAAATCCGCAGGCTTGTTCTAAAAAAACAAAACAATGAATAAATTGCTCAAGACAACATTTTTTTTTTTTGTAAAAAAATGTCTGATTATGATACGAAGGAATTGATTTAAACTACAATAGGTTTTAATTCAAGAAATGTATAATTAGACCAAATATATACTTAGCGTCACGAAATATTTTTACATAAATGAACACAATTTAGAATAAACAAAACTTGACAAAGTATTCACCCGAAACTATCTACCAAGTGCTTACAAGTCCTGTATAAAGGACATTAAAAATACTTTTATGACTCCATACTATTTTGGTACGTTGCCAACATCCCTCTGAGGAATGTGAACTCTCTCGAATAGTTCCTGCAGCTTTTCACTATCAAGACAATATCCCGTTACTACGCTATCTTCACCGAATGATTTATTCCCATCTAGAACATTTTCAACTCTGTTGCTGTTACACAATGTTTCGATTTCCCTGTCTTGCCTCTGCGTTCTATCTTTAGTAAAATTCCGAGTAGATTTCGCAGCCCCTGAAAATTGACCAGTGTTTTTGTTCGCCGCATTCGCATATGGATTCCCGTTTGACCCGCACACCGCTTGTATAAGTGATTCCAGTGCAATCTGATCTTGTAGTCGTCGCTGAACAGCCGTAGCTTGCACGTTGGCAACGATTTCTTTGTATTTGTTTTCTAATTTATCCAACGCTTCAGCTAATTCCACTTGATTTTCATCGGTAACCTCATTTACGAATTGAGCTCTCTGTTTTACGAGTTGCAATTGTAATGAACATTCAGCCAAGTGCTTCTCGCGCTGCATAGAAGCTATTTTTTCTTCATATGCTTTCACGCATTTATTCTTAGTTCTTTCCATCTTATACAAACGCTTTTCTAACTCATGTGTCTTATTTTTTACTTCATAACTGTTTTCTATAGGACGTTCAATAAACTTATTTAATACGGTAAATTGATGATTTTTCAACTCTTCAATTTGACTCTTAAGTGCACATATTTCGGCTTCTTTACTTTGCAATATTTTTTCCTTTTCCAGAACAATTTGCTCTCTGCTTTTATAAAAGTTTTCGATTTCTTCCTTTGTGTTAAGTTGTATTTCCAGTATAAGATTTTCATAGTGTTTTTTTAACATTTCTAATTTACTTTCATACGTGACTTTTACTTCTTCACGAATGCTTGTTTTAAGTCTAATTACTTCTAGCTTATGTTTTGCTTCTAGTTCTTCTAATTCGTGTCTTTTCATTTCATCAAAGTTATTAAGTTTATCTTGCAAAGAGCTAATAGTTTCTATTAGATTATTTCTTGAAGACTGGACTTCTTGTAACTTACATTTCAAAGATGTTGTTGTACTATCTGTGTAATAATTATGAGTATTTGTGGCAATATCTACTTTTAAAATATCATCAAGTGAATCATAGAATGCATTTTTTATTTTAGATTCATGTTTCAATGCAGTAAGTTCATCATGTAACAAAACATTTTGTTTTTTAAGCTCTCTAAGTTTCATTATTAAATTATTGGCTCTATATTGATAGTTTTCATTACAATCATTGCAATTTGAATATATATTATCAATGAATGGACAATTATAAGACTGTATGGTCGGTTCGCATTTTTTCGTATCAAAATTATTTTTTTGTGATAATTGAATATTACAGCTACTATCCACACAACTTACTTCGTTATTTCTGTCAACATTAGTTGTACTACTTTCAGATAAAACTTGAGAAGATCTTTTTTTCCCATAAAGGACCTTTGTATTTGTACTTTCGGAATCAATGACTAGATACTCTACTTCTGTAAACGAATCATCACTACTCCCATCATCCTGTAAGGGCTGGAGATCATCTTGTGGCGGAAACTTGACGAAGGGCTCATCTAGGACCCCTTTGGCTAAATTATAACACAAAGTAAACACATACTTATTACGCAAAGCTTTCTCGTTTTCTTTACAATCAGATAGTTTTTGAATCCAAGCGTTACAGATATCTATTACTTGTTGATCTCTTAGCTTGACTAAGTATGGGCGTAAAATTTGGAGATACCTTTTAAACTCACCATCTAAATTTGTTTCGTTATTTTGATCCATATTTATAATTTTTCGTCAGAAATTTTTAAAATATCCGTAAATTATAATTGACAGAAAATAAATGACAAATAACTTTATTTTTCTTCTACAGAACGTTTTAGCTCCATAACGGCTAAACTGGTTTATAAATATATTAACTAAACCTTTGTGTTATTTGATCCTATATGTATAAAGCATATTTTACGAGATTGATAGGCCTGACTGAGACTTCATCAAGTTTTTGCAATATGTCTGCCATTAATACTCGCTAGACGAAATATTACATAGTAAAATGTTTATGTATTATGTAAGATATTCACTAAATTAATGATAAAACAAATTTGATTGCCGTTACTTTCTGACTCCACTATTTAAATTAATTTAATAGGATTTACCGAACTAACTTAGGTAAACGATTTAAATTGCCAAAATTAATTCTAACATCAAAGGATCACAGAAAACAAATTCGCAAAGTAAACCTCTTTTCATCCTAAAGCCAGCTAGTTATCAGCTAGTTTGTTCGATATTTTCAATATCGGCTGATATTATTATACCGAAGGCATAGTCATAATGGACATAGAATTTTTCTTGTAAATCCGTCGATTCCCTGGGGAGCTTACCTTCGGGTCTGCGGTCGCGACTTTATAACCTGTAATCCGATTTTCAAAGAAACTTATCGCTGAATTGGATTCAAAGGTTGTGGCTAGGGACTTGTCAAACAGTCAACCGGTTAACTACAGGCGATAAAAGTTTTTCTCGCAGCGAATGTTGTAAAAACAATAGTGTGCTAACAATCCTCAGAAATAGCAACACATTTATATACTTAGATCATAGATCTTCTGTTTTATTTCGCTTTTTTGTCAAAAATTACATCAAATTAAATGAATTTAGGTTTATCATTTAAGATTAAAAACATATTATTTTGCTATTTGTATTACATAAAATTCCTATTTCTTCAACGTTTACCTATAGCTTAGAGATCTTTTAACTAGCAATAGATTTCTAATATGACAAATCCCTAAAGGAAGACGTGAACGTTTTCGACAATTTATTGTATGTAAGTGACAGGTGTTTTATTGTAACTGTCAGTTATGACACAGGGGATGGAGTTGCAAAATTGTAGACAGTTCTACTGTTACTTGTTTAAAACTATGTTAAAACTATTACCGTTATAAATGAAAATTATTTTTTACTTTTTGATTTTTATATTTGATTTAGATTTGAACTATTTAATTATAGTTTGGTCAGTTAGAAAATCATTTAGTTCATACGGAGCTTATCTTATCAAGTACCTACCAAAAAACCATATGAAGAAAAAGAAGGCTCACTGATATTGTGTGACTAATGGCTGTACCTGCCATTAATCATACAATATAAAGCCAGGTACCTACCCAGCTTTATTGTACGCTTGAATGTATTTGCGAAAAGATACTCCTAGATTTTTTTTTTTTTTCTTTTTCTAATCAGAAGAAATATTGAAAGCCGAATAACTCATAATTCGTAATCATTCTTCAAATTAATTAATCACCGTTTGAAATGAGGAAAAAACAAACATAATGAGAAAGCCATTCCTGAGAGTTGATGACAGTTTAGAAGTGTTTATACCGCACATTGTCAGCTAAATGTACTAGCTTTAACCCTTCCCATACCGAAAAGAGGCTAATGATGATGATAAAGGAATAAAAGAGATCTTATCAACCTTCGGTCCTGGTGCTTGGCGATAGCGATATTTTCGGGCAAAGTTTTGGGAGTCCAGTTTAAAATTTTATGGCTTTGATCGAAAGTCTCATCGGCGAAGTTTCGATGAGACCGGTGTCGTGAGCCGTAAAGATAATATTACTTTAAAGCCAACATAAAAATAATCTGAGCCGTATCTTTGCAGGGCTCTAACGTAAATGAAAAATATTCCCTGAGTCATCGTTCGCAAAGATACAATTCGTTTGAAAGATTCCCAATGTTTACATTTACAAATTGGTGTAGGCATTTATTTCTGTACTAAACATGACAATCGGATGAATGTGAAATAGACATTATCTTTAACAAAATTTCGAGTAACGATTTGTTTTATTACGCCACTGTTTTACGATATCTTGTTAAGTTATCTTTATGCATAATTATTTAAAAGGATTGTTTAAATCCAAAGTTGTAATACACGCAGATTATACATGTAAAGTTTATAATACACAATGATAATACATGGTTCGTACAGCGCTTTTAAATGAAAAGCATTTATGAAAAAGATGGATGCATGCATTAAGTATTTTTTAAATAAATCATACTCAAAATAAAAAATACAGATGAATGCAGAGTAAATTGTATGGAATAAGGCAATCATTCAGTTTTTATGCGTATCGAACACTTTTTGGGGTTTATTATATGGAAAAATGGATCAACGGGCATCGTTGTAATTATGTAATAAGAAACATACTAAGGAATAGTCAGTACATGTAGTGCCGTTGTTCTGCAGCTGTACAAAGCAATTAAGTTTTATATTAACTGAAATCGATCAGAGATGTGGGTGTTGATACTCCCGACAACTATTTCGTTTTTCGAATTGTGTAGTTGCTCTTGGCCCTATTGACCTTTACAGCTCACCGGGTTTTATGGCGATCCTGAAACTCAGCCGGGTCAAGAAGACTGGGCTGGAAGGGGGGATGGTTTTGGTCCCCGTTGCCGGTTTCCTTAACCTTCCTCCTTCGCTAGAGGGACCCAGCTAATGCCAGAGTCCTTGCCAACCACCTCTGGTTAAATGGGTATTGCGGCTGACCCAAGGGAACAGTCCTTATTGCCAGGAAGGCAGTAAGCCCTTCTGGAGAAATAGACCGCACAGCGACCGCACACCGCGAGGCGGAGGCCGCGGATTGGAGCTTTGAGGTGACAACTGAGGGTTTTGGGTGAATGTAATAGAGGGCGGGGTCATCCGCAAACAGAGCTAGTTCCACGTTTTGATGGTGCGGAACATCGCTTGTATAAAACGTGTATTGAAAGGGGATAGGGCGGAGCTCTGGCGGACTCCGGCTCGTAATGAACAAGGAGATAAGCGTGTGCCATCAACTCTGAAGCGGAATTGGCGATTTGATAAATAGTTTCGTATAATGGTCACGAGCCTGTCTGGTACTCCAAAGTGGTAATGCTTGTATAGCAAACCCTTGTGCCAGACTTTATCAAATGCCTTGGTTACATCGAAAAAGAGAGCACCCCTGGATCTTTTCCTGTTTAACCCTACGAGGATGTGCTTCGTGAGGCGGTGCACCTGATGCATGCAGGAGTGCTTGGTTCTAAAGCCAAACTGCTCATCCAATAATAGATTTTTCGACTGGACGACCGCTCTTAGTCGGTTCAGAAGTAATTTTTGATAGATTTTCCCAAACGTATGCAGAAGGCGAGCATAGGACGATAGCTCGAAGGCCTCGGCTTTTCAAGTTTAAGGATTTCTTACCACGTCTGCTTCCTACCAGGCATCTGGAAACGAGCAGTTGGATAGATGGGCATTAAATATTGCCACTAGAAACACCTTACAAGAATGGGAGAAGGCGTTTCACCACCTTGTTGGTAATTCCGTCTGGGCCTGGGGCCTTTTTGTGTCTTTTATGACTGCTCGCACTTCGCCTAACGTAACTGGCAATAGTGGGGGGTCGGTTGGGGGGCGGCTGAATTCACCTTCGACTAAGGCGGTCTGTAGGTTGTGCACTTGGGATACATTGGCTCTATAGATTGTCAGCTGGAACAAACTAGGAACAAACTGGAATGAACAACGAACGCTGGTGGTAAGTTCGGTCTAGTCAATGGAGGCATTGACACTACATTCTCTGATCGGAGCGACCTCGCCAGTTTCTAGTAGACCTAGTGGGATGACGAGATCGCTTAGTCCAGCGAACCCCAATGGTTGTTCCGCATATCGTTTATGCTTTCCTTTACCTTCTTTTGACGTAGAAGTTTAACGCCCTACGGTTTTCGGGAGAGGAAAATTGATCGTATTTCTCGGTCGTAGCATTTTTAGCTGATAATTTTATCTCGGCAGGTACTCGAGAGTTCACCGCTCACTGCCTTGACCTCCCGTGTCGATCTGTCTGTCGCTGTTTGTATGTGTTTTGTCAGGGAGCCAATGGCAAGATTGACATCCTGTGTCGTGACAATTATTTGAGGCATTGTCTGTAGGTCCGTTGAGTCTGGGGAGCCTAAATTTTTGTTCAGTTTGGGCCAGTCGACGATGCGATGGTCCTTTGGAGAGGGTTATAGGTGTTACCTAGGTTGAATAGGACTGGACGATGGTCCGACCCGAGAACTAAGATGGTCGCCTCATATATAAGTGAGCCGGCACACACACCGAAACGCAAGAACTGCTTACGCTAGAAATAGGTGCGACGGTGGTACCTACTGGGTCGAATTACACATGATACAAATATTAGGTAACACTACTTTAATCAGATACATATTTTTGATACAGCTTATAATTCTGATTTGCGTTTAATCGTTGACAGGATCATGCGATCACTTTTAAGATCAACCTCACCAATATATTATAGACTGAGAAATAAGAAAACCGTATCCGTTGATAGACAATCATGAACCCTATTTGTATCCCTATCTGTAGATCTAGACACTTATGATCCGTATTCGTATCCGACACTAGTAATTCGTGCTAATATCTGTATCCGTGGATATTTTTCCATCACATCACTAGTTTTATCCAACGCAAACCTGTCTATAGCAATTCAACCATATGCTGGTTTTGATAGTAAACCACGCGCAGTAAACGTCATATCGAGTCAGAGGCGTCAGACCGGGTCATTCCAGATGTGCAACGTATTTAACGACCTCATAAAGTTAATGTCACAGCTGATACGAGAGTCACTTGCTACCGTCTAGCCAACCGTCTTATCTTTCGCGATGGAACTATAGCGCTTCCTTCTATGAGTGTAGAATGGACAAAAAAATCTAGACTGATGCTATAATTATAGCCCTTTCTAGGTTTTTTGCCCATATCGTGACTACCATAGACACACAGCGAAAATACACAAACATCCAAACTCAGAACAATAATCTAAATTCATGATTCTGATATCTGTCTGGATATTGAACCCGGAACCTACGGCGCGTCAGGAACGGTGACCGCTCAGCCACACGGGTTATCAATCGTTAAAACGATGTATATCTATGACGATCATAGATCGCAGAAGGTCGAACCCACTTAATTGATTATTTAAGAAAAGAAACTCCGAAATATTTTATTACGGTAAATAAAACTTCTTAATTCACAACTCCGAACGTAGCTNNTAAGGGGGGGGGGGGGTACAATATTGACGGTTGGCAAAAATCTTCGCCTAGTCTCTGATATTTTTCCTCATTCCATGATAAGAGGGATTCGAAATAAACCGGCTCCGAAACGTTACGAAATTACCAAAAAGATCCTTCTGTTTATAGATTTAGTATATCTTCACGCTTATGCATCCGGATTCTTAAGCCATCTTTATATGCACTCATGCTTACGTCTATTATACATATTACGGTGTCCTTACTTAACCTCTAATCCGCGACTCGCACATCGCCGGTTTTTCTATTGATAGCAACACGATCGTAGTGAAACTGTTAACTTTTTCGAACTACATGAAAAGATCAACATAAATTTGCAACTAACGATATCATAAAATAAATGGGCAAGAGTGGTAAATGTGTCATTAGCGTATATTTTTCTTAGTACTCCGCTACGCCCCGTTTATCCAGGTGTGCGAATTGGTAACTTTCCACACCTTTAAGAATTTTCAGGTGTGTAGGTTTTCTACGATATTTTCCTTAAGCGGTACGGAACTTAAACGAGTGGAAATCATATTTTTACAAAGATATGTATAGTGTTAAACGTCCTTCAAAAGTCTACCGAAAAGGAGAACGCCACTGCCCATCATCTTGCAGCTAATCTTAAACATGACTAACAAACACAGTAGTTTATACAAAATATAATGCAGTATTAGTTTAAATAATATCTACACATTTATTAAATGCCATCTTCGTTATGAATGATGAAGTACAAGTATATTTTATTACGTATTAATTGTACCTACTACTGCTTGTTTAGGCGTCCAAGGTATTAAGACCTGAATAAATTATTCCTGACCTTTTAATAATTGTATAATTTATTAAGGGCGTGTTTATATATTAATGATGAGCCATATGGTGTCGTTAAATAGCTTCACCCCCTCTCGTCGCGGAAGGGAATAAGGAACAAAATCAACACTCACTGCGGTCACAAGAAAGATAAATTTACTGACATTCTTGCCGGATTTTCTCAGTTAAAGTCGTGTTTCGATCTAGTGGTATCATAAAATATATTTAATTGTCAATTAGTAAGTGTCCTCGTAGTCCTATACAAAATGAAGACATTTCATTTCATTTCACCAACACCCATGCCAAGCACAGTAAGTAGTTGTGCTTCTTCACTAATAAAAATACAAATATAATTAAAGTAATATGTTGGTACGGTGTTCAGAAGTTTACAAGTCAGAAGTCGGCGCCTAACATATATAAAATTATTGTTAAAACATATTACGTATATTACAGTTTTACATATACTTACAAACTTTTCATATATTTTTTGAAAGTTATGTGAAAATATTATAAGAGTATCCCGTAATTTCAAATTGATAACCTTTTGTATGTCAATTAAAAAAAGCACAAATTTTCCACGTAACAAAATACACAAACACAACGCGTCCGCTAATATATTGGCCATACTTCTAACAGCAAATTACTTTTTACGAGACAATACAAGCATTTCTCAGGAGGAATATATGAACCACAATTACCCTGACAGGCGCTGCACTGAGCAACTATGACCATTAATTCGTTTGTTACGCGAAATACAAATTCTTCTACTTAACAAATTGACCTCTTTACTCTACTATACCTTTTATCTCCTTAGAAAACATTTACTCGCTATATTGTGTGTCGTAAAAGTAAGACTCGTAAAATTCTATTCTATTTCTACGTTGTACGGCTGTATTCGCTACTTTTATTTTTGAAGGATTAGACAAAGAGGCATGAAAGTTTCTAGAATATCTTATACTTAACTAGCATTAAACTCAGATTAGATATTCTAAAACTTTCTTGCTTGCTTAATTATAAATAGCCCCTCAAAATTTATCTAATCTACAAATATGTATATTATTGCTACTAAGTTGAAATCATATAGCATGTGCACTTTATTGTTCTATAATAATAATAAGACTTTCTACATACATAACCCCACTAGGATTTCTTCCTATACCGTGGGTAACATGGAAGGATGGATGGATGCTCAAAGACGAATACATAAACACCCAGAACCGTACTGAAATCTAAACTTATCGTTTAGATATCTGTCTGGCCGAGGATCCAACCCGGAGCCCATTGCATGTTGACCGCTGCATGGTGACCGCTCCGCCACGCGGATCCATATGATCTATGATTATATTTACATTATGAAAAGGAATTTTAAATTTAATTTTGATTACAAAATATTTTGTAACCACAGCGTAGAAGTTTGAAGCAGAATCATGCAATCCGTTAAACCAAAAACATGCACTAATTTACTGAAAAATGTAAAGATGAAAATGAAATTCAGAATATCATCTAATTCACTACTCTTTCTAGTTCGACTTAGGAGATATCACCACCATACCTGTTTCTGCCGAATGACAGCAGTGTTAAACGCTGCGGTGAGGTGAGGTATACTTATGTGGACTAAGTTGGAGGCCTTCCAACTTAGTCCACAGGGGTAGCAACGTGTCTGTGGCCCACCTCAGATGGTTCTCGGGATTTGTTTGCGGTTGGTTACAGATTTTCATGAAAGACAGTGTCCACTTATCATCATATTGGTGTCTGCTCTTACTACGTCCATAATTATTTAAAACAAATTCAATATAAAATAAGATATAATCAGCATTTCTAAAAACCGGCCAAGTGCGTGTCGTACTCGCGCACGAAGGGTTCCTTACCATTATCTAGAAAAACCGTTTACCTTACAAATTTATCTTATTGTTTTTAGTATTTGATATTATAGCGGCTACAAATAAAGCATCTGTGAAAATTTCAACTGTCTAGCCATCAATGTTCAGGATATAGTTTGGTGATAGATATAGTTTGATGATAAACAGACGGACAGCAGAGTCTTAGTAATAGGATCTCGCTTTTTCCCTTTCGGTACAGAAACCTAAAAAATATTAATCTTAAGTCATATACTCGTACAGAACCTTAAGAACCCAATCACTTTAAGATTAAAGAAACGTTAAAGCACTTTCGTGAAATGATTGTTTATTAACACCTTTGACGACCCGCGTGGCGGAGCGGTCACCATACCAGTCTGAGTGGGTCCCGGGTTCGATCCCCGGCCTGGCAGACATCTGAATGATGAATTTAGATTTCTATTCTGGGTCTGGGTGTTTGTGTATTCGTCTTTGTGTGTCCATGGCACCCACGACGCAGAATAAAATCCTACTGTGGGGCTATGAGTGAAGAAAGCGTTTATATTTCCGACAAATAATTAACAAAATGTTTTAAAACTAAAGCGAAGTTTGTATACAAGTTTGTATACAAGTACCTATAAGTAGTAGTAAAACATACAACGTAGAGTAGAGCAGATTTATTAGAAAAGGCTATCTTGTTAATATATTAAGTTACTTTGCTCGTAAAAGATACTCTTACTTGCCTTTCTTTCCCAGTTTCTATCTTATCCCTATAAAGTAAATAAGGAACAATAAACACCTAATTGGTATAGATTACGTACAATTTTATTTATTTACACATCAACCGTATTCCTTTTTATATGTATTAGGTTTTATAGATAGGATTGTATTTAGACACGTGTATATGCCAACTATAGGTGTACACAATATTTACTAATTTTAGCACCATGCTAGACTTACAATCTAATTTCTCTTTATTTTTAGTAGCAAGCGAGCAACCCACCCGGTATCGAATACTTCTTTGAACTAAGCAACACTGCGTTGTAGTAAAGGCGCCTTACAGAATTTAAAAGCAGAACGCAAAAGACCAACCACTTTTTCTGTTGGCTAAACCAATTATAGCTGAATGCGGTTGAATTCTCAATAAACTAACTCTTCTCCGTTCTGGATAGGTAATCAAATCAATCAAAAATGATACGTTTTGTTCATATATCTTTATATATAAAAATTATTCCCCTTTTCCCTTGGTCATAGCATCAAGCGTGAACGGCTGGAGCGATTTCGCTAATTCTTTTTCCGTTGCGTTTGTTACTGCCAGGGAAAGGTTCTTATAAAAGAAAAGAAATAGAAAAGTTGCGCGAAAAATCAATAAAACCTATCCTTATTGCGTGTGACATAACTGTCAGTCTTACTGATTAAAATTTAAAATTTATAGTTAAGACAAGACAAAGTCTGTCGGGTCAGCTAGTAAAAAATATTTGCTAGGTAGAACGAATACGGTTCGACGAGACAGGTACCACTGCCACATTTATTTCTAGCGTGAAATAGTTCTTGCACTGGTGGAAGGGTGTGGTTGCCCGCTCACTCTCATATGACGTGACCATCTTTGTCCTCAGGAATAGCCACATAACTGTAATTGACTTCAGATAGAACCCCTGTTCTATACGAAGTTGCTTACAAACGGTTATATACTGCTTCAGTCCTTTAAAAAAATTCTTTGATTTAAATGCTTATCGAAGGTAATAATTTTATAAACGACTTCAAAAAGGAGGAAGTTATTAATACAAAGATTGTATTTCCACAACCTTATTTTACAACACAAGCGCTAAAGCTCAAGCTGAAATAAGTCTCAAATTTTGATTTCTCAGCTGAACTGCTTCGTTATTAAACCATTAGATATATACACATATATAATGTGTGTCGGTCTGCGGTTTTTCTCCGGAACGAGGCTATGTATCCTTTACGTCAAATAGATCAAAGGCTATGTGAAGCTTCGCATGTTCGTAAAAGAGAATAAATGGCGGAAACCTTACAAGTTTACCGCGTTTGGGCGAAGTTATTAGAGCGGGTAATAACTCGTCAGTAATAACTCTCCGGGAACGACGGACACTGAGATTATGTTTTATTACTATTTAGTAATCTTTTGTGTAGCTCTTTAAGTATGCAAACACAATTGGTTCTATTTAAAGTTAGAGCAAAGCTTTCGCGAGACACATTAATCTGGATTATATCAGCAATGTTAAAATTGCAGCGTTTTGAATTTATGAAATTGAAACACGAAATAAGCACGTAGTTCACTAATAATGTCTTTACTGTCCATCGAAATCTGTAATAAAATATCCAGACCCAAAACAGAAATCTAAACTCATCACTCAGATATCAGCCTGGCCGGGGATCGAACACGGAACCCACTGCTTGTCAGACCGGTATGGTGACCGCTCCACAACGTGGGTCCTCATGTCATAAATGTAATAATAAGTACCTACTACATTTCTAACTGGCATGACTAATCTGGAACGTTTCGTGAGTCTCTCTACACTCTTTAACATTGTAGCACTTTAGAAAGCTTTAGTTTTAAGATATTAATAGGAATAGGTAACGAATTTTACCACCTTTAAACACCAATTCTATTCAACTTTTACCCTTTATAAATTGCACCAGGATTAAGAAGAGGAGAGAATGCTCTTGGATTTACAAGAGCATTTTTGCAGAATTTGGAATTTGAAGATTGAAGAAAATCACCCAAAAAATTGAAACATTAAATAAAATACACGAACATCATCCCATTCAAATCCACTTCTTTTAACAGCTATTATTTAACAACTAACACGCCATGTATTCGTATTGGTGACTGTAATGTTATACAGTAAGACACTGCAGCCCATCTCCTAGTTTTCGCCTACAGCTGCCTTGTACTACATCCACATAAAGAGAGAAAATTATACTATTCAAGATGGATACTACACGGCACAGTTAAGCACAACTGACATACGTATGTATGATACCCCATTAAACATGACAACAAAGGGGGGTTGGCCATTTTGTGATTGTTACCGCAAATTGTAGCGGGTCTTTGGATCTCCTTGTATAACCCCATAAAGTTTTTATGCAACATTTTTCCTCTGCGGTAGTAAACTTTCGTTATTAACATAGATTTAAAAACAAAGTTAAGTTACAAATTATTAAAATTAAATTTCACTTCGTAGTTATGTAGCGACAACTTTTTAAACTGTGATCAGTGTATGCAACCTGTATAATACGAGTATATAATTTAATATATGTGTTTGTTTTAATACAATAACTTCCAAAATTCATACATCTTTGAAGACACATTTTTTGTTAAATTTTGTTATAACTGTCGTCACATAATTAAAAATTATTATGACTCTCATTAGGGGAAACTCGTCCTGAATTATAAATGAAGCAATTACTTTTATGAGTTACAGGCACATAAAAATATAATATGACCAATCTCCGAGTACGTCGTCCAATAACAGTTTTTTTGTTGCAGTTAATTATTTCTTATTACTAAGTATTAATTTTATCGCCAGTGTTCGAATAAAATTAAAATAAAAAGTAATCAAATAAAACGGCATTGTCTCTTCAATTTTGTTTTAACACTTATCTCAAATTACTTATTGTAACTGTATCTGCTTTATATCATTAACGCCTGATAGTGCTGTCGTAACATACACGCAGAAACAAACGCACACACTCAAAAATCATTTAAATTATACGTTTCCTTGTAAACGGAATTTGAACACTGAGCTTGTTCTATACACATCTTGGTTTAAGCTCCTTCAATCTAGGAGCTTCAAGATGCATCCATAACAGTAGGCCTCGATTTCGAAAATTTAACTTATTTGGAACTTAAACATTTCTTAATATCCTTCAAACTGCTTCGGGCATGAGACCCGATCAACTGTCGAAATACAATAAGCTAGAAAATTGGTAGCAGACGTCTCTAACGTTCCCGAGTTTCCCGACGCTCATTTTATTTAAGGCAATCGCACCCGAGTCGCATAATCGCATCTAGTAAATTGCACCAGCTGCTGCAATTCCACTAAGTAATAGG
>MOOZ01001430.1:550684-564942 GCA_002930495.1 Cecropterus lyciades | reverse complement strand
GTAAAAAAAAAAAAAAAAAACATAAAATGTAAGTAAAAGAATGTAAATTTTGAATTTTGAAACAATTCCAGTCATGGACGTTTTGAGTAGCATATTTTAAGAAATGTATACTCTTTTAAATCTACAAAATTTTATTTACTAAAGCAATAAAATGTAAATAGATGTGTGTATGAGTAAAAAAATGTAGGCAGATAAAAAAACTGCCCAGGTGCGAGTCGTACTCGCGCACGAAGAGTTCCACCATTATCTGTTTATATATTTATCTACGCGTACAGATGTAAAGCCGAGAAGTAAAAACACGAGACTGCAGTGCCTACATTAATTTGCTTGGCTCTGTGTACATTCGTAAATTTTAGCTGCTTATTAGTTCATTTTTAATAAAACATTTAAAATTGGTGGATATGTAAACAATCTGTTGCAAGTAAATATTAATTCTTTTAGGGGGGGATGATAGAATTCTGAAATAGCAGGACCTTTCATGTCAAGTTTCGACTTATTTATGGGCATCATTGTAAGGAGCCTTCTAAGCGGAGGAGGGCGAGGGGGTGGCAGCCCTCCCATACAGAAACTCAATTCACCAAATCATTCACGTTATTAGGCATTTTTTAAGCTCGGGTGAAACCGCGGGGATCTGCTAGTAAAATAATAAATGTCAAAGTGTAGCGTCTCTTGCCAAACAAGCCTTTTGTCTCTTGCCAAACAAGTCACCGTGACAGAGGCTATACATTTTTTGAATATGTCGCCTGCTAACAGAAAAAAAGGGGAAAGTATTTGAGGGGCTTAAGTTAAACTGAGCACTAAATTGAAAAATTCCAAATTTCACTTTTTACTTTAGCTATTAAGAGAAAAATATCTATTTCACCGTCTTTTAGTAATAATTTTAAAGTTAGTTGTGTTTTTCGTGAAAAAGTTATTCCCACGAACATATTCATTCTAAGTAATATGATTGTTACCGTTTAATTTTATTAGGGACGTAGCTACTATAATTATTATAATGAACCGCAGGAATTCATTATGAAATTAATTAATCGTGTTAATAATATGTATTAATTAGTGATATGGAATCCAGGTAGAAATAGATACACTCAAAGGGATGGCGTATATATGTATAAATACATTATTTGTGGTTTTCGTAATAAAGACTAAATCTATCTATACTTATAATCTACTGTGTGGTGCAGAGGCATGAGGTTTTTAACTTAGTCCCGAGGACACAGGCAGAGTCTGGATTTTGTTTCGGGAGGGGTTAACACTGGTGCAGGGAGTAACAAAGTAAGAAAAATTTAACAATATAATATTGTATTCACTCGCTGTGACAACGATTATTTTTTCCTACCTACTCACACACATATAGGTCGGCTTTTTCAGCGACATCAGATACTACTATTGATAGATAAATAATCACGATTATTTGGGGATGCGTCGTTCCCAAACAACGAAATATTTATTAAATTTGTAAATAAAGTACTGAAAAAGGCGCTCAATTTAACACATTTTCCTGCATCACAGGCATCTAATATGAGCGGAGAATAAAACATTCATAAAATTATCATCAGACGTCACTTAAATTAAGTTCGTCTGGTTACTTAACATAAGACTCTTTTTAGCGCCTAAAAATAATCTTATAGCAACAAGTGGTAATGCGTATTGCGAACACAACAGTCAAAAGAGTTTATGAGAATAATTTTGAACTATTCTTATTTACATGGTCATTATTTATCCATATAAATACTAATTCGTGTATTATAACTAATATTGGTTACATTATGTGACCAAACAATGTAATGAATATTGGTAAAACTATTTAGGTTAATCCTACCTTAAATTGATCTGGGTCTGAGTATATATCCATGGCACCCATGACACAGAGAATCCTTGAGGGCTATGAGTGTAAAAATTAAGTAATGTAGTATGACTTTTTTTACCTATAAAATAATGAAATATTTCACTTATAAAAAATTAATAAATTTGAAAATTGCTAAATAAGTAATTTAGTATAGAAATTTCTGTAATTGGATACTTTTAGCATAGTATTCATTTTAGTAAAGGGACCAGTTAAGGGTACGAAAACTGCTCTCGCATCTGATGAAGGGTTCTTACCTTGTTTGTATTGTTTTTCATCTAAAATAGCCATACACTTAATATCATCCTTATAGTAAGGGAATGACAAGGGTAACAACTCTGAACGTACTTTTAAACAAGTTAGAACCCTTTCAACACAATTTCCCGTCAATCCATTATTTTCCCACTGCTGGGCACAGGTCTTCTTTCAGATTAAGATAGTTCAGGCCATAGTTCACTAGCCAAGTACGATTTGGTAGACTTCACACACCTTTGAGAACTTTTTAAAGAACTCTCAAGTGTGTAGATTTCATCACGATGTCTCCCTTCAACCTCACAGCAGTAATAACTAACTTCTAATACGCATAATTTTAGGAAAAACTTGCTTGCCTGGTGCGTGCCTGGGATTCAAACCTCGGACCCTCGATTGAGAGCCCGAGTTCCAACCATTCGGCTATCACTGCAACATAATTTATTTTACACTCTACCTCCACTCCACTTTACCTCCTCATTTGCGAAATTGATTGACTTTGTTTAAACTGCAGAGGCCCTAATGTAGTTAAAGGTGCATTCGATTGAATATTCTGTATTCTGTTCCAAAAAATATCTTTTAATTTAAAAACCACTCTCTCTTTTATAAAGAGCCCCCGAACCCCACGATAATTGGAACGATTTGGTAATTTGACGTTTCTGCAAAGGGGCGGGTGTATGGTACAAGTTAAAGGTGCCGGCCGATGTCACAGCGATTTTTGCTACGTTGTCGAGGGTAAAAAAATGAAAAATTTAAATCTTTTTTCAATATAATTCACGTTTTTAGATATTAAACAATGCTCAATAATTGTACATGAAAATATTTATCATCATTTTCTATGTAAGGAAATCTTTTGATCTGCCTACGACATGTGGCTGTTCAGAAAAGCTGTGAAAAGAGCTATCCTTCAAAGCCGGCAATGCTTGGCGACACCTCTGGTGTTGCAAAAGTCCACAGGCAACGGTGGTTACTTTCCAGCAGATAGACCGTCTGGTCTATCGTTAGGATTAAGGATATAAAAAAGAATACAGTGTAGTTTATAAATACTACAATACTGATCGAATGGTGATGCGTTGGAAATGTCAATATAAGCTATATTTGATCGCTATCCCTCCCGCTTGTCACTTGTAACTTACGCCACCCGTCAGCCCGGACGAGGGTCTGATTGATATTTGTGGGCATTGCTCGCGTTGATAGCATTTTTCACAGAAATTATTCACGTCTCTAGCCTACATCAATTTGCACAATTTTAAAAGGATAAATTCGTATTTCTAAACTAGTTATGTCTGTGTCTGTTGTGGTAATAACAGTCAATATATAGTTATAAAAAACCCTATTAACTAGACTAGAAATATTCGGCAACTATTCGATATTTTTCTTATTCGGCCAAATTAGGTACAATACTGAAATCTTATTTTTTTATGTAAGTCGAATAATAGATAGGTAATATTGAAAAGGTGGTAGAACACTTTGTGGTTCGAGACCAATAGTGCCACATCCACACCTATATCTGCCTAATAACAGCAATGTTAAGCGCTGCTGTGTTTACGTCTGAAGGGTGTAGGAAGGAAGACATACTTATCCGAGGCGTTCCAACTTAGTCCTCATGAGCAGGACATCACATCTGTGGCAAGCCTCAGATAACTTACCTGGAGTCGATTACAGTCAGATAACTTACATGAACTATGATCTTACCTGGAGTCGATTACAAATGTTTATGATCGGCAGAGACCCTTACAGTCAGGTGGTCTGCATGCTCGTTTGGTATTTCAATATTATAAAATATTAGATAAAAAGAAAGAATTTAAATTAGTATATTTATGTTTAGTCAGTAAACAATATTCCATATGTAAAGTTACATTAGCACGTTCAATTATTATTGTCTTAACTGACTTCCCAAAGGAAAGACGTTATTTACTCGTCACGTTTTTTTGTAAGATTTCCTTGCCGTTATTAATTACTGATATTACAAATCCATTGGTCTAAAACGTTTCTAATGTATTTGAAATTGAAAGAAGTAACTTGCTTGCTTGAGTTAGGCAATAAAGATCAATTTGAGTTATCTGAATTAAAACTCCTAGGTTTTTTTGAGTTGACATATCTCGGCTTTTATGACACGCTCCCAATCTCAAAACAGGAATCTTAATCCATCATGTAGATGTTTGCCAGAACGGAAATCAAACCCAAAACAGCGTGAAAATCCACGGAGCAAAACGCACGCCACCCAAACCACTTACCGAATATTTACCAACCCGGGAATAGAACCCGAAACAGCGAAAAATCTACGGAGCATGACACAAACGTCCCGAATCACTCACCGAATATTTGCCGACCCGGGAATCGAATCCGAGACAGGGTGAAAATTCATGAAGCAGTCGCAGGCAATCCACCCTAACCACTTACCGAATCCGTAGAAATTCCTACATAGATGATTTATTGGATCGAGTTTCCCCAGTCTTATTGACTTTGAGCTTTGAGTACTTGCCTAATAAATGAGAGGCCGGAGCAAACATTTTTATTTGGGTAAATACTTTTTATAACAGTATTTGTCTATCCGCTTTTGGATAGTAAATCTCCCTTCGCCTGTTTCGTTCCCGAATTTGGGTAAATTGATCGAGTTGTGCAAACAACAATTTGTTGCTTACATAGTTCGGGGTGAAAAATTAATGGCGGTTTTACGGACTGTTTGCGTTTAGGTTACGTTTATTTATTTTACGTTATTTTTCTAAACTGATTGAAAAATATTGGTGTTGAAACGGTTCAATGGAGTTTAATGAGAACTTTATTAGTAGAGGAAACTGGCTATTCATTTTGTTGTGGTTACTTGTTCGGGATAGTAACTATACTATAGAAATATCCGGTACACAAAGGAAAAAAGACAAAATATAAAGTTTAATAACTTATAGACTAACCGTGTTACGGTTTTAATTACTTATAAACGTTCGAGCAAGCACGGTCATTTAAGTCACGAATCTATTTATTTCCCCCGGGAATCCTAATGCGGTAAGGTTTTAGACCTATTGGAATCCTTTGAAATTCTTTATTTTTGTTCCATAAAACTAGTGTAAAACTGCTTTATGCAGTGTGAAAAGCAGAGACTAATGAGTGACCTGACGACCATTGAGGCGGTGCTGTTACCACATCGGTCTAAGGGTTCCGGATTCAATCTCCGGCAAGGCAGATATTTGGATGATGAATTTAGATTTCCTTTCTAGGTCTAGGTGTTTCAGTCATCATTCAACCATGGCACCCACTACACAGGAGAGAATCCTACTGTCGGCCTATGAGTGTGGAAAGTGTTATTAAGTGTAATTATTCCACCTTAGTGCTCAAAGGTAGAACGTATCTGTGATCTACCTGTAATAAGGCACCCGTGTTATTTAGCCGAGTAAATTCTGGTGATATTAATATCTTATAATGATATTACATATATGTAATTAATTATAATTACAATAACAAATAATGAATGTATGGTTAGGTTAGATACCAAGGTTTCGATCCTTTGAAAGCAATGCTGATATGTTGTTGAGTAATGATCCAAAGCTAATCCTCTCGTTAATTGGGCGCAAATGATGCTATTATTACATGATAATTCGATAACATCCGTATTATCACTAATTAATTCGGTTCAGCGTATGGAATCCGAAGTAAATTTTCATGTAATTTTCGAGATAATATTCGATTTGGTTTAATTTTAAATAATTGATACGAACCGTATGATTGAACAATATTAAAGCGCTTTAACGCAATATGATTTTAATATTCGGTCGACGATGTCGAGTGCTCTGATATTGTAAATCTTCATTTATTTGGGTTTCTGTTATATTACATTTTAATGTTAAGCATTTAAAACTAATGACGCCATCGCTGGTAGAGCGATTGCCGCTTGATGCAAACGTTTCGTGGCCCGCGGGTTTTTTTTTATCAGAATAAAGTAGCCACTTACCACCAGGTGGGCTGCATGCTCGTTTGCTACTTACATACTATATAAAAAAAACGACGAGTCTCGTGTGAAAGCGTTGTGATCCTAGACAAATACCTCTTGTTTAGGGGAGGATATAATCCTGCAGTGGAATCTTAAAGGATAAAAAGTGGTAGAATTAAATTTGTTCAGTCCTAATAATCTTAATAATGAATCCTTAACACTTCAAACTCCTTACTCAAATCTTGCGATTCTTAGCGCACTAGACCAAACTTTTGTAAGTAAGATTTAAGACCTAAATCAAGGAGTCAAGCGTTTTCTCTAAAAGCTTTTGCATGCAGCCGGCCTGCTCGCTAATGAATAATTAATTTAATTTAAATAAACTCACATTTCATAAGTTTTACCTTTATAATGCCTTTGGGACTTTAGAATTGTTAGATAACTCTTATTACATTTTTCTCTTGGTGTTTTATTTTTCGTGTTGTTATAATAATCTCATTTTCTTTGTAAATACCTGCTTTTTACGCCTGGTATCTTTAAAAACTTCAAATTGTTTGTTCTAGTTATGACGTGTTTCAAATTATCTTACTGTACAATATTGGCTCTTTATACCTAACGGACATTTCTGCATATATTTAGATGCATATAATTCTTCACGCATATAATTCTTCATGTTTGATAATCAGATTAATAATCGATCCACAGATTACACTTTAAAGGTTAATTTTCACTGATTCATTAAAATGGCTCTACACAAAACACAATAGGTGTAAAAACGAGACGAGCCCTTTTTCTTCCGTCTTTAAATAAAATTTAAATAAAACGTAGCATTAAATTGTAATGTCTTTTGATGTAAGACAAAATGTTGAATCATGATGCGGACTGTAAATAGTATCCTTTCAATTAAAATCAATAATTTTTGTTTGAAGAAAAGACACAGATATCTAAAAAAAAATGAAATTTCTATCATTAAGTACTTATTCTTAGTAATCCGAAATATTTTTTTTATAATTTGGAAGTAGCAAACGTGTTCGTCCGCGTGTATTTTTGTTATCAGGGCATATGTGTTAATTGACCTCAAAACTAAAAGTAAAACTTCCCCCCCCCCATTTTAGGAAGTGCTCACTTACATCAAAAAAGGAATCCCTTTACCAAATTTCAAGTTTCTAGGTACGGTAGTTTCGGCTGTACGTTGATGTATAAATCAGTGAGTCGGTAATCGAGTCGAGTCGAGCAATATATATATATTGATTATTAATTATACATTTAACGTCCATAAACAAGGTAATGATTACTGCAGTCTCATTTACTGTTTGAACTAATATTCAAACACAGGTCTCACGATCGCAGCGGTCAAACTTGGTTGTTAACGTTTGAATTTCCACGTTGTTGGTAAATTAGCATAGCGAACAGGTGGAACTAACTCCTTTTGTGTTTAACTGGAGTAACCCGAGGGCCACAATATATTCGCAGCTACCATCATTTCAAATTCTAAACGAATTACAGCATATTTCGCTTCAGTTTTCACCGAAATTACGAGACATCATAATATCAACGTTAACTCTTGTATCTTAAAGCCAATGACGTTTCTAGCGATTGTTTTATGGCTTTCGAATAATTATATATCTGTATATCTTATTTACACGGAGTAACAACAGAGTTACTTACAGTTTGTCTTCATCGTGAATTTTGACTTAACAGTTATACTGAGGTGGGCAAGCTACATCATTCGTAGGCCAGATAACCGATGCTGTAGATGAGTATTCATAATGGAGACCACATCTGGGCAAAAAGAGGGTATTTCGACCTCCGACCAGGTGGACTTATGTCCTGAAGAAGACGGCGGGTAACCACCGCTGGATTCAGATGGCTTAGAACCGGTCGGAGGGACGCCGATTAGGGTAAGCCACAGGTCCAACAGTGGATGATAGATAGATAGTTATACTTCTATAGGTTCGGAAATAGGTTTATAGTTTATCTTAATCTTGATTTTAGTGTATTCGAAGCTGTACTACTTTCTTCTCTTAGTAGCGTCCATACTTAGAAAAAAAAACAAGCAACAGCAGTGTTATGCGCTGCTGTGTTCTGGTCTGTGGAATGTGCAAAGGGAAACATACTTAAGCGAGGCATTCCAAATTAGTCCTCAGAGGTAACGCATCTGTGGCTTAACTGAGATAAGGCCCATGGGCTGCAGTGCCCACTTACCATCAGATGAACTGAATGCTCGTTTGTTACTTACGTTTATACTAATAATAGCAGACCCGTGCCCACTTCGTTGGGCATTAAAAAAAGTTTTGGTGTGTTTCTTAGTACCTACTAAATGTTAGGGTTAATTACCCAACTGCTAAAATCTTAGTGAATCAAGACACGAATAATTTTAGTGAATCTTCGAAAATATTGATTTTGTCTAATTTCATACCAGCTTACAGGACTAAGGTAGTTTGACGACCCAGATGGAAGAACGCCAACCAAACCGGTGTGATGCACAATGGTTTCCAGCCAGATAACGAAATGGTGATAACATTATCCGTACTAGGTCTGGGTGCTTGTGTATTCATCTTTGTGTGTGTTTGGCGCCCACGACAGGAAAAAACCTACCAGGGGGCTTCAAGTGTAAAAGCGTAAAAGCGATATAGTAGTTTCGTTTAGGATAACTACGCTACGGAGCATTTCGTTGTCAAGGCTACTCAGGTATCCACCATAGAAGGAAGGTCTTCGTAACAATTTCATCTGAAATGCCACGAAAAGGTCACAGCTATTACCACAAAATGCAACACGGGTTTAGGTTAACTAGACACGGTATCTTTAAAACTCAACTCGTATCTTTAAAACAAACTCGTGTAATAATTGTGTGAGAGCAACGCATCTATGGTTGACTTTAGGTACGATTCTGAACTTGTAAAGTTTTTTTTTATCATATCAAATCCTCTTGAGTTTATATCCTTTACTTTACTTACACTTTATTTAGACACATACACTTACTGTACTTACGTACATTAATAACTGCATTATTTGCACAAGTAGAAATAATAATAAGCGGTCTTGTTTCTGTAACTTAATAGTTTAATAGTCACTGCCGCGCTTGACTCAATCTTGCAATCCACCTAGATACCACCTAGATCCACCTAGATAGAAAGCGGTTACTATCGGCCATGGGTAAGTAACTTCATATAAAACTGGGGTTCTATTCTACTACCGAGGACTGAAATGGTCGCCGCACATGAAAGTGAGCCGCAACCACATCCTTCCACCAAAATGCAAGAACTGCTTCATCGGTGTGGCGATGGTACCTCCCCGGTCGAATTACACATTTTCTACCACCTGGAAAACTATTTTGCTTAAAACGCGTTAAATTTGCCACATCCGTAATATTATAACTCTTTGTCGGCATTACAGCTGATGATAGTCAAGGGTCCACGGACGGCGTAAAGCGTAACGTAAAAATGACGCTCTTGACATTCAGAGCCGAAGTTACGGTAATATTGTCTTGACGACAAACAGTGATATTTCGTGTACATGTAGATTTGATGCGGTTATTGGCTAATGACGAATGAAAGAAAGAAAGAAATAATATTTATTCACGATGAATATCATAGCACTACAAAGTATGAACTAGTACACAATAAACATTAAACATATACATAACACCTAATGCGGTTTCTTTTCTGTGCAGTGTGCGTTAATAACTACGTAATTTAAATGTTTAAAATGTTAATGTAAGAAGCCGTATATTAATAAGGAGATCCCTATTTATGTCCAAGTTTTGTTGTCTATTTAACGAACACTTTTATTCGACAAAGATGATGGTATAAAGACGATAGTGGTGTCTTATTATCTCGAAATGAATGCCAAATATTGTTCTAAAATATTAAATGATCGATAAGAAAAAGTGTTACTCGTGGAAACTTTTTTCTTTTCGAATTATACCTACCCCACAATGCCCCGTTAGGGTACCCCACTTCACCCCCATATGCGGGGTAAAGCGGGCAAATGCCATTTTATATCTAAGTATTCATATTTCGTAGATTCCTTATCATAATAGAGAAACATATATCCATAGTCGTTCGCAATGAGTTAAATATTGAAATTGGCTTAAGTTTTTTAGTTTAATTCTGATATTTTATCTTATAGGTATATGTATGTTAAGTACCCTACTATGTCCCCCTCTCCCCCTAATATCAAATGCGGTTTCTATGCCCATAAATCGCTTAAGCGGAAATTCCAGAATATTGATTTTAGTGTTTTACGTCCCGTATTTAGTAACCTTATGGCGTTGAATTTAAAATTTATATTTAAAACAATATAGTATGTCGGGTCAGCTAGTTCGTAATAAAAAGTGTATATTTTCTCATGATACTTTCCTACGCATTAAAACAAGTACAAGGCGCACCAAAAGCACCTGATATTTATTACGTAACGCGCACATAATATCGAAGTATCCACTACCGGCAATCAAAACCCGGACTCTTAGCTTGGAAAGCTCAAATCCTTGCCAAATAGTTATATAACCCACACAGTGATATCATGTGACCGTTCTCAAATGAGGAAGGCGTCAGTTCCCTTCTCAAGACAATTGCCCGGGGATTGGGGGACCGCAGCACTAGTACTGGAATGTTAGCGCGTTGGCATTGACAATACAGTTCTGTCGCAGTTTAAGAATGTATTTATATTGTACTAGCTGTGCGCCGCGGTTTCACCTGCTACTACATTAGATAAAGTAAACAGGGATACCGTGATGTTATATAAACAATGGCCTTTCTCAATAAATGGACTATTCAAGACAAAAAATATTTTTCAATTCGAACCAGTAGTTCCTGAGATTGGCGCGTTGCACAATTTCTTCATCTTTATAATATTAATAAATTAATAGTATAGAAATAACGACTGGCCTTTTCATGCGGCTCTGCCCGCTTGATTTTCGATCATTACGGTTAAATGTATGTTATGACACATAAACGCTTTCTACACTCATAGCCCCACACTAGGATTTTCTCCTGTGTTATGGGTGCCATGAACACACAAAGACGAAAAACAAATTCCCAGACCCAAAACAGAAATCTAAAGTCATAATTCAGATGTCTATCGGTCCAGGAATCGAACCCGGGACCCAGTGCGTATCAGACCGATATGGTGAACGCTCCACCACGTGGGTCATCAAGGTCATCCGAGCCCTAACTTTAATTTTTTCTCAAGGGGATAACTATCAAAAGGTACCCGATGTCGTGGGAGCGACGCCGCACTGTGTGTGATTTTTACCGCTCTAAAACCCCCGTGGCCGTCCTCGGCGTTGGGAAGAGGACTTCCGAATCTCGAATTATCCCCCTTTTAGTCGTCTCTTACCACAGGCAGGGTTTATCGGCCCTGTTCTGATCCCGGGACTACAGGGACGGAGTTATTACTTTATTGTGCGTAATTGACGACCCGCGTGGCGGAGCGGTCACCATTCCGGTCTGGCACGCAGTGGGTCCCGAGTTCGATCCCCGGCCAGACAGAAATTTTAATGAGTTTAGATTTCTGTTCTGGGTCTGGGTGTTTGTGTAATCATCTTTGTGTGTCCATGGCAACCCCGAAACAGGAGAAAATCCTAGTGTGGGCTATGAGTATAGAAAACGTGTGTACGTGCGTGTGTGTAAAAAAAATGTGCAGATGTATTATGTGCCTAATTCAACTATCCTATACCTATTTCAACTAAATCCAATGAATGGTTTTGCGTGAAAAAGTAACAAATTCATTCATTTCCATAGACTGTCGTCTTTATAACATTAAGCAAGTTTTCAAAGGACCTAGAACTTTGGCACGAACCAGTGACGTGAGTGCCTAATAATAAATATTACGGCCTTCTATAGACAACAATAACCGACGTGAATTGAATAACTTCATCATTCGTTGGTAGCTAGCGCGATAGATTATATTTTGGGCCTCCGAAATCTTTACGAATGTGTGCCTGTGCTAGATATAGAAAGACAACAGATTAAGAATCCTGATGTCTGACATCGATCACAGATGTAATTCAACCACATCCTTTAATGTAATCTTGCAACGCTTGTAAAAGTAAAAATAAAAAAAAATGAAGGTTAGCGATGCTGCCGCAGTTAAACTACAAAGATTGACGACTCGCATTTTGGAGAGGAACTATACAAGTTTGATACGCAAGGGGTTCTGGGTTCAATTCTTGGCTAGATAGACATCTAAATATTGAATTTAGATTTATGTACGGATCTAGATATTCGTGTATTCGGCATTGTGTGTCCATGTCATGCATGACACGAACAAAAACATTGATTTATTAATTTACTCCTGGAAATTGCATGCAGTGCAGGAACCTAAAAGCTATTCCTCATAGAATTCCCCATGGAATTAGAAACCATTGAATTCTGGAAACACGCAATTTCCGCTATTAGACACCAGGGCTCAATGTGTCGCATGTTTCGGAGCATACCTATTAAAATTATAACCTATCTCCTATATTAATAATTTTGTAAAATGGTGAATTTACTAAACTCAACCAAACCAATAAAACGAAAATTATAGCCTGCCTTTTTATAAGTAATTTTGGCTTTATAAATATATGGCTAATTTACTAAATTCATGTCAAAACGGAGCGCTTAGCTTAAACCCCATTTGTAACACTTGGTAGTCGTCACTAACGACAAAATAAGATGGATATGAAGATACAGAAATAAAGCAGTTTGTGGAATGATAGAGCACCGCCGGTATATTTATGGAGTTACCTGCATGTTTATATTTACGTCACGTAAGCGATATCATTATTCTTTGTAATACCACGCTACACTAGTGGCGTACCTGACGACACCTGGATTTTATATGTATGTTTTGTTTA
Source organism: Cecropterus lyciades (assembly GCA_002930495.1). Lineage (NCBI taxonomy): Eukaryota > Metazoa > Arthropoda > Insecta > Lepidoptera > Hesperiidae > Cecropterus > Cecropterus lyciades. Next base: position 552,087 of record MOOZ01001430.1, on the reverse strand, counting down.
TATTCCAGTACGCCGGTGGTTTCAATGGATCGCAATTATTAGGCAAGGTTAAGATTGGTAGATTTTCCAGGTGGTGGAAGCAATCTAGTTCGACCGGTCGATCGGTGGAAGGGTGTGGTTGCCAGCTCATATATGAGGTTACGTTTGCTACTTCAGTCTAAAAAAGAGACAATCACCAATATACGCTCATATGAGGAGTGGTCACGGTAAAACTCCCTTTCTGAGGAAAAACTATACAAGCAGATAGAGACAGATGAAGGTGATACATACGACAGGAATCGAACCCCGGACCTTCATGGCATGCTGACCATTATGTGTTATCATCGTGCATTGTTTTATCACCATTATATTAATATACACATTTACTCAAAATACAGCCATTTGATTAAACGTAATTCTTGTTGAAGATAATAATAAAAGACAACAAATAAAGCAATTTTGTTTCAAATCCCAAAATCCCCAGTAATATATTTAACATGAACAAACAGACATTTATATTTTACAACGGATGTTAATCATAATAATATAGATGACTGAAACGAGACAAGAATACGAATGTCTCAGGTCGGCGATTAGCGCCAGTAATATATTGCAGGCTTCAGCTTTATAGAGTTCTGTTATTCATTATTAATTTCATCGCGATGTGCCCAGAGTGTTGCAAAATGGTAATTAATTAAATTGTCATAACAAGAATTTTTATGAAAACAAAAAACCTGCTAAATCTGAAATTTACAGTCGAATATTTTGTTTTTACCTAAGAAAAACTTATATGTAATAATCTATCAAAACATTTAGGCTATAGAGCTTGCCAAATTAATAGGCATACGAGTTATTTACACATACGATCAAATAACATCACCCGCTTTCTGATGCATTAGGGTAAAAAGCTGAAATAGAAAAACATGTCCGAGGCCGACAGTTTCTACTTGCCACGTGGACTGCATGCTCATTTGCTGCTTCAATATTATAAAAAATAACCATCACGGGACGCCTGGCAGATGTGAAACATCGTGTTCATACAAGTAATATGCATAAAAGACAACATTGCGACAGGAACTAAATATATAGCATAATGAAAATAACGCCATCTACGAACAGTACCCCGCACTGAGTCGCAGTCCGCTTAGTTTTATTCGATACTTAATAGTTCCGAAATGTATAACAGATGGCACTAAATAAATACGGTGTGGCGATCGCCACGCGAATGTGCGCCCATAGATGTTTCATATCAAAAATTTATTTCCACAAGTCGGTCACTGATGCGTTGCTACTCCCGAGGACTGAATTGATCGCCTCACGTATAAGTAAGTTAGCCGGCAACCACACCCTTCCAACGAAACGCACGAACTGCTTCACGCTAGAAATAGGTATGGCGGTGGTACTTTTTCGATAGAACTACACTG
>MOOZ01001430.1:516279-532662 GCA_002930495.1 Cecropterus lyciades | reverse complement strand
CTCCCAAGGACTAAGATCGCGTTATATATAACTGAGTCGGCAATCACTCCCTTCCACCGAAACGCAAGAACAACACTGGTTCTACCACCTATAGTAGCTAGGTTAATTTGGTAAAAAAATAAAAATATATTGAATTGTTTGTAGAAGATTGGGACAAAAACAAGATTCAGAAATAATCCACAACCTTGTGGCTTCTTATCTGCAGCTGCATCTGATATACTTTCAGGAGCTGCAGCTTTCTAACAAAGTTTACATACATCTTAAATATTTAATTAACTAAACATGTAACTAAACCGTAATACGTATTTATTCTAGAATAAGGAAATGTCCTACAACAACACTGTTACCGTAAAGCGCTTCGCTCGACACACCGGAGTACCGGAGCCATTACGAAACACGCAGTAACTTTGAATGGACACTTACAGGAAGCGTTCAGTGCATCCCCATTTACGTCACTTTATAATAGCGAGAAAAAAATACTCCCAGTTGATGGCAATTGCGTTTAAATTAATGTTTTCCACGTGTATATGTATTATATGCGGTTTTTTGTAGTATCACTGTAATTGTAGTAGTTTTGAAGGTAGGATGCATGTAGTTCGACAAAGGAAGTACCACCGCCACACCTATTTCACTTATAAATGAGGCGACCGTCCTCGGGAGTTTAGAATTTCAGAAAAACTCCTCTCCTATTGGAAGTTGCTTACACATGTCTATGGCAGTAACCACTTGCATCAGATGGACTGCATGCTCGTTTGATAATTTAAACTGATATAAAAAAAATATACGTAATTCTAAAAATGTGTGTATATACATAATCGCGTATAATCATGTTAATATCATGATTAACAACCAAAGTATTAGGTACTTCAGTTATGTATATGAGGCCATCATAAAAACTAGCTTGCTAAAATGGCTTGTACGGTAATAGCTTTACGAAATACGCCATAACTTTCAATAAACCCGTATAACAATCTTTAATGCCTATTTATGTCACTTTATAATTTGGTTGAAGAAATATTTTATGACGAGACGGTTAGCGCAGCAATCATCACACTTTATCTCATGTATAGGTTTGCGCAGCTAGGTAAACATGTGGTTACTGCGTAAGTATGTTTTTTCCATACATTCTTATACTAAACCTTATGTAACCAATTCTTCAAAAAAGTCATAAAAAATAATGAATCTTTCCTTTAGTTCCTCATGTAAAGCTAGTTTTCAAACTATTCGTTTTTTTACGAGACGCTGTGAAATGTTATAATAATAAAAGGTGTGTATTTTTTTTTATTTTTTGACTCATGGCTATACAAACAGATGAAATAAAAATCTAATCATGTAATTTTAGTTCTCGTCGAATTCAGTCTCGGGCATCCTTTTAAAATTTTCAACTATACTAATGGTATAGTTTTGGATTGGTGCATCTACGCACATTTTTAAAATCAATATAAGATAATAGAATGTACCTATATAATGCAACATAATGAGACCACACACGACTATCTAGCTACACAAAGTGGTTCGCTCGGAGACAGCAACGCTATTACGAAACACGCCATAACTTCGAATGAGTACTTGCAGGAAACTCTCACTTCAATAGTTACGTCACTTGATAATAGAGTCATTAGTTTTAATTGTATTGAGGTTGTGAATAAATAACTTAAAAAATAGGCTTTTCCTTTCTGGTTTTAAATATAATGTATTTTCCTATCTCAAATTAGAAAACTGATTAAACTGCGAGTAACAAATCCCACTCAACATAAAGTTAACTTGAAGGTTTCCGGAGTCGAGCCCATTATGGTTCGACTCCGGAAGCACCACCGCTGCACCTGCATTGAGGCGTTGCAGTTTAGTACTCAGGATTAGCAACGCATCTGTAGCCAACCTCAGGAAAGACTCTGATCTTATCCGGGGTTGATTACAGATATCCAGGGACGGCAGGAGCCACTGACCATTAGTTAAACTACTTTGAAGGTGATAGAACTCTTTGTGGTTCGACTCCGGAAGCACCACCGCCACACCTATTTCTGCCTAATAACAGCAGTATTCTGCGCTGTTGTGTTCAGGTCCGAAGGGTGTGGTAAGGGAGACATATTTTTCCGAGGCATTCCACCTTAGTTCTCAGAGGTAGCAACGTATTTGTGGCTAATCTTAGGTGTGACTTTGATCTTACCCAGGGTTGATTACAGATGTCCATGGGCGGCAGTAGCCACTTACCATCAGGTGGGCTGCAGGCTCGTTTGCTACTTCTTTACTATAAAAAAACATGCTTGCTTGCTAAGTCTTATAAATAATCCTCAGGATAAGTAACACATTTGTGGCAGACCTCCGGTAAGACATTTACACTATTTAAGATTACTTAAAGTTATCCAGGGACGGTTGTGACTTAACATGAAGGCAGCCTTACGGGGTAAAAAGAACCCCTAACTTTACCGTTAAAGTTTAAAACAATGATCAACATTTCGGCTCAACCACTCTGACTTGTAGACTTTCCTCGTGGAATTACGAGGACCAACCCGCAATTTGTGTCAGGGCACTCGACTACCCAAACTCTGTAATATATGTTTATGTAAATATTTAGTAGTGAAACCTCGGAACCCTGATATACATAATTATAGTGGTTTGTTTAAGAGCACCTGAAGGTGGTAGAACTCTTTGTAGTTCGACTCCGGCACCACCGCCACACTTATTTCTGCCTAATATCAGCAGTGTTATGCTCTGTTGTGTTCTGGTCTGAAGGGTATGGTAAGGGAGACATACTTTTCCGAGGCATTCCATCTTAGTCCTCAGGGGTACCAGCGCATCTGTGGCTAACCTTGGGTGAGACTTTGATCTTATCTAGGGTTAATTACAGATGTCCCTGGGCGGCAGTAGCCACTTACCATCAGGAGGGTTGCATGCTCGTTTGCTACTTCCGCACTATAAAAAAAAAGCATCATCTAGCTTAATCGACACCTATTTAGGAGCTTATTTTGAAAAAGTTTACGGTTGGTTATTTCGTTGCTGGTTTATCCCCACAATTGGTGGAATCTAGAACACTCCGCTACACACTAATTCAAATCAGTTTCAAGGTGGAATGTATGGATTAGATTAGTTTAGGTTAGTAATCTGAAACTAGAAGAACTGTGAGTTGTGAAAACTAGAGCTTAATAGGTAGCGCTTATTCAATGTTTAACGACCATAAGACTTTGACTGCTATTCAGTTACCACAAACCTCGGCTTCACGGGTTCTTCATACTAAAGGTTGTAGAAATCATCATCGATAGAAATATCATTGGGCAGATCATTTCATAAAATGGTTCATATATTTTAAATCTTATTCTCTCTTTATCTTTTTCGCTTTATGCATAGATAGGTACTTTGCAGAAACGTAAGAATTCCCCTTTTATTATAAAATATGTGTGTCAACACAATTATGCACAAGATTTTCTTGTATCACTCGTATGTAGTCTAATAACGTAGATGCACTAAGTAAGAAAGGATCGTTAAAAATTCATCCCCTAAGAGAACTAAATAAAGGATGAGTGCTTGTATAAGTAAGTTTAAGCTGAATTATTCAGTCCTCTATCCGTGTTACACGTGCACTTTAAAACGTTTTACTACATGTAGTAAATCACTCCAAAACGAACATTTTTGATGCATAAACATTTCGTTCAATTCTAAGTACAAAACATAGTACAGTACAGAAAATTTTCTCATATTTTTCAAGATTCGTTATTTTTCGCTGTTGTATAAATAATATTACTCCCAGTTGGCACGGATTCGCTCTTTGGACCGAATGAGCACAATGAAAGAGCCACACAATGCAATTCCGGCGCTGACGGAGACACTTGGAGATCAACACGTTTCATATTCACTCGAGTGCAAAAGATATTTGCATCTACACATCTCTTTTAACTTCCAGAAATTCGGTTGTACATTACCTTTGTATGTTTACCCAAATGATAAAGATGGTAAAACTTTTCGTGGCTAAAGATATTAGAACCCTTCGTAGTTCTACTCCAATAGGATTATAGTTACATCCCATTTCTACCTTGTAATAGTCAGAGCAGTAAACTATGAACTAAGTTGACAAAAAATAAAAAAAAACCTCGTGTTTAAAATTGTTTTTCTATTTTTTTGCTTATGTTAAGGTGGGGAGGGGGTGCTAGCCCGCAGAGTAACTATACACGTGTGGTCAAACTCAGCTAGGTCTTATTTCAGTTTTCATCACTCTCTCTCTAAAATTAGTTTCAACAAGAGCATACTCCGTCAAGCTTTTTGTGACTGATAAAGAACTCGTGACTGTATAATACTCATAAGACCAATTTTATATGCATGTAATACTAAAATAAATGGAACAGGTAACGTCAAACTTCTACACGAGCCCCGTTTTCAGAGAGGAAATTGTACCTGCAAACTTTTAATTGGACAGAAATTCGGAATAAACTCACAAGTAAATTTAATATTTTACGACACATTAAATCACCAAGTTACAGTCTAATTATTCGTAAGATATTCCAGGGAACGCAAGTAAACAGAGTTTCTACTCGTAAAATCTTAGTCCACGGTTTCCGGAAATTATTATTATCGATTACTATGGCTACAAGGCTTGATGTATGCTAAGATGGCAAGAAAAACTACAGAGTACGCGTTTTAAAACTGTATTGCCTAAATTTATTGACACAGCATTGAAAACGGGCGTGAGACAAGATCTTTTTCCGACAGTGACAGGCCGGACATCTGTACATTTCTTCAAATAAATTAAAAGTTTCCACGCCCCTCGAATGCTTATAAATATTGTCAAAAGTGGTTTGCATTACTAACACTGGGGTTTACAATTAATTTATAATTAATTGCATTGCTTATTGAAGTTGATAACTCTTGCTTACATGGTCGTAATTTAAAGGTAGAAACTTTTCTTGTTCGAATATAAAGGCATCGCTGCCGTATGTATTACTCCCTAACAACAGTGTTAAGCACAGCTTTAAACATTGCATGCTACACGAGCATGTAGTCCACCTGATGGTAAGTGGCTACTGCCACCCATGGACATCTATAATCAACCCTAAGTAAGATCAAAGTCTCACCTAAGGTTAGCCACAGAACGCATCTGTGTGTGCTACCCCTTACTGACTAAGATGGAATGCCTCAAAAAAGTATATCTCAGCACCCTTCAGGCCAGAACACAACATCGCATAACACTGCTGTTATTAGGCAGAAATAGGTGTGGCGGTGGTGCTTCCGGAGTCGAACCACAAAGAGTTCTACCACGTTCAAGATACATCTATGACTCGATAGATTGATTACAGATGTACATGGATGGCAATAACCACTTACCGTCAGATGGAATGCATGTGAGTTGGCTACTTTTATCTTATATAAAAAGAAAATAACCACCAATACAACCAGCAACATAGTTGATGACCAGCAAGATACCCATCCACAAACTTGATAAAAAGGACTTAATAAATAAAAGTAGTTTATGATCTATTTCTAATAACATAAATAAAATTACAATGTTAGTCAAATAATTTATTTTTAATGAAATTACCATTATTATTATATCTATCAAATAACTACTAATTTATATTTACACATTTCATTAAATAAATAGGAGATTAAAATCAATTTTTCAATCAAAGTATCGTATCTGGCTCCGAAAATTTGATACTTACCATTTGAACTGTAATATCAGTAGATGTCCACTAAAACATTATATAATATATATTATTTTGGCTGCGATAATCATTTTTTTTCTGTACCTGAATAAATACCAACCTCTAAAAAATAGAATCTTAAACTAATTGATAAATATATTTTAGACTAGATGTTCCCCTAGGTTTTTTATAAGCCCTTAAAAAATGTGACATAACTATATTTTTTATTAATTTGACAGAGATAGATTTTAATGAAACAAAGACTGAGTGTTAAACCATGTAACGGAATCTAGATGTATTTTAATAGAATTCAGTAGATTTCATACGCTTATAGATAGAAATGTTCTAAAATTGTAGAACTTCCCATTATTATTTATATTCATACTATATATCTTTTCGAAAATATTCGTATATGCAATATACAGACCGAGTTCCTCCTCTTATTGTAATGAAGGTATGTTATTTCCACATAAATATTCAAATGCAGGTCCATTTAAAACGCGAATACCTAATTTAAACTAAATAAAAAGTAATCGTTGCAGCAGTAAGTCGAGCTTAAGAGTCGTTAAGAGAAGGATTTCCGGAACGAAGCAAAGGCTGCAGCGCTAATAAACTCGCTTCATGAAGCGCACTAAGCTTCGAAGATATCTTTAATGCGAAGTTTTGTAACCTAATGGTTACTAAAACTTCAAATGGATTACAAAATTACATTAAAATCTGTGAAATTGTAAATGATAATAATAATATTCTCTTATTACCTCTATGTATGATTGTTATCAAATATAATTTTAAAATACACACTCTCGATACGATTCCATATGTAAGTAACATATACATTTCTAATAAGGTTATTTCAAAAAGTATAAGAAACTTTAAAGGCGTTTATACAATTTAAAATAACTTAAACATATGGTTGTTTGTCTTAATATCCAAATATTTAGATTTCAATGAAACACATCTTTTACTTAAAATTCTATAGACACTATATGTAGTATACGAGTATATTTCGGGTAGTGTATTTTATTGCTTGTCACTGTAACAACTATACCCTAAAGATTTTAATATATACAAACAAAAATTTACTACTCAATTGCTGGATATGGATTTCTTCTCAGAGTAAGGTATAATTTAAACAAAAACAGTGATTGACATTTATATAACTTCCTTAACTGATCACGAACTTTTTACCGAATAAGACCCATCTGCATCGTACACAGCTTTTTTTCTATAACTATTATCTAAACCGTGACTGGGTTTGTGGGCGCTGTACGGAACATCATGTGCAATGTCTTCAACACGATCATAATATCCGTGATGATTAAAATGGTCGTGATGACCAAAATCATGATGACCGTAATCGTGATGATGGTCGAGATCGTGATCATACTCGACGTAATGTTCGTGAGGATGTTTCTCCTTCAAATAGTGTATCAGCCAGAGGACTAAATGCCAGCCCTTTGCGACGATCACGTAGAAAATGACCCCATATATCACCTTCAGGATGAAGAGCTTCGTTGCCGCTACGTAGAAGAAATGCACTGTGGGCAATGAATGGTTATTATTGTAGACGTAAATTTGTAGATATTGTTGTATCAACGGTCAAAAGGTAGGATAAGAGTTTTTTGCAATATGGAAGAAGCAAGTAGGCATGCAGTCCAAACAGTATGTGAACAGTGCCAATCGTGGACATCTGCAATTAACTCCAGTTAAGACTATTTTATCCAGATCAGACTATTTTAGAACGCCCGTAAAAAGTATGACTAGCTAACCACAACCTTCGAACCAGAACATAACAGCGCTTAAAATTGTTGTAATTAGGCAGAAATAGATGTTATGGTGGTGCATACGAAGTTGAACCAAAGCAAAGAGTTCTACCACCTTTAACATCTTTATCTCCTCTCATAACAAAAAGGACCTACCTCGCTGGCTAGGTGGGTATTGGTAGATATCATCTTCATAAAATTTATTCACTATCACCTAAATACTTTTATTCAGGTCACAGCGCCCTTTTTATAAAAGATATATATCTTATGTCACTCTGCAAACCGAAACAGTTCTAAGAATATGTCATATGTTACAATTCGTCAATCCGTTTTGACTGTAGCGGTTTCAAAAAAATAGACATACATTCATAAAAATATACATACATATATATGCTCGAGAAATTTTACCCTCCTTCTGACACGGTCGCATGAAATATATTCTTATGTGAAATATCAACAAAAGGTAACAGACGAAGAATATCAAGCGTAATTGGTTCGTTTCTCTGCCGTCACGGAATCCTATAGCCGAATGTTTGTACCCCATTATGCAAATACAGCGACGTACATTTACCTATTCGTATATTCGTAACACATCCATTGACGGTTGGTAAAACCACCGCTTTAACATTGCCAAACTAAATAGTCAATGGAATTTATTATGACATCGATCAACAGGGACTTCGCAATATACATTTCCCGGAAAAGCAAACATCTCATTAGCCTCCAAATTTCACTGTCAATTTTTTCTACAAATAAAACGTAACGCAATTTTCCGATTGTTAGTAAACAGAAATCGTCCTTAAAGGAATTGATTTAAACTACAAAGTCGCTTGATCAATTTTGGTGCTCATTTTTTTTTAGGTTAGTAAGAATATAAGCTTGATAATTTGGAGAATCTAACATAACGTAAACAAATCACTTGATATACACGACAAATATACTTAAACCACAGCGATATCATTTCATCGTGTATGTCTTATATCAGCAATATAGAATTGATGTGTTCTAACTTAAAGAGACAGAGAGATGGGACATGCATTTATCTCAATTCCTAGGGATATTAACGTATCTGTGATCGATTGAAGTAAAACTCCTGATTTATATAGAGATGGTTATAGATATACACGGCAGAGACTTTACATCTACTGGTCTATGCCCTTAGTACTAGTTTATTACGTTTCCTCAAAACAATAATTGTTTACTTTTTGCCCATTATTGCATTGCATTGTAAGGTATGACTGAAAACGTAAACGTGCAATTTACATTGCAATATACGGGCGAAAACGTAAACAATTATTGTATTCAGGAAACGTAACAAACTCGTACTAAGTTCACTGCGTGCTCGTTGGCCGTTTCTGTTAGATAAACTTCACAACAACCTACCCTCATCTACTGCTTAAATACACTTAGGAAGGTGTCCAGCGCACTGGACGCAGGGCCGTATCTGTTCACATGATTATATTTGAATCCATTCTTGTAATGGGGATATAGGTCTGGCACATATTTGAAGACAGCGAGGATCCAAGCCAAAAGCACCATGGTCTTGATGCCGGCCACCACCAGCGCTATGGCAAGGATTATTTTGTACAGGCCCACTTTTGCCGCTAGTACGAATCCTAGGTGGGCTGGAACAAACGGGAATTTTAGATCTTAGGGTATAAAAGTTCGTGCTTCGATTTCGGTATCACCGCCCAACATATTACTTTTATATAATTAGTGCTGGAAACACCGACAAACTTACTTATTTTATACTAGAAAACGTCATTTTAACAACAACGTAAATTAAAAATGTAACCCAAAGCCTATTCTAATTAATTGATGTTTTAAGAAAAACAACGTTTAAATCATTCATACATTTCCATTATCTCAAAAACTTTATTTAATCTTGTAACCTTTATTTTACTATAATGCAAACGTAAAAATAGCGCTAGAGAAAAATACACTGTATTAGGTTCCAACACTGTTCACTTTAATTTAATATCGTACGTAAATTTTTGATATATTCTTCAGTAAACGAACGCTCCAATACTTGTGTGTTTTCGAATGCTTTCTCGCTTCCCTTTAATATTTCCGAATAGAAAGCCACAACTTTTCGCTACTTCTATATTCCGGCGGTGAATATTGAACGAGTGAAATAAAACTACTGAAAGTTTATTTCATTTTTACGTTGAACCTCTGGCCTCATCCGAGATATCGCTTACATTTCTAAACACAAGTAACATTGTCAAAATTTTTTTTCGCATGTTGTTGTTCCAACTTTCATATTTTTATATAACGCTTTTCGGCAAAATAGTGTCATAAAAGTATTATAACATATTTATATATGGAATGGTCTATTTACTAGATTTTATTTGATACACATATTGTCAGAATAATAATAAAATGTCGTCCTTCCCCCCTCCCTTTTTCCTCTATTTACAGGTGCCAATATAAAAAAAAATTAACAAAAAATAGAAACCGAATTCGGCGCTCAATATATTTTGTTAGATTGCAGCGACGAATCTATGTCCTACAAGTATATGAGCGCTGACTTCACAACTATGTACTGTGTACTAAGAGCGAGTAAAAAATACAGTCGAATCGAGAACCTCCTTCTTTTTTGGAAGTGCGCAATCCGAATCGTCAACAACCCAAGGATCACCGACCGGTTAGAATCTTTGTGTGTACGGAGGGACATTGGCTTCCTCTGCGTGTTTTACCGGCTTTACAATGGTGAGTGTTCCCAGGAACTTTTTGACCTGATGCCCACGTCACCTTTTCTCCACCGCACCACTCGCCGAAGGAAGAAGTTCTATTCACATCAACTGGACTCGTGGCGATCCTCCACGGTCCGGTTTGCACGTTCGTTTTTGCCACGGACGTGTAAGATGTGGAATGAACTTCCTCCTGAGGTATTCCCGGAGCGCTATGACATGGGCTCTTCAAAAAAGGTGAAGTGAAGAGAGCTCTCCTTCAAATCCGGCGATGCATTGGCGACTCCCCTGGTGTTGCAAATGTCCATAGGCGACGGCGACTACTTTCCATCAGGTAGCCCGTCAGCCTTATCGTTAGGTTTAGGTATAAAAGAAAAGTCGGTTTAAAACTGCAAACTCAAACGATCCTAACCATATGGCAAATATCGATAAGCTGTTTTGCTGTATCGCGTACCAAAGAAACGGACATACAAACATACATACATAAATACATACATACGCTCGAAAAACATTATCCTCCTTATGACGCAATCGGGTAAAAATACATTTTTTTAATCTATACTGAGTAGTAATATTGATTTGATTGAAACAAGCCACGCTAAAACACTCAAAAATTTATAAAGAGCTCGAAAAAAATGATCCTTATAATTTGAAAGCGTATAAACCCTTTGTGATTCAACTCCGGACGCACTACCACCACATCTATTTACACCAGTGTTAAACGCTGTGCTGTGTTCTGCTTTTAACGATTATTTCGATGAAACATCTGCAAATGCACGTAAACCTGATTGTTCGCATGGCTATTGCCACACCCTATTTATTGTAGCGCCATCTGTTATACATTTCGGAACTATTAAGTATCGAACAAAACTCGCGGGCTGCCGTGTTAGTTCGACTTAGTGCGGGGTACTGTTCGTTGATGGCGTTTTTTCATTATGCTATATACATATTTAGTTCCTGTCGCAATCTTGTCTTTTATGCATATAACTTGTACGAGCACGATGTTGCACATCTGTCAGGCGCACGCAGGCCACTTTATGGTATGTGTGTCATTGCCGCTGATGGATATGTCTAAACAACTTCATATAGAACAGATTCTATCTGAAGTCAGGTGTTGTTAATCCCGAGGACTAAGATGATCACCTCATAAAAAAGTGCGCCGGCAACCACAACCTTCCAGCTGAACGTAAGAAATATTTTATGCTAGCAATAGGTGATAGCACACTGGTCAATTCATTATCGATTCTATCTCCTGGCAAGATTTAGTAACGGAGATATTTTTGTCCGAAACATTCCAACGAGGTTGTCTCTCTGTTTATGTGTGTGTTTAAAATCGCATCAAACTGAATTTAAATTAAAGCTTTAAAAGTATGTTTATTGTCTATATAGTTACAATTTAATCTGTGTTCTATTAAAATCCATCTATTTTACCAAAAGTTATTAAGGATATATAGAATAGATGGGTGCAAGCTCCTTTGTTCACTTCAACTTCAATCTTATTTAAAACCTATGTGAGATAGGTTTTAAATAAGATTAAAATAAATGGACTTAAAGTCAAAGTATGCTTGCACTACTTACTTTTATTATACGCAAAACAAGATAATGTAGTTTTTTAAAATGTTATAGTTACACTGCTAATGGTTAAGACAATAATCCTCAAAGAACCTGATATAAGCCTGAGAGATATTCATTATTTACGACTGTATTCTGAAAAAGAAGAGATTTACACACAATACTTTCGTTATGTTTGATCTTTTCTATCATAATGTATATTTATCTGCAGATTTTTATATAATTATATTATTATTGTTGTTTCCGGCTCACTTTAAGAAGTCGCAGTGAGCACATACAATGCACAGCATACTTTAATAATAAAAAGCCTTCTGAAGTGGTGATAGATTAATCAACATTAAAAAAGATCCATATGAATCCATCTTGAATGAATTATTTTAATAATTATTTTCGGGAGGCTTCGAACACATTCCAAAAAATATATAAAGCTTGTTGAACAAATCACAGCCCTCTCCTGTTCATGGTAATAACAATGTAATCACTTTTCATAAACTATAACATTCACATTGTTATGTACTTAAAACGTTTGTTCCATAAAAAGAAGATCAAAGAAACATTTCTACTTAAAGAAGCAATATACGTTACGATCAGGGATGTTATGGATACTAAATTTCGGATCTGGATACGGATACGGATATAGGTATAATATTATACCGGTTTCGGACACGGTTACGGATATGTAATTATTTCGGATTATCCATTACTTTTGAAAAGTTTCGGTTACCGATATTATATTTTTAAGGATTTAAACGTAAAACACAAATAGGTAATAATTTGATTTTATATGTATGTTATCCATTGCTATTACAATAAGCCATGTCAGTTATTATTATAGCTTCCTTGTCAATTTCATTTACTAAACCTAAAAAAACACATGCCTCGAAACATATCCGAAATTAACCGAAACTTTTATATCGGATACGGTTAGGGATACGTTTTATTTCGGATATCCGATAGTTTCGGTTACGGTTAGGGAGCTCTATAACATCCCTGGTTACGATATTGTAATTACTGCTCAGGGTTACGATGCTCTCAGCCAATGATATGATTCTCACCACCATTTAGCAGTTAACGCCCACATGTAATAGAATACTTACTTTTTATGGAATAGAGATAGCTAACTGGTAGCCGCTTTTATATTTAGGACAATAGATATTCCAAGTACCTACAGCTAGAAATTAAGGTGAATATGCAGAAAAAAATATCTTTTTTATCTGGCTGAAGTATCAAACGAGCATGCAGTCCGCCTGATGGTAAGTGATTACCGCCGCCTATGGACATCTGTAACCGACTTCATCAAGAAGAAATGTTTTATCTCAAGGCGATCAAAGGTGTTTTCTTAACTAAGATGGTCACCTCATATATAAGTGAGCCGGCAGTGGTTGCCGGCTTCCCTTCCACCGAAACACGAGAGCTGCTTCACGCTAGAAATAGGTGTGGCAGTTGTATCTCCCCGGTCGGACTACACTGGTTCTACCACCTTTAAAAATCTATCTACCTCCATCCATTAACCTTTACAGTCCACTGATTGACATAGGCCTCTTTTAATGAGGGTTTTTGCCGATAGTCACAGCGTCGATAGTCGCAGGCGTATTAGTGACCGCAATGGGTGTTAATGTTACACAGGAAGACGCTGCTGCCCGTTTCCTATATTTTGCCCCTTATATGAATCCACCACATCGACAAGAAGAGAGCAAAGGGTGCTTTTAAAAAGCGACAACAGGTCTACACTTTAAAAGTCGTAGAAGTCTTTGTGGTTCAACTCCGCAAGTACCGCCACACTCATTTCTGCCTTATTGTTATAAGTGTTATACATTATTGTGTTCTGATCCGAAAGGTGTGGTAAAGGATATCTCCTTTACCGTGAAGCAGATGATCGCACTTTGCTAGAACAATTTGGTCACTGGTTTAGAAAAATGGTGGAACACATTAAAACTACTTCTTATGGACACACGATACAAAGGATGAACAGGTAATGACAGTCAAATGTATATCACTTATCCGAAACGTTCCTACTTAGTACTCGCGCATTTGTGGCTAATCTCAGGTAAGACTCTGATTTTATCGGGGGTAATTAGAGACATCCATGGTCTGTAGTGGCCAACTACCATCAGGTCAACTGCATGCTCCTTTGCTACTTGTATCTATACTAATATTATAAAGCTGAAGAGTTTGTTTGTTTGTTTGATTTTTTGTTTGTTTGTTTGTTTGAACGCGCTAATCTCAGGAACTACTGGTCCGATTTGAAAAATTTTTTCGGTGTTTCATTTATTGAGGAAGGCTATAGGCTATATATCATCACGCTAAGACCAACAGGAGCGGAGCACCAATGAAATTTCTTTTAAACGCGGGTGAAACCGCGAGCTCAGCTAGTATTATAATAAAACGTTTATTGCCTAATTGATTAATGTAAGTTTATGGTGAAACCAAACGTTTGTATAACGTGATGTAAAAACCTTTAATAACAAAACATTCACTTTTTTATGGTTAACTGACTTTGTTTATCTAATCTAATATTTTAAATTTGGATGATGCGCCAACTCTTTAAAATCTGCTTGGAATTTACCTGACAAAGTACTTGTTTACAAATTCTTGCTTATAATCAACATTGTCCCGGTATTTCAATTAACGAAAACGACGCTGTGAAAACAAACGTCACTGAAATTTATTAATAGCAATTATTCTGTTAAACAAAATCTTTAATCAACTTTTAATAAAAACGAATTGTTATAAAATCTATTGTGGTTCATCTCCAGAGGCACCACCGTTTTTATTGTTACCTTATAATAGTAGTATATCAATATAATAGTAATTGATATCTTTCAAAGCAGAAAGATATGTTAAATGGAATAAACAAGGTATTCGAACTTACTCCTCGGGACGTCTTCCTTTCTTTCCCTTTCTTTCATTCCTTCGAATGCATATGGGACTGATCCCAGGAAGTCCAAACGAAATATTTTAGGATTGATTTCAGATACCTAGTGGCGTCAATAACCATTGACCATATATCATCAGATAACATGCTTGTTCGTTACGACAATTTCACTAAATTTAAAAAATACTTACTCAATAGTGCATATTTCCCTTTGCCTCTTGCTTCAACTGAGGTTCCTTCGTCAATTTCTTCTCCAGCTACGCAGCAAATCGCCATTGATAATAAAATTATTTTAATGACATCCATTTCACTACATTAAAATATAGCAAATCCGTTAATCTTTTTAATTTTATGTAAGACTTAAAGTAGCAGCTTTTAAACTAAAATAAAATAAAAAAAAATGGATGTCGTCCTTCGTGAAGCAGATGATCGCACTTTGCTAGAACAATTCGGTCACTGGTTTAGAAAAATGTTGGAACACATTAAAATTACTTCTTATGGACACACGATACAAAGGATGAACAGGTAATGACAGTCAAATGTTAGCAGACGGACCATAGGCGATAATGGGATGATAAAATATTGTGATCGGCTCAGACCAAAAAAAAATAAGACAAGCAAGGAATTGGAATAAAACACAAATAACATTTTGTACGTAAATGTTTTTAATAACTAATGTAATAATTAGTTTAAAATGTACAAACAATAAATGTGATTGATTTAATTTATTTTTCAATCTTTATTTTCCAATTCAATTTACTCGTATATCGTTCAACAACATAAAGGCTCACCCAAGATTCTGTTTCATATTTTAGTGCTAATCTGTACATAGCGTGTAATTATATAGCATTCCTCAATGGGCTTATCATCATAAAATTATTTTACATTAATACTTTGATCTGATGACAGTATGAATTCTTTTACATTTTTGTATACGTTGTCGGGAGATGAGCAAGTCCAGCGAAGATGAGATCTTTTATAAAAATAACTGTTAGCTACTTTAAGATTCTGACCATCAGCGAATGAGATAAGACGGCTGCCTCGACCATTTCGAATTCCCAATCCATGTAGTCCTAGTACATTGCAAGTGCCGGTAATTTACCTATGCCCTACTTTCGCATAATATAAAAAACATTTATGTATGTGTGTGTGTTAGGTTATTCCTAAATACACATATCAGTAGAATTTGGTATTTCAATATTTCGTTACATAGCTTAATCCATCTTTTTAGTCTGAGATAAACGGTGACTTTCTCGCTCCTGAGAATTATTACACAAGTTTTCACATAACGCCAACTAGAGAGTTTCGGTTTCACGCCCTCTGTTTGTATTTCAGTTCCGTTGGTGAATTTCACTATTTTTATCTTTTCACTTTCATTGTGTTTTATGTGTGTAGTGATTATGATATGAATTTGTTATGTAAGCACTATTACTTCATGTTTGTGTTGGAAAAGTCTGTTATTTTTGAGACAGTTGAGATTTCACACTATTTATATTAATCACATCAGAACAAAAAGAACAAATTTTGTTATGTTCATCTATCTATTGGCATGTTATTTTTAGTACACAACACCACCAGCAATTACACAAATCAAAAGATTAGAGAGACGCCCCTCAGTTAACTAAATAGTAAACTGAAATGTAGCTTTATTAGCTTTTATTTTCGTAGTTCGTAGTTTTGCAGGAATATGTATGTATTCTGTTTGTCATAAAAAAATAAATAAATGATAATAAAAATAAAGAATTAAAATAGAAATTGTATGTGAAATGGAATGGAATGGAAATAGATTAGAATTTCTATATTTCCATTTTGAAGTTTTTTTTAGGACTTAGCGTTAAAATAGTAAC
>MOOZ01001430.1:492555-508647 GCA_002930495.1 Cecropterus lyciades | reverse complement strand
TTTGGAAAGCTTTATAGCAATTTGTGTTCTTCATGGTGCCTATAGTGCAAAAATAACGGTAAATGAGTTATGTAAAAACATTTGGGAAGAGGGCTTGTTCGGACTATGCCTCGTGATAGATTCAGTACTTTCTGGTTTTGAGTATTCTTGTGGTCGAGAATTTCTAATAGAACCTACGCAATCAATATCTCAATCTACCTTACCAATCACTCAGGAAAATCGAAAAAGATGAGAATATTAAATAAGCAAATGTAAAAATAAAAGTAATAGATTATGCAGCGGGTATATAGTCTTTGCGATTATTTTAATAAAATTCAATTGTTGATTATTGTAGTGTCATTTTTAAAATCCATAAAAGCACTTTACCGAACATTAGTTACGTGCAGTCATTTGACCGGCCGCCGTCTTTGTAAGAAGGTAAATTTTGCCCTCATTAATATAATCGCTGAAACACATACATATCTGTAATCATCTCCACAAGTCGAAATTTCCATGCATTATTAACCACTTACTATAAAACATAAAAAATATATATAATAATAATAATATCATGTTTTAAGAAGTTTACAGACGCCCTTACAGTGATGTAACAGCTTTACCTCTACATAAAGCGACCGCGCGGCGCTGCACGTGACATTTCCATCAAAATATTCCCAGTAGCTCTGCTATATCAACTGCCAATAACTTTTACCGCCCAATATATTATTTTTCGTAGATTTTCCCGTAAAGAAAACAATTCATAATATTTTCCCATGACTGGAACGTGAGACGCGAGTGATAGGAATACTCGATTTTATTGGAGAATTCACCGAAATTCCCCTTTCTTGTTCTTATTAATATACGGATCACACTTTTTCTCTATGAAGCCATGTCTTACTATTTGTTTTTGGAATTGTTGTTACTATCTTTGCTGAGTTGTTATTCTTACATTTTAGCTAAATGCGTCAGAAAGATGGTATTTTTTTCGAGCGTATGCATGTTTGTATATATGTATGTCCATTTTTTTGGCACGCGCTACAGCACAAACAGCTTAATGGTTTATGAGATATCTCTGGAACCGTCTCAATTTACAAAGTGAGATAGGCTATATAGCTAGGCTAGGATAGGCTGTATATGGAAGGTAGTTAATTGAACGTTTTCATAAATATCGTTAAATTTAATATATTATAATAAAAACAAAAAACTGAAACTGAACTGTTTTTAAGAAGTTTTTGTTTTTATATTATTAACAATTTTGCTTTTTGCTTCGTAAATCTATAATTACATTAATCGATAACAATTTCAGTACACGCACACGTACCGAGATAACCGCAATACCATTAATACGACTATTACAGTGACTGCGGGCCTGATTTACGGCTAGAGATATGAATTATTTGACACGTAAGTATTTGTTTTTCACCCTCAGTCTGCCAAGAAGAGGTTATATAGCCTATAGGCTGCTACACATATTACCTTAATAATCTTATTTTTTTTTGTTTGTGTACTGAATTTTACCGATATCCGACTACTAGTTTTTTAAGTTCAAACAAAGGAACTGGTTAGCCAGCGCCGAGCGTTCTATAACTCAAAACCTCTTTAACTTAAACACAAAACACTACGTGTATTTAATTATATCTATAAGGTCATCTAGAAGACCAAATTTCATGAAGCTAGCTGAACGGTTATAAAGATATGAAGGTTAAAAAGTCGTAAATTTTAGCACTGACTGACTTACTGACATATAGTAAATCTAACCTACTACCAGATGACCTAGATGAAATTTAGAATCCAGCTAGGTAATTGTGTGTAAGCGTAGTAAAAATCTAAAAATAAAAAAAAATAAAAATGGGGGGGGGGTCCCTATACATTTTTTGATTGTAGCGTTGAAACTGTTACAAGCAGATATTTGAAACTATCCTAATATATGTATTATTATATTTGCTATATAACAGAAATTTAATAAAATAAAGTTAAGTTGAAAAATAAGTTGTGTCCCAAAACAAAATCTTGTAATATGTAAACCAACCAACAAACTAAACAACCGGCCAACGGTGTGTCGTCGGCGGCGCGCGGCACCTCATAATTACACACCGAACAGAAGTACATCTACATAAAAGCGCTTCCGAGCAACACATAAACATAGGCACCGCTTACAAATACCGATTTAGTTATTTATTGTTTTATTACATTGATGTTCATCCTGCTTCATTTTCAACGATGAATGGTTGTCATACTATAACCACAAACGTTCTTCCTGCCTAAACCAGTAACAGTATAAAAGTGAAGTACATACGTGGGATTCAATGAATAAATAAATACTTTATACAACCCGTTCGCAATAATTTTGCCGTTGTCTTCTGTCACGCGTTTAGCGTTGTCACACTCATTCCTTTCTAGTTCCAGTGAGAAAGCTATAATGACGTCATTTGACAGCAGCAAACTTATGTTGTAGCGACGCGGTTGGTCCACCGTCGCCCAGCCAGTCAGCGTCACGCTCCTACGAGTGGTATAAAATTATAAGCGGTAATTACCTGCCTAGTTTTCTTTATAACAAGTAATAATATCCCACCAAAAACCTAAATGTAAAAAGGAGAGCCAAGTTCAATACAAAAATTATGCTTGGCTGTGTGCTTCGTCGCAAAAAGAATGGAGATCTTAATGAGTGTCAAGTTCTATACAAAATCCAAATATGTATTTATAGGAACAAAATAACATTATGAACAAGTATTAAACTCTATTTCTTTGCTTTATTGGATATATATAATAATTGGTGTTATGTAAAAATCTTAAAGTATCTTAAAGTTGGTTAGATTTTGTTGGCCAGTTTTTATCAGGTCAATCTAGGTTAGATTTGACTTAGACGACTTAGATGGAATTCCTCTGAAAAGTATGTCTCCCTTACCTCACCCCTCAGACCAGGCAAAAATAGGAGTGGCGGTGACGCTTCCTCAATCTCGAACCTTCAATGATGAAATCAAATCCACTGATAAAAAACATTCCAAAGATCTAAAGAAATACCCGTCCTTTTTTGTAAATTCTTTCCTTTTATTTAAATGTCTAATAACAACTTGTACGAAATACTCTAATCTCTAATAAGTAAATCCTACCTGCTCAAAACGTTTATCCAATTCGATGTAGAGTTGGCTATAAAACTAACAAAGTGTACGTAATCCCATCCTCTTACTCTAACTGCAATTCAAACCGCCAACGTGGAATTTATTGCAGGGTGTTCTAGGAAAGGTAGAGTCGCCATGGTTTTGGATCTTAAATATTGTTCCATTTTTAATATACCATTATTTCAAACTAACACAATATTAAAAGAAGATTATGTTATATGATTTAAATTTACAAGCAACAAAATAAGTTTTATATTCAAATAACTCTTTTTTATGTAGTAATAGCAAATTAGCCTGATAGTCAGTGGCTCCTGTTGCCCATGAACATTTGTAATCACCCCAGATAAGATGAGAGTTTTATCTGAGGTTGGCCACAGATGCATTACTACTCTTGAGGACTAAGTTGGAACGCCTTGAAATATACTGCCTTACCAAACCCCCTTTCAGAGCACAACACAGCAGTGCTCAAAATTGTTGTTCTAAGCAGAAACAGGTGTGGCGGACGTGCTTCCAGAGTCGAATCACACTCGGGTGCTACCACCTTCATCACCTTAAACATGAAACTTAAAAAAACTATGCACCTGGTACTAAGTAGCCACTACCACCCATATTTGTAGTCCACGCTAGATAATATTACACGCTTTCTCCATGTTTCCCATAGACGCGCTGCTACTCTGAAGACTACTATTAAGTTTGAACGTCTCGGATAAGCATGTCTCCCTCACCACACCGGAGTCGAATCACAAAGGATTCTAGCACCTTTTACTCCCCCTGCAGTAAAACTACCAACATTGTTTAAAAGCAGGCACCCTATGTGAATAGTTTATGCAAATAGCGTTACAGAAAGCGTCCTGCATCTGCAATGAGAGCATGTAAAACATTTTGTTCCATAGAATACGGCCACAATACGAGTTAATACGGGTAATATGTATGCATGCATCCAAGTACCATAATTAATTGCTGTAATAAAACTTTATATGTCTTTTAGTGTTTAGGTTTTTTGAAATGAAATTTATTTAGATTCATTATGACTAGAAACTCGATGAAACGAAAATTCGTTGCAAAATCATTTAGCTTTCATTCCAACCAGATGGCGCTGTACCCTTTTCTGAATAACGCTATAGGTTTAGCTTCGTAGCTTGTACCAAACTTGATCTGTAATAGCTCAAGGTATATGCGAATAAAATGTCCGAATATGGGCGGCAGTGATTATGTAATCTTTTTAAAAAAATCATACGTCTTATCAATATCCATCTCAATTGCGAGTAGGCTATTTTGAAAAATATCCTACTAACTAACTAGTAGATGTATCGTGTATGAATTGCACACACACATTTTTATAGGATTAGAGGTAGCAAACAATCATGCAGTTGGTGAGTTGGACATCTGTATGCAACTCTACATAGAACGGGGGTTATGCCTAAAGACATTTACAGATGCTTCGCCTCTTCTGAGATCTAAGATGAGCGCCTCGTATTCAAGTTACCTGCCATTCATAACTTTCCAGCGAAATGCAGGAACTACTTCACGCTACGAATATTTGCAAGGGTGGAACCATACTCGTCCTACTACCTATTAACATTTGTAAACAAGAGCAAAATGTGAGGTACCTTGTATTTAAGATGGCTACCCGTACTTCATAATAAATTATTGTACTCTATTTGGGCACTTGTACTTATAATATATGGTAAAAATAATTATGGTACCATTACAATTTATGGTAAAAATAAGTACGCGAAAAGACTTTGTTTCTCATGATCTGGGAAGTTTGGTGGTCTAGAAAGTAAAAATAGTAAGCATTTTTGTATTGTTGAATTAATCATCCTATTACTACAAAGTTTTTATAGACACACTCACACTACACCTTACTTAAGAAGTGTACACCACACTTTATGTAGACTACACCTTACTTATGAAGTGAAAAGTTTAGACTTTTAGGCCTTTTACTTTTGGTAGTAAAATTGCAGGCACACAGGCATCAAAGATTATGTACATATATCCTTTTCTTTTTTTAGCCTCTCACCACCACGCACCATCCTAAAAGTTGCCTAAAGCCAAAAAATCTAACAAAAAAAATGTATTTTTACAGTCAAAATGTACTTTAAACGCTGGATACTAAAAAACTAAATAAACAAAAAAAAATGGTAACATCACTTGTATTAGAACAATAATAATACAGCCCGAGTAGTGCTTTATATCGTAAGAATTTCTTAATTCGCCACGTGAAAACTTCACCGCATGCAAGCCAACAGTACACATACACACAAGCCACAGTAGTTTCTTTGTACAGACTAGAACTGTAATACATTAATTAAGATAGTGTAAATGTTATTTACAAGTCGAGTGACGTGCACGCTTTCTTCATATACACGCTAACATCAAGTCGTTATCTGAACTAACCTACGACAAGACAGTTGTGAATGGAATAATTTATTTGCAATTGTTACAGTGCGTAGCCCACTTGCAAGATAAAAAATATCCTGATATGTGTATATCGTTTTAAAATTTACATTTTTTTTTCAGATTTAAGTAGCAAACGAGCATGCAATCCACCATGGTAAGTGGTTACTGTCGCCTTTGGATATCTGTAAGCAACTACATATAGAACAGAGGTTTTGCCTAAAGTTGACTCGAGGACTAAAATGATCGCCTCAAATATAAGTGAGGCGGTAATAGATGCCACTGCAAGAATTGCTTCACGCCAGAAATAGATGTGGCGGTGGTCAACCTCCCTGGTCAAACACGCTTTCTACACTCATACATAAACAAGACCGATTCTACCCCCTTGCGAATAATAGATAGTAGTTTAGAACTCTATGTTACACCAAGTTACGGTAGTGTCGCGCGTCGATTAGAGAAATTGTCTACTGCGTCGTTTAGTGTCGACGTTAGTTTATAAAGCAGACGGAATGTATTATATAAAAATTATATTTTACAATTAAAATTCTCAATGTTGTTCGGATTGAGTAAAGAAAATGTTTCGTTTTGATTTTTTCATTTGAAGTAGTTAAGGAGCTTTCAGTAAAATCCAGTTATCGCTAGACATTTTTATTCAAGAGCCAATCGAAAGAGCCGGCGAGATCCGCGCCAGGGTAGCCAGTCTCCTGATGATGAAGAGGTTCGTGGTCTGGGGGTCCGTAGCTGTACCCCACCGTGTTGTAATCTTGCGGGGGTCCGTACACAGGTGACGGTTTCTCCATCTTGTTCTTCAAAATGTATTTCAGAAGTAACCCCCCGATGTAGAAGAGCTTTTGAAAGAACGCCATCAGCAAGTACATGGATACCGCCTTGAACACTGCCACCTTGGAGAAGATGAAGAGGAGAATCAAGCCTGCAAGAATAATAAATGGAAATCTTAATTTATTTTTAAGAAAATAATTTTGTCTAGAGGTGTTAGAATTGTAACTGGTATCCCGTATACACCGCCTTACCACATTTTGTTTTTATTGCATGACTTAGAGCCTCACAAATAATTTATGTTTTCAATGAAGTTACAAATACAAATACAGCTCAACTGAACTGACTGTAAACATCTGTAATTAACTCCCTGCAAAAAAGATATCTGAAATAAACACGTTATCACTGAGGACAAGCGTGGAATAAGTTCATACAAGCCACAGATAGTATAAAATTTAGTGCGTATGCACACAGTGTTGAATATTATATGCGGAACCTTAAAATAAAAACATAACATAACACTGCTATTATTAGACAAACATATGTGTGGCGGTGGTGCTTTCGAAATCGATCCACAAAGAGATCTACCACCTTTAAGAATAAGATAGGGTGAGTAATTAAAAAAAAAAAAACACTCATAACCTCACGCTAGGATTTTCTCCTGTGTCGTGGGTGCCATGGACAAAGACGAATACACAACACCAAGACCCCGAACAGAAATCTAAACTCATCATTCAGATTTCTGTCTAGCCGGGGATCGAACCCGGGACCCACAGCGTGTCAAACCGGTATGGTGACTGCTCCGCCACGCGGGTCGTCAAAATTCCTCGTTAATGATGATCCTCCAATGATTTTATAGTAGATTTTTATAGCATATACATGTCTGAAAATAGCATAATAGTAATGTACGAACACTGTTAGATTTAATCAATCCCCGTGCTGCGGGATTGTGGTCAAGCTACAGCCTAATTGTGTGATTACAATAAATTCAAAATGTTTCATACAAAATTTTGAGCCCGCAATTAATATAGATATTACTTATAAAGTTGTGGTCGGTCTATCAATTAATGATTTTCGAATTTACAATTAAAAATAGATAACGTAAAAGGATTATAAACCAGAAATAGATGATCAATTATCAATTCCTCCAACAAAGAGTGATCTGACCTAATCAATAAACCACGTAAGATAAAATTATGCTAATATTCAAAATGAATAATTTAATACTTAACGTTACGTTACGTTACGTTCCTAATTGATTTTTGTATTATTATTTCTTACTAGCTGAAGTACCCGTTCGCTACGTGACAAAAAACAGGTTTACATAGGCTTTACTCGCTTACCGTTGGAGGTACATGAAAAGTGATAAGTATCTTCCGGATAGAAAATTAAATGTTAACCTCGTGTATGCCATCAAAGTTTGCAATTTTTTAACGTTTTCTTTTTATTTAAAATGGAAATATGAAAGTCTGAAAGCAAAGGGTATAGTGACGTCACTCAAAAAGTCGCCATCTTTAAATAACGAAACATAATTATCTAAATCCAAAGTATCCTATACACTGACCAGTTAAATAAACTACATCTTCTTGCGTGATTGAGTAACACACAAAACACACACACCATCTCTTTCTTATATATTAGTATAAAGTATAGATATAGATTTTTCGTAATGCAATGAGATACACCAAAATATATTTACGTAGACAACGAAATGAAAAAATATTACTTTAGAGAATAAAAATGAAAATATTCGTTTTTTTAAATATTTCAAGTAATTATAAATATTGTATTACGGCTATATTCCACTTGATATTTTCTTGCGAAACTAGCGAAGCCAAGAATTATGTAATTAACTTTAAAGTTAATGAGCTGCTGAATAACACACCTAATTTTAATTATACCTAGCAAGTTAGTGTTGGCTACAATCCAAATTTAGTGACTCAAAGCATAGTTCCAACGCACTGTTCCTGTGAAACTAAGTATATTGCCTATCCTCAAACATATAATAAAAATGAACCTTCCCTGTGTTTATACATCGGATATATTTGCAAAAAAATATTTTGGACTAGATTTTTCATAAGTAATATTATTAGAAATTTACATATCTTTTAGTATTTTCGTCTGTTTGTTTGGATATTCATCAAACTGGAACTATTGAATTCAATTGAAAGGATTAGAAAATGTATTTATAGTCCATATCTTGAGGAAACTAGTAGGTATTAAGTTTATATTTCATTTAAATCCATCATCTCTGTCAAAACTGATTGCTTTTGAAAATTATATTTATACTTTATATAGCTAGTTGTTCATAAATTCGGTAAAATTTATAACTAAAACGGTTTGTGTTACAATATTCTATATCATTAAATTAATTTAAACCCGAATATTTACTCGTCTCAATAGATAGTAAATTACCCGGCCACAATACATATCGCTGTGATAATGGCTAATATTTTGTGAAATGCAAATTTTGCTGCGCCGGCAAATATGGCAGATCGGTAGATAAAACTGTTAATTTACATTTTCAACGCGCAGTATTTATGATACTCGGGTTAATCTGTACGCAGCGTCCAAACCTTATTTACTTTGTTCAGCCCGTAATAACTTTAAACTAATATCAGTGTTTGTTTTTGCGAATATTCAATTTTAACGCATGAATTTTGTGAAATCGATTTAACATTTTGAAGTGAAACTTCTTTGGAATCGTTGTGATTTCAAACTCGATGAAACGAAAATCCGTTACGAAAACAAAAATTGGCGGCGTTACAACTTGATGGCGAACCCTTATCCCTTCCCTTATCTGAATTATGCTAAAGAGTTTACTTCGTTGCCTTAATATGAGATCAAGTTTGGTATATGCGAAACAAAATATATATAGATATAGCCCATATCTGGACATTTTGTGATTTTGTGATTGACTCAATCGATTTTGAAAAACATGTCTACATCCATCTCAATCTCTCGATACGTTTCAAAAGTCTTACTTCTTGCATTTGAATTACACATACACACACACACATTTTTTAGTAAACAAAATTACGATTAGAATATGATCATGCAGTCGACCTGATGGTAAACGCTAACTGCCACCAATGGACATCCGTAACCAATTCAATATAAAACAGGGTCTACATACAGTCGATCCCAGGTGGGTTCCTCTTTCTAGGGTCTGACAGTCGCCTCATATTCATTCATCATTCACCATGATTCACCATTTGGCCAAGAGCTAAAATACTTATCTTGCAAATATATATAATTTATTTATTAAATCAAATGCCTAGATAAGTAGTTTCTATCTTTTACAATAATGTACCTATATATTTCTGAATACATTAGTGTAATATAATATTGTAATACTCACCTATTATCCGAGCAGAGGACTTTTTCTTCTTAGAAGCTCTCGTCTCTTCAGCTAACGATTCAGTATTTTCAATACAATAACAACACACAACTAACATTGCCATTACAATTATGAGTTTCCACATTTTTTTTTCTAAACTTGTATTTTTTTTTAAATTTAATACGTTCCAACGTGCTTGGCGCGCATTCAATTGTTCCCGCCTTTTTCCAATAATTAGTCTGTGACGAGTATTGACAGATTTTTTTTAATTGGCCAAAGAACTATGTCGTCCGAAACGACAACGGTCACAGAACTGCGCAGCCTGGTCGCCTGTAAATAAATACAGGTGGTTTTAAACCCGTAGATTTGTACGAGGAAAGTTCCTTTGTTTTCAGCAGTTAAACAAATCGCCGACTTTTCCCTCTCCGTGACTAATGTACTTGTTTGGGAGCGATTACGGGTCCTTTGTTCTGAAGCCGAGGTCTACGTGTAAGTATTTGAGTATTCAAATTTCACGCTTTTAAAAATTTCACCGTATTAAGAACGAAAGTGATTTTCATTACAAAGACGTGTGGGCGATGTTCCTAATTTGAAATTTTGTATTAAAAAGCATATTTAACACAAAATATAAATGGTAAGTAATATTAAAATACCTATGATAGTAGAAACTTTTATGGTGATGCAGATGCACCACCACAATTCGTATTTTTGCCTTATAACACCAATAGAGTGTCGCTGTGCCCTGTTTAGAATTGCAAGGTGTGGTGGTACACGCGTAAAAAGATTTACAACGCGTCTGCGGGTAATCTTAGTTGTTATTCTCATTCTATTTGGGGTTGACCATTGATTTCATGAACTGCTGTAGCCACTTACTATCAGGTGCACTTCACTCTCGACTGTTTTTATTAAATGTAATTTATACAAGTGGGTGGATCACACACACCCTTGAGAATTTTATTTAAGAATATCTCATATCATAACATTTTTCTTCACCGTTTATGTAAGTGAGTTTTTATTATGCAGATAAATTTGAATAATAAAAAGCGCCTGATTTGAAACTTTGGGCCCAATTTTGGTTAATTTCAGAGGTCACATAGCTATAATTAAATAGTTGTCATTAAACCTAATTTAGATCATAATATGTGGACCTTATGTTTTAACCATACTGGTAGCCCTTTGGAGTATGTTCTAGGCCAGGTCGGCAAGTAGTTTTAATTGGGGTCCGCATATTATTGAGAAGTTAAAAAAATACACGTGACTCAAACATATGAATAAAGGGCTAGTTCTATGAAAATATTGTGCATGTATTATATTAGAAAATATTTGGCGCTCCTAAGTTCGACTTTTTGCGGTCCGTAAACGGATCGCAGTCCGCTTGTTGCCGACTGCCTTTTTTTATTGTATGGAAGTAGCAAACGAGCATGCAGCCCACCTAATGGTAAGTGGCTACTGCCGCCCACGGACACCTGTAATCAACCCTAGGTAAGATCAAAGTCTCACCTAAGGTTGGCCACAGAAGCGTTGCTACCCCTGAGGACTAAGATGGAATACCTCGGAAAAGTATGTCCCTTACCATATCCTTCAGACCAGAACACAACAGCGCATAACTCTGCTGTTATTATTTGTATTACTGTGGTATTTCCGGAGTCGAACCACAAAGAGCTCTACCACCGTCACCTTGTAGGTCTTTTCCATTTTTCAAAAGAGCTGCGGTCGCCAACATCGAATCTTTGTTTATTTGCGCTATTGATCATACGTAATTAAAACCGTATTTCTCTCTATTCTGTTTCTAACTCATTCTATATCGGACTCCATTATTTCTTTTGTTCGATACCGAGCTCTTTCGAACAATAGTTTGTCTTTTCCCAGACTATGCAGCTTCAATTCCGCTAACCCTATTTTTCTTTTGTCTGATTCAGTTTCGATAAAAGTTTTGCAGTCTTTCGCCAAAAGGTAAGTGAATTTGTTCTTAAATC
Source organism: Cecropterus lyciades (assembly GCA_002930495.1). Classification (NCBI taxonomy): domain Eukaryota; kingdom Metazoa; phylum Arthropoda; class Insecta; order Lepidoptera; family Hesperiidae; genus Cecropterus; species Cecropterus lyciades. Next base: position 497,056 of record MOOZ01001430.1, on the reverse strand, counting down.
AGCCCCCGTATCTTTTACTTTGATTGCAGGTTGCTTGCTGCTACTAGTGATATCTCGGTTCAACAATATTTTATTTAGTAATTACCTTTTCTACACTCGTAGTCCCGCACTAAAACTCCCCCGATGGCCATCCTCGGCGTTGCGAAGAGGACTCCGCGGTCTCCAAATGAATGCAACCGGAGTCCCCTGAACGCGTTGCGCTATCGGCGGGCTCCACCCAGTTGAGCGGCTGGGGCCATCACACCGTGTGGTCTTTATGACGATATGCGACCACACATACCGCCGTCCTTCCCAAGGTCGCCTGGCTGGACGGTTCGAGCTTCCACTCTTGCGCCCGCAACCTCGAAAGTCCAACTAAAAGTTTTCCCGTGCATCGGTGCCACGGACACACACAAAGGCAGATTGAATATTTGCTAAACCCAGACCCAGAACAGAAATCAAAATCCATTATTTATGAATCTGTCTAGCTGGGGTTCGAACCCCAAGCCCACTGCTGGCCAGTATCACGACCGTTCATGTAGTCATCATATAGTCATTCAGCAGGCGCTACATATGAATCATGATTATTCTGGAAATAATGTAACAATGTTTACATACATAATATTTAAGACCATCCTGATATAGGACTGGATTTTCACTTCTATATTTTTTTGGAGAGACAAAAACTGATTAATTTTACATAGACGCAACTAAAGTTCCATTTTGTACTTTTAACTTTCCATAATTTAAAGGTATTATTGTGTCGTACCTTGATTCTGTTTGGATAAAACGACGCGTATTTCGATTCCAATGACGATGATTTTCAAAATTTCATTACCGCCAAAAAATGACTTACGCGGTGCTAGAACTAAAACGACGATATATAATGCTAGGTATACTTTTTTAGTGACGGGGGGGAAACCTTCAAAAGGTACACCGAAGCCTTGGGAGAGACTCCGGGTTATGTGGGATTTTTACCCACTACAACCCCCTCGGTGACCTTCCTCAGCGCTTGCAGGGGACTCCAGGATCTCCTGTAGAACGCACCGGTAGGTATACCTATAACCAAATTAAGGCTCATGGCTATTTGTCACTAGAAATTATCTTCCAATTTAGGACAAAATATGTTCGTATTTTGTACATAAGGTCTTTCAAAGGTATAGGAATACTTGGAGTCTGCTCCACACTCCAATTCCATAATAGGCTCATCACATTACAGTTACTTCGAGCGAAATACTACCTTACCAATTTTTCCTAAGCAAAAAGTATACTTAACTTCAAAAACAGAAGTACTGTAAAAATACAAATTAATAATTTTTGGTTTAATTCTATAAAATTATAAGTATAAACGTATAATCCACCGAAGCCTCGTGAGACAGGGGAAAGCCAGCCACTGGCAGATATGGAATAGCAAGGAGCAAACTACGAGAGGATATGGAATCGAATATCATTCTTCACTTGGTGCGCTCGGTAGCAATAAATCCTCCTTCACTCCACTTTTGAACGAGCGTTCATTCATTGCAATTTTTCATTCTCTCCGCGAATCACTCCTTTGAATAAAATATGGATCTCGATTTTAAATAAATTAAGCCATAAAAGAAAATCTAATTCTACTTTTGCTTTAAAATACTTTTACTAAGTGGAGTATTAGCATGATTTAGTATCTTAGTTAGATAGTTTGCCATCTGTCATCATATTTACTTAGCTAAATATTTCTTCGGTCGCATTTATCATGGTAATTATCCCACATGTTAATCCAGTTCGACGTGTAGTTTTGTGTGAAACTGTAACAGCCTTTATAATATTAGCAAGATTAATAATAATATCAAAGTAACAATAAAAATAATATGATTATATTCTATTTTAAATAGCTGAAGGATCGCATTACCATTTCTGTGTAATAAGTTTTTAAGGCCAGTTATAACCATTCGTTTTTAACTACTCAAAGCTTTCAACAATATCTACGTGTTTAGTAAGTAGTAGCCTTAGTATGAGTTTATTACGTTTCCTCAAAACAAACATTGATTACATTTGTGTTACATTACGTTTTCCCCGTACAATGCAATGTAGATTACACGTTAGCGTTTTCGCTCATATCAAGCGATGTACGAGTACTTTGCGATAATGGGCGAAAACGTAAGCAATGATGACTCGTACTGAGGGCACTGGACAAACTGGACAAACAAAGAAACTAAGATCATCATTAAAATTATTCGAAAAATGCAACCCTTGTAGGATTTAAAAAATACAGAAATTATTCCAAAGCCTTCCAAAAACTGAATTGCTTGAAAAGATTTAAATAGATTTAAATGGGTACCGCTTTTATGCAACGCTCATTTTATAATCTTAACTTAAAGCTCAATTTCATGAACAAACTTGTTGTAAGAAGTGAAATACTAAGATTCTCAAGTCGAGGTAAGATTTAATTTCGACTTAGCGTAGCCTTTAGCAGTATTACATTTCTCTCACTGTATGCATAAAAGGGAGCGCTTCTTGATTTCGAACCAGAGAGATTATACAAACACATTAATGTAGCTCAACTGCAGTCAATCAAACAGGGTTATTTTAGGACTCTGTGGTTTGAATAGTGGCTTCTTTATCGATAATTATTTTGACTGATTTTTTGATAAATCGATGATAAAGTGCTGCAGGTTAATGTTTTAAAGAATTAATAAGATGTTTACGTAATTGAGGCACGCCATTTAAAATGTATCATATTTGGAGTAGACTGCAGATTTATTTACTAAATAAAAAGGTAAATTATTATAATATAGACTGTTCTTTTGTTTTATTTACGGTTATAAGGCAGTATTCGCGACTGTATTTATATAAATATAACTAACGAGCCCACAAAATTCAACAGTTACTCGCGGTTCATCTATCCGTCTCCGTACGTGTATATCCGGTCCGGTCAATACATTATCACTCAAATTTGCTAATTCTGTGTCGTCTGTACGCCTAATTCTTCTACGTCTTTAACTAGTCTAGCGAAATATTTAGTATAGCTCTCTCCAAAGCTCTATAGACTCCGGATAATGAAGATAGCGCAAGATCACGTTGTAGCCAGTCAAAAATAGTATTACAACACGCAACTTGATTTTTACTTAAAACAATGTGAAAATTTTGAATGACAACAACAACTGAAGAATCCCAACCTCAGACCAGAGTACCTACCTACGAAATGATAAGAACGATTATATGAAAAAAATAGGATTCCAGGTTATACGCAGGTGTCGACTAGAATTTCATTACTCTCGGAATCCGTTGAGATGCAAATCTGCTGGAATATTTAAATCGGGTGTTCTTGGAGCGTGACTTGGTGCACCAATTTCTCAATTCACATAAATAAGTAAATATAAGCATACAAATGCAAAAATATATAGAACATGCATTACCTGAGTTATGTAGTGATTTTCTTAAGAGCGTAACATGCAGGATTTCAGAAAATTCTTAAAGCGTTAAGTTGTTAGACTTGATTTGAAGAGGTGGTTAGGGAGACACTAATACGATATATTCCATATCCTCAGGGATAACAAAGTATTTACGGTCAACCTCAGGCAGTACTTAGTCCTATATTATACGCGACTGATTAGAAGTGAATATGTTAATGTTTACGCTTATTCGCTACTGTAATTTCATAGAATATATGTAGAGGAAGTATGGACAAAAAGACATAGGATTATGTTTTACGCAAATATCTTCTTTATTTTTTTAACTAAGATATAAAACTTTGCAATATCAATCCATCAATTATCTAAAATACACTAACAAAGCTCGCAGTTTTAATCTGAAATAATCCAAAAAAAATCATTTATCATAGATTCCTCCTACCACAATTACTTCAAATATACACACATATCTACTCGTAACAGTTATAAATAAACACTTTCTACACTCATAGCCCCACATTAGGATTTTGCCTGTATCGTGCATGGACACACAAAGACGAATAAAAAAATACCCAGACCCAGAACAGAATCTAAACTCATCTTTCAGATGTCTGTTTAGCCGGGGATCGAACCCAGAACCCACTGCGGTTCAGACCGGTATGGTGACCGCTCCGTCCCTCAAATCGTCAAAATCAAGCGGTTCGTCAAGATATAGTAGTTACAGTATAGTAGACTAAGTTCTTCGCGCGGCTCCACCCGGTTCGGTTACGTCTACCACGGTGTGTATCCCATGTGTTAATCGAGGTCAAACATACTTTTTGTAGGTGGGGAGGTACCACCTCCATTTCTAGCGTGAAGCAGTTCCTGTGTTTTGGTGGAAGGTTGATGTAGCCGGCTAACTTATATATGAGGTGACCATCTTAGTCCTCGGGAGTAGCAACGTATCTGTGATTTACAGATATCCATGGGTGGCAGTGGCCACTTACCATCGGATGGACTGCATGCTCGTTTGCTATTTCAATCTTACAAAAAAAAACTATTTGTGTACAAACACACATACATCCTCATCAATGTACATTATATTAGTAACTAGCTGCGCCCCACGGTTTCACCCGTGTATTAGTTACTACAAA
>MOOZ01001430.1:463690-477620 GCA_002930495.1 Cecropterus lyciades | reverse complement strand
AGTCATTAGGAATTTATATTTTTCTGGAAATATAAAGAATGTGTTGTTATGTGTCTCAATGTATCATTTCTTATTTTTTGCTCACATACTATACTTCATTTTAATATTATTTCATAACATTAGCCACCTAAAGGGCAGCCCCCTGATCGTAAGTGATCAATGTTGCCTATAGACATGATATATTATATGATTTTACAGCAAACGTAAAATAACTAGGGTCCTACATAAAATTGCAAAATCTTTTGGGAAAAGTTTTTAATATAGTTAATTGAAATCATAAAATACCTCCGTCTGATTTAATGCCGTCTTTTACGAGTTGTAAAGTTGGACTCGGAAAGAAGACATTAAAATTTCTGAAAGACGAGGTAAATTTATATCCTAGATTTATGTAGTACGTGCAAGGCTACTGCAGGTATCATAAAATATTCGATATACGACTAGCATTACAGATGTTAGAATATTTTATGCCTGTATAGAAAATCTCTATATGTAAATCTACAAAATTTTGAAATATTTTTTGAGGGTATAATCGATAATAATCATCGAGATAGATTGGTGTAATGTCAATAAAAGTCGACTTTTATTAGATAAATTTGTCACAGGCGTTCACTAAAACTAGGGCGAGGTATATTTTGAATAGATTTTAGTTGAATATTAACGTAATCCTACAACTTGTATTAACAGTTAAAATATTAAAAATTATTATGTATGAGAGAATTATTCATAAAGTTTTCCCCGTATTGTACGCAGTATTCTAACGTAGGTATGTGTAGTTTTAATTAGTCTAATTTACTTTTGAAACGTAGCAAATTGTTAGAAAATATAATGAAAACTTTCTTTTACTTACTTAGTGGACATTTTTCCAGTGACACATTTAAAAATTATAACATTGAGTCAAAGTTCGTTACTACTCGAAACCGAGTCACTGAAATGTACGCTGCATTATTTAGTGAAAGCAAATGAACTCCGTGACATGTCAGAAATATTAAAAATACAAACACAAAAACTGTGCTACTACTGTTTGTATGTTATCTCGAACATACAAAAATTAAAACAAAAACTTCTTAAGGCGCTTTGGGATTTTATTTAAGATTTGAAAAAAACATTTAACTCGCGACACTTACTGAACCGACACCTCTATACGTAAGAATCTACATATATTGTGTACATATTGTGTACGTACATAGATATACATTTTTAGATAAATACACACTTAACAAAAATAAAGATAGAAAAAAAATAGATTATAAGGAATAATAACTATTAATCATTTATCCCAAGTGAGATCGACATCCCAAATTAATCCGTTAATTTATGAAGTACTTATTGTAATTTTTTAAATTTATAAATATCTTCTGTTAATTTTATAAATTAAATATGACAACGGCAGTGTCAATAATTAATCTAAGTTATAAAAGTGAACCGCCATTATACCCGCGTTTATACCCGCGTTTAAAAAATGTACCTCGATCCGATGTACCGAATGTACCGAATACCGAATGTAATTCAGGACCTTACACAATTTTAACAAAATAGCGTTGTTTCAGTGAGAATTGATAGCAACTGACATAAGCGGCAGTACTGTGGCTGCGTGCGCGTAGAGCGCGTGCGGTTTCTAAGGTTTTATTTTTTGTGCGGAACCCTAATTACATTTTCTAGATAGAAGTAGCCTAAGTTACGCCTTATGATATCAGCTATTCAACAGTGAAAGTCCCGTCAAAATTGATCCAGTGGTTTCAAAGATTACCCAAAACAAACAGACAAAAATTTTAGTAATTGGTGTTCTGTTATCAGTATCGTATATACTTCCATATGCATTTGATAAAAAGCTTATTTTAGTTATTTTAATATTACAAACCGACACTTTGATGTTATTTATATGTCTATATGTATAGATATAGAATTTTTAATACTTATTTTTTTATATTCGACTGCGATATATATATTATATGTTTTATATGTTACAAGCTGAGCCCCGCGGTTATACCCGCGTTTAAAAAATATAATTTGATATACATACAACCGAAATTTGTAGACCTTATGCAATTTTAACACTATAGCATTGTTTCATAGAGGACTGATAGAAATTGTAAATAGCGGCAGTGACGGTGGCAGCGTGCGCGTAGAGCGCGTGTGGTTTATTTTTTTGTGCGGAACCCTAATTACATTTTCTAAAATAGAAGTAGCCTAAGTTACGCCTTACGTCATCAACTATCAAACAGCGAAAGTCCCGTCGAAATCGGTCTGGCGGTTCCAGAGATTACTCATAACAAACAGACAGACAGACAAAAAAAAAATATTAAAAATTTGAAATTAATGTTTTGTTATCAGTATCGTATGTACTTCCATATGCATTTGATAAAAAGCTGTTATTTCGATACTACAAACAGACACTTAATTTTATTTATATGTATATTTATATGTAGATTATTAAGTTCGACAATAAGTGTGCGACATCTTTCAATAGTGCAAAATATCGAAATCAAAACTAGCTATAAGTTGACTAGGGAAATAAGCTACATCCATGCCAAATTTCATGTAAATCGGACCTGTTCTTACGTGATTGAGCAACTAACAGGCACACAGACACACACCATCTCATTTTTATATATTAGTTTAGATAGATATAGATAAATATGTAATAAATTAAAATGCTATGACGAGTTTACTTACTGTAAGTCATCATAATACTTGTAGTAAATATTTGTTTCGAAATTATATATTTCAATTCGAGACTCAGGTGACTTATTTGTTTCAGTTACCAGTAGTAGCGTGTTATATACAATTTTTCTAACCACGTAGAGTTGGACATGTTTCATAAAACTTTAATACAGGAACTTGGAGCAACACGTCTGTGTGACCAAACATGTTTCGAGTAAAATTGTTTGAAATATTAAAATCCTTGCAGTTAAATAGGAGAACAATTGTAAAACATACTTCACGAGAAATAATCGAAACTATTTCCTAAAAAATATTTAAGAATGTTAAGTTAATGAATAAATATTAAACAACAATGGTCCCTCTACAATAGTTTTAGAATAATTACTTCCAAATAAACTTTGCAAGGTAGAACTGGTATTTTTTTATAATATGGAAGTAGCAAACGAGTATGCAGTCCACCTGATGGTAAGTGGCCGCTGCTGCCCATGGACATGTGTAATCAACAATCAATAAGATCAGAGGTTTACGAGAGGTTAGCTGAAGATTTTTTTTAATCTTGCGTCCCAGGGCGGCACATATAGTAGGAAGTATTATTTAGATTTCACTTTTTTTCGCCAAATCAATTGCTTAATAGGTGGAAACGAAATCGACTTCGGCTACGGGCCGCGTGCACACTCTACGCCACTTAGCGCCTGGCCTGGCCTGGCATATTAAGACTTCAGGACAAAGCAAGGGGGCGCAATGATTGAATCTCGTTCCATCCTAAAATAGGGCTCGGGCCGACATATAGCGTTCATTTTTACTATTCATATTAATTATCAATAAATACATTATAACGAAATTTTGATAAATTTTGGTCTATGCTTAATATAATAAACGAATGTTATGAACATATATATATATATATAAGTCACATGCGTCTAAATGAGAAATTCCCAATACGAAGTCCATCACGTTATCAGCTCGAAACTCTGTTTAACAATTCTACCAGCGTCGTCAATATTCTAGGAGAGGGCACTCTGTTCTAGATACCCTTGTCAACCTGGATAGTTGTAAGTTATAGACATTTTAACATCCCATTTTTATCAACCCTTCCGACGGGAATTACAAGCACGGAACGGCGCTGAATTTACTTTGAGTTATAACATTGATAAGACTGATCAAATGGCCACAGGGAAATAGAAGAAACTCAGAAGGTCAACAGAATTGATCTATAAAATTACTGGAAATAAACCGCTATTTCTCTTATATCTGTTTATAGATAATTATGTAACTGGTAAAATAATCATCGTTACGATTAGTGTTTTAAGACCTGTATTCATCACAAGATACAGATTATCATAGGGTACCTATTAAGATACTGCCTTACCTATTATTTTGCAATAGGTACTTATTAATTTTAAATATAAAAGAAGAAAATATTACAAAACAAGTTTTTGGTCACGTCTGTTTGATTCAATGGACTTTCCCCTTCCATTTGACATGCATGACGTCCGAAAAGAACAATTGGTATGTCATTTTTAGGTTTACAGAATATAGGATTTTAAATGACGTGACTAAATCAATCATGCATTGCCATCCAAACCAAACGTGTATGCAATTTTAGTACATTTTTATGCAGTGGGTCCCGGGTTCGATCCCCGGCCAGACAGACATCTAAATGATGAGTTTAGATTTCTGTTCTGGGTCTGGGTGTTTGTGTATTCGTCTTTATGTGTCCATGGCACCCACGACACAGGAGAAAATCCTACTGTGGGACTATGAGTGTAGAAAGCGTTTATGTTTATGTTTATAAAAAAAAAACTCTCGTATGATTAATTGGGAATAATCGATTTAAAATTCAGATGTAACATTTAACTCTCACTCCAACTAACGATTACTTAGTTCGTTCAAGGAAACTTAAATCAAAGCGTGTAATAATAAACAAAACAATATTTTTATAATAATGTTCTTATTTATAAATACAATAATAGTTGTTCTGTATTATTAAATACAATAATCACCCAAATTTCAATTAAGGTTGTTTCGTAATACGCCCCGTATTTTCTAAGCACGCTAGTCTCGCCTTTGGAGAATCCTAAAAATGTAACACATTTTCTAATATAATGCCTTCAACGTCACGTTGAATTCTCTCACTATTGAGTACATTATTACATTTTACCACCTTTTCTTTTATTAATTTCGGCCGCATTTCTGTCACTCTTGTATCTTCAGTAGTAAAATGGTAACGAAATATTTCGTAGATTACGCACGAAATTTTGTGGCTCAGTTGTTAAAAGTAAGTATGACATTTCATGTAATCAAAATTTCTTTAGAATATTTTTCATTGACAGATATATTTGGGACGAGATGTTATATTTCGTCTTCCTACGTACCTACTGAGCATTTTAGTGTTCAGAGGGCTACTCTCGTGTGTGTCTAGGGCCTAATTGAGCTAAACACATTGGTATAGTATTGCTTATTAGATTTTTTTATAATATAAGTAGCTCACGTATGATCTTAGTTCTCGGGAGTAGCAACGCATCTGTGATTGACTTCAGATAGAACTCGTGTTCTATATAAAATTGCTGATAGCTGTCCATGGGTGCCAATGACCACTGACCATCAGGTGGACTGCATGCTCGTTTGCTACTTGAATCTTGTAAACAAAATAAAAGCAAACGAACGTGAAGTCCACCTGAATGTAAGTGGATACTGCTGATCAAACATATAAAACCAAATTCACAAAGAACACGATTCGGCCCAAAGCCGATCACAGATGTGTCTTAATTCCTGAGGACTAAATCGTTTTATAACATGTAATTCAGTTGGTATACAACGTTTCAGGGAAATGCAATAACTGCTTTATGAATGGAAAACATAAACAAACCGCAGTTATTTACAGAAAAACATTTCAAACAAAAATCGTAGCTTGAATCTAAAATGTTCGCGTTTTTCATATAAATATTTGGGTGGTACGTGCCGGGTTCGTTGCGCAATTCGCAATTTGCGATAAAAGTTTAAAATCTTGTTTTCATATTCTCAAATAACGTAATTTCACGTGCCTCTAGTTATAAATGTGATACAAATGTAAATATATTTTTCTTTTTGCTTACATTTCTCCCATTTTTACTTTACTAATAAATATTGGACGATGGTGCTCGGTTGGGTAACCACAAAAAATATTTTACGGTAAGTTTTATTAATATTTGTAGTCATACAAAAGTTATAGATAATCGTATTTATAATAACTTTTTTCTTTTCATCTTGATCAATGAAAATATGATGATAGCGCAAAAGCAAAAGGAATAATTTGGATACTAATGCTACAAACATGAATTAGGTTCATTTTTATGATTTATACCCCAACTAAGAAGGATTTTTGTATATTCCATCACGTAAGTGGTAAAATTTACGTTAAATGTTTGTATTACTTGTAGCATACGGAGCTAGTAACTAGCAACACATAAAGTGCAGCACAACACATACAGTAGCATAATTAATTAATACTAAATCTTCGTCGGCCGTGTGGTGTCAGTCTTGAATAGAACCACTCCCTCTTTTCCCGTGAGTGTCATAGGAGGCGACTAAGGGATGAAGATCCAGGAGATGGGCAGCAGCATCTTCCTGTGTAACTTTACCACCTACTGCGGTCACCAACACGCATGCCATGCGCGGTGACTATTGGCAAGAACTCCCAAATGAAAGGTGCAGGAAAATCCCGGCCCCCAGTCCCCGGTGGCGCCGCTATTCCTAGCTTCCCGTAACGGCGCGGCAGGGAGTGCTAAGAATCTCCGGCAAAAATCGGGCTACCAAAAACGACGACTTCACGGGTCGCCCCCCTACCAGGTGAACCGATGACTTGAAGAAACAGTGGGAAACCGTTCGATTCAGAAGGCACAGGACCGGTTGGAGTGGCACCGTTTAGGGGGGGTCTATGTCCAGCAGTGGACCTCAAAAGACTGATGGATGGATGGGATGTAAATCTGCCCCTCCCCATAGAGTATCCTGGTTACGCCCTTGCCCACCCCACCACCACTACCGCCCACTGGAATCACACGCATATCAAGCTTATGTCCAACAATAGACTTCAAAAAGCTGTTATATAGATAGGCACAACAGCTTTTCTAACAAAAACGATCATCAAGTTATTTTCACATTCCAAACATTATTCCAAAGTACAAACTACGAATACTAACACAAGAAGCGAAATTTAAAAATAGCGCGCACGTGATAGTTTCCATGCAGCAACTCGTGATTGCTGAACTTTGAAAATTTTATTTTCAAGCTCCCAGCGAAACTGCAGTAATAATATGCAGTAAGTTCGGGAACTGAATTTTATAGCGAGAATGTTATTTTTCATTGTAACACTCGAGTGTAGATGATTGTAAAAGTTTTGATAAATTCATACGGATTGTTATATTTAAGCTTCTGATCATTTCACGCTATCCAGTTATTATTTTATTTAAATGCAAAGATGTTATGTAAGTAGTATATACATTTACATTGGGTACATTTTATGTATACTAGAAACATATTATTTATACAAATATATTATTTATTTATCGACGACGTTTTCTTGCAAGTCAAGAGCATAAAAAAAATAAAATGAGCATGTAATCATTTAGAAAAACATATTGATATTACACCGAACAATCATACTTAAATATAAATAAATATATATAACGTATATATAACGTATAAATAAATATAGATAGCGTAATTATAATCGTAGAATATTGCATATTATGTGTTTTATAATATACATTCATATACTTGATAACAAAAAAACCGCATCCAAATCAGTTCACTCGTTTGGGAGCTACATCCACAGACAGACAGACAGACACTCATAGCAGTCAAACTTATAACACCCCTCTTTTTGCGTCGGGGGTTAAAAATAGCGTCGAAGAAGTATGTTCTGGTGTAAAGAGCCATACCCCTTTAAATAGGAACACAGCAGCGCATTGCACTGTTGTTAAATGTTAGAATGATTGTGGCGCTGATTACTCCAGAATCGAACCACAAACGGTTCTACCACACTTAAAATTTATGTTGTCTTCTTTGTTAACACAACGAACATATCAACTTCTCTAGTAACAATTCAAAGGCGGTGGAACTCTTTGTGGTGCGACACCACCGCCAGACCCCCACCTCTATTTCTGCCTTATAACAGCACTGATGTGTTTTGGTCTTGGTTTGGTTTGGTGATGTTGTGAGGGAGACATACTTATCCGGACGTTCAACTTAGTGAGTTTGTTTTTTGTTTCTTTTTAGAAATAGTTCTCTGCATGATGTTTATGTTGCAACATACGAGTAAGATTTTAAGTGGTACTACGGCTCAAATCGTGCATACTTTATAAATTTTTTCAGATACAGATATCCATGGGCGGCAATGGCCATCACGTGGACTGCATGCTCGTTTAATACTTCAATATAATAAAAAAAAACTAACGATCAGTTTGTAATCTGCACATGAATTAAAAAATATAAAAGGCCGTGGGTAATTCATATCTAGACTCCCAGGTCTCTTCGCTTCTCTGTCCAAACTCCACACAATTAATCTCTTGACTTTTATTCGTACACATAAACTCTCGAACTGTTTCCAAAAATCACTCCGGCTGGATCAAATAAATCCTTCTCATGGTTGCCACCGGATTTTTGGAAAATTTATTTCGATGTCACGAGTATGTACGCTGTCATGTCCTATGTTTACGTGAAAACTTTCTAAGCTCTTCTTTATAAGCTGTGACTTTTGTATTGTTAAACATTATTTTTAACTGACTTCAAAAAAGGAGGAGCTTCTCAATTTTTCTGTATTTTTAATATTTATGTAAATCGGAGATAAAAGTAATAAAACTTTCTGCACTCATAGCCCACTAAGTTTTCCTCATGTCCTTACAAAATGTATGTCAATGCGATCAAATCGATATTACGATTAATATCCTCAAATTAATATCGATTTTTTTCATTGAAGGGATAGAAAAGCATGATGATAAGTGACCATCGTTGCTAATAGCATCTGTGATCAACCTCATTTAAGTTTAGAACCTTACCTTAGGTCAACCACAAAAGCGTTGCATTCCCTGAGCACTAAGTTGGAATACCTCGTATAAGGACTTGTAAGTCTCGCCTACTACTCTCTTCAAACTAGAATACTGCAGCGACAATATCCTTACATAAAAAATACGTATATTAATAGCTACAATTGAGAACGTCTAAAAATAAAATAAAAAAGAAACAAATTATACCTAAGTTAATTTTCAACAAATAATTAAAAATCTTAATCTATACATCTCCAAAGACTTGTAATCGTATCTCAATTTCTGTATATATCAGATTTTAATAAATTTAATAAAGTTATTTTGGCAAAATTATTGAAATTCTAAGAAATGTAAAGATCTGCTGATGATAAAGAAGGATCAAATCCAGATATTTTTGATTATGTTTGTTAAGATTTCAATCTTCTGTCGCCTACAGAAATAGGTATTAAATAATGCCGCAAGCATTTAATTACTTGTACAAGTTTTCCCGCGACTCCGCCCGCTTGAATCATGTACCAGAATAAAAAGTATTCTATGTGTTGATTCAGGTCATGGACTATCTGTTTGCCATATATCATCCAAATTCAATCAAAAGTTTGTGTGTGAATGAGTAAACACGCATACATACTCGCAAATTTTTGCATTTATAATATTACCAAGATTATATTTTATATTAAAATTGTATCTAAGCCACACTTAGGTTTTTTGTGCAAAGATCAAACGAGTCAGTGACCACTCCACACCTGGGCACATCTCTAATCAAACTAGTTTATCATACCACGAACGACGATTCAGGACCAAACGCCTTACCGCCCAAATTGAACCAACTCACTAAGTGTTCAACCAATTTTTCTCTTTTATCGTATATTTGGTAGGTTAAATTATTAAAATAACTTCATCTGTCATGTGGTAACAGATTTCATCCCTCCCGACAGCACAAAATAAATGTTCGCCGAATTTCACACCCGCCAGGTTACGAGATAAACGCTGTTCACCCCCACACCCGGATTTTAACATTTTATTTCGATGTTGCTACAATTCCCGGCTACGAAATGGGTAGTGAAAAATTTTATATTATAATAAAAGTCAGGGAAACATTTATTTTCCATCCACATAACACTACTCTGTAAATCTGTACCCTACTGGTGACATACCTACTCAAGTTTATGATGTCGATCTCCGGTCAAGAAGATCTCTAAAATAGAACATCTCTAAAATAGAATCTTAATTTTTTCCAACTGTTACAGAGTACTTGTAATCATCTAAACATACTTATGTTGATATAAATAAATAATAACCATTTATTAATAGACGAAAAAAAGGCACGGAATTATGATATTTTAAAACCTTTCTTACACCCTGTCGTTTCGCCCGGGAATTGTTTTTATGTACAAACAGTATGTATTTATTATTTGAATCTTTTACTTAACAGGAGTAGGTTATCGCAAGCAAAATATCCTATTTTTACCAATCCATTCTTACAATAAAAATTAAAGTTAAGCCTGTCTGTGCATCGATTATATTTGCAATAATATTTTTTAGAATTAAGTATTGTCTGTACGTATAAAATAGCTTCAACTCTCTTTTACTTACTCTTTTCTTCAATCTACGCACACCCAGAACATTCATATTAAAATCAGAAATGTTCGTTTACATGCCACTAGCAATAAACTTATTAAAATGCCCCAAATACTAAAAAGTGGCGGATAAACATTGCAAATGCAACAGCGCAGTGAGTGCACTGGAAGCTGCAGGCACCTTGGGGAATTAATTAAATAGTTTAATTAAATCTGGCGACCGTCGTGTCTAGGCGCGACGCTTGCATGCTTGTGGCGTAAAGGCAAGATGTAGCGAAATCGATTTTTTTATCTAATTATTGTAGATATTACATTATTATTATTAGTAAGATAGTATTATTAATAAAATTATTATTATTATTAAAATGTTTTCATTCAGACTTCGTTTTGCCACAAAACTCATTATATACCATACAATCAAGTAATACATCATAAAGTATCATATGATAAGTTTCATTTCATACATCATACAGAATTAAAGTCCTACCTGCTGAAGATCGACCACGAAGAGGACCAAATAGAAATCATCTTCACCTTTATACCTACATATACCTACACAGCAACTGTTAATGTACTTATGGCATAAATAAATAGGGGTGGCCTTCGGAGTCCAACTACTAAAATCAAACGATCCTGCCGTCTTAATACTACAATATATCTTAAAAAAACCTAAAAGAGCAACAACAGATAATCAATTTAAATTCTCTCGTTTCCACTTTCAAACACATGTGACATTAAATTAATTTTGGCGTACCGCTCCTGTAGCTAGTAGCGCGTTAAATTCGTTCTGCTTACCCGAATTTCATTACCTCAGTTACGGTGAAATCAATAAAAACGTGGCCATCAACGCGTGAGAATCGTGTCATCTTTAATTAAATCAACGTAAATAGGTGACGGGAACGTGAGCGTGCTCCGGTATCCTAAAACAAAATTTGGAAGTGCCGACACTCATAATCAAGTTGTTAACGGGCGTTTGATATCGTGAAGTGAACATTGGAATTTTCAATTGACAAACGAAAATGAGGCTACTGTACTCTTGTAATAGATACTTTTTAAAGTAATAGATAAACAAATTTATTTATTTACGTCCGTGCGTTTAATACAAAACACCATAAATAAATAACTGTATTAAGTATATTATATAATTTAAGTAGGTATATATTACATTTTCGTATAAGAATGAAAAGTTAATTATCTCCTACATTATTATCACGTCCATAATTACGAATACTAAATATGTCTTGAAAACTTATGACTTGCACCAAAACCAGCCACCCTACACTGTGACTAGCGCAATAGTGGCAGCGGCCATTTTAAAATTAATTATAAACATCTCCAGCTATTCAGTAAGCATGATTTTCTTTGACCAATGCTTTCCACTCAGCAATTTGAAAAATGTCTGTTACATTAGCAAATTCATCTGGATTGATTTTGTGGTTGTGGCGACCTCCCGCAACTCATCAAAAGATTTCGCCATTGCATTGTCAATCACGCTATCGAAGTATTCTCAACATCCTGCATGTATGCAACTTCAAAACTGAAATGTTCGAAGCACGGCCGCTCCCCGCTCAATATTACCTAGCCTGGCTTAACGTCACCCTATACTAAATAGTCTTCAATCCGATTACAGTTGATAACAGAATTGTAGACCATGAGTGGTGGTAGTGAACCCTTAACATCAGATGGAATATAAATCAGTTATTCCTTTATTTTATAAAAAATAGTGCCTCTCCCCGACTGAAGTGATTTTTTTATTATAATAGGAAAAAAAATGTTTACTTCTATTCGAAAAGTTAGAACGTAAACAACATATGTTTACACGATATATTATTTATATTATGTGTAGTTATATTATCAATGTATATCAACCCAACTTCAACTCCTTTCTTTTCTGCTCCGCAGGGAAACTGCAGCGCTCTACTGAACTCCTGTGTAAACGTGGACAATATAATTATGTAGATACTTATATACAGAGGTAACAGTGTCGCCAGTTCAATGGTTTTTTCCCATCTCAAGAAATTTCCAACGCGCCTAAAGAAGTATTCACTTCAAAAATACCCTCGAGTAGGTACTGTGATTTGCCGATCCAATTATTGATTTTAATTAAGAGATTCATACAACTACTTTACAGCAACAGATTTAAAGCAAATGATATGGGGCTTTTGGCCCCACGATAAGGGTAAAGTTAATCTTTACTCTTCTCGTGGGATTCCCGAATACACAAGACGTAAGGCGAATCCTGTACCCAATCCAGGTGATCGCGACCCCAATAATTAAATCAGGGGTTGCGAGTGCGTCGTCACTCGAATAATAATTACATGAACGCGCCTCCGAGCCACAGATCTGTAATCACAAAGTGGGTAACAGCCCCACTGTGACAGAGTTGCGAGAAGTGAGAAGCGAATCTTCAGCGACTCAAAATGCGAAAGTACAAGCCTTACACAAAGCAGATGAAATATTCGCTTCAAGCATCAGTCGCTTGACGCTGCAAGTGTAAGCGTCATGACTATATGCAGATAAAATTGTAAAGAAATTGTTAAAATCGCTGAACGCTGATGCTTGCAATCAAATGTTTCATGTGTCGGTTTCAGTGTTAGGCAATAAAAATTAATTCGATCGTTGGGTTTGCAAATCGTTGCATTCTGCTTCTCATATTCAAATAAATACCACTTTTCTACGTGATTGTGAACATGATTAAGATATTTAAAAGAACATATTTCGAAAGTTCATATCATAAGGAGGAACTGGTGACAAGAAACTCGTCGCGAATAAAAGCCTCATTTATTTACAATTAAACATGTCTGTGTGTGAGCATTTTTCGTGTGTTGTATTTGTCATTTACTTAAAATCGTAAATTATAAATTATCGCTTATCCACTAGCAGTAGAACCTTCGCTAAAGACGATCCTTCGGGTGTCGCTGCCAATAAGTAGGTATCTGAGATCGTGGTGGATTGTGGAATAAATTACGTCAAATATATAGAACAATTTACATAAATACATAAAATGACGCAAAATTTTCCCAAAGAGTTAAGCAGACGACTTATTTCCTAAATGAAACAATATGTTAAGGTGCACTGGATTTTATTGTGGCACTGCTGCTAAAACGTTATTATTACGATCTTACTACGGGTATTCGGAATACTAACTGTATTCACAACGACTTATGTTTAATAAAATAAATAATAATAATAATAAGTTATTTTATACTTCCCGATAATAAATCCCAGGTAGATACACTACAGTTTTACGATTTTAATATGACAACGTTTTGGGCCTGTCCAAAAAAATGTTAACAATTTCACATTATCATCCAACGAAAAATTGACAGTTTTTGGTGTAGTAAGGGAGACATACTTTTCCGAGGTATTTCAACTTAGTCCTCGGTAGTTGAAACGCATCTGTGACCGACTTCAGGTAGGACTCTGATCTTTTCTGGTGAACCATCAGATGACCTGCACCCTTACCACACCCTTCAAACCAAAACACTTAGGCGCTTAACACTGCTGAATACAAATGTCCAAAAAGGAAAGATAACTTACCATCATACTTCATGATCGTAAGTTTCACAAATTATAAATACCATTCAAAATATTACTTTCTAGACTAATGCAATTATAAGATTTATCTTCCCACTCCGACATTAACTATTAAAGGAGGGCGTATCATAG
>MOOZ01001430.1:428436-438443 GCA_002930495.1 Cecropterus lyciades | reverse complement strand
CCCTTTGCGTTGTTGGTGCCGCACTGCAGGTTGAACGTCACGTCACGCTCCGGCTGCGAGTGGTACGTGGTCAACAGGTCGAAGGCCTGGGGAGAAGGAGGAGAATTGCTTTAAAATTCATGGTGTGTGTTATGATGAAGCAGTAGCAAGAGTTGTGAGAAGTGTTAAAATTTTAGTGACCTATTTAAATGTTAAAAAAAACTAATGGGTAATTTAGGTTAATTGATTTAAATTATCCATTTTTTTTCTTTTTTAAGTTGTCACAATATCAAATTCCTCCCAATTCAAAAGATTATTGAATATTACAAAGTGAAATGAAAAATTTCAATAATTCAAATTTTTACTGTTTAATAGCAAACAATAAAAAGGCATGTTTGGATTCTAAAGAAAAATTGTAAAGAGAAGGAACCAAACTTTTTCAATATTCAGCAGTCCAGAGCCCTGCGCCCAGGGCTCCACGTGACTCAAATATGTAGCGGAGTTTTGTAAAAACCGCTTCATCGAGTACGGGGAGTAGGGTAGTTCTTTTGCCTTAAGTCCGGAGATTAATGCCGCTGTAACAAACAATATTGTTAAGTGTGAAAGATACACCAGAAAAAAATGTGAGATGAAATGTGAATATTTTGAATTCGAATACTTTGGAAGGTGAACAGTTTTTTGGATGACATAAAGGCGATAATTATAAAGATTATTTAAACTAATTCGTTATAGAAAGAAGGTAGCAACGGATCTGTGGTAGCTTTCAGGTAGAGGGTTGATCTTACTTTGTTCTTTGATAAATATTACTATGATTTAATACGAGTCTTTTTCTGAATAATTTATTACGAATAGATACTTTTAAAAACAAATTTATAGAGGTCTTACCAACAGCACCCGCAACATGTGGTGCAGCCATCGATGTCCCATTCATAAGTTGAGAGTTCCGAAGTGTGAATCTGAAAAATAAAAAGTAAAAATTGAAACTGAGCTAATATTAACATTTTAATAGAGAGTATATCATCTAAAACTAAGGGTTTTCCAAATCTAATAATAGTGATGTGCAGGAATTAGCAAGAAGTTTAAAGTTGAGTGCAATCATTGTCAAAATGTTTAAAAAATACTCTCAGGGCTTAACAATGAATATAGAACTAGTTCTATTAAAATATATGTCTGAGACTACATTAGTTTGGACGGTAAAAGAGCGGCAAAAAGCGTGGCACAAGTTCTGACAGATGACAGAACTGTCATAACTACGCGAGAACGGCGCTCGGTTTCCATAGCAACTATTATTCGTTTGATTTGCATGAGTTGGTTTATATTGTGCTAAACTAAATTTTTTACGTAATTAATGTGGTTATAGACTATTTTCTGTATCTCTTTACTCGATTGCTCACATAAACGCCCACGTGATGTTTGAAGAGGGAGCTAATAATTCTGACGATCCGACATATATTACACCTAGGTATATTAGATCATTTTTATTTAGCGAACTAGGAACTAGGTCCTAGGAACGAATTTCCGCCTGTTCCTGGCCGCCGGTGTGTGTACAATTGGGTGGTGTTCCCCGTGGCCGAGGGCGGCGAGTGCACAGTACATACACAACAGTGCGGAGGTACGCCGTTACCTGGCGACGGAGGCGACGGCGCCGCCGGGCGCGACGAGCGCGAGGCCGAGCGCGCCGTCGGCGCACGGCCCGCGCGAGCTCCAGCTGAAAGCGCCGGGCGCGGCGCGCGCGCGCATCGAGTACGCCGCCGCCATCATGTCGCACGACACGTACGCACCCACGCCTGTCGATTACATGATTATTGCTTTAACGCTAAATAGGAGACTAGCGAATACGGGTGTGCGAATAATTCGAACTTACTAATTATTCGTTCCAAATCTAATATTAATATTCGAATCGAATAATTCGAAAGTTCCCAAATAATTCGAAAAATTTCTATTAGTTTGAATAATTCGAAGAGTTTCGAATAATTCATATTTATTTAGAATTTGTCGCGAATTATTTTATTATCCGCAAATTTTTAAGTTTTTTCTCTCTGAAAATGAATCTATAGAATTTCACTGATTAAACCAGTGAATATGCTCACGGGCATGTGCGTAGGTATTCTATTCGCTCCAAATCCAGTGATATTTCAATAATCAATATATGTCAATTTCTTATATTATATTATACGATTTATTAGATTTTTTCCGAGCTATACGAAATTTTCCGAACTATTCGAAATTTTCCGAACTCGTATGCGAATATTTGAATCGAACGATATTCGCACACCCCTAGGAACGAATAATTCATGAAATAAATTGATGACTGATTGGTTTAGTTCATATGTGAATAATATATTTATTTAAGGGACATGTAAGGAACATTCATGCGTCTATCATTTTGCACTAATATCATCGTGGAATTTAATGGTTCAATTTAAATATGTAACAGCTATATAGGTAACAGGTACTCGCATCCATACGACTGGATCAAAATATCGGCAAAAAAAATTTAGAAAACCTACATATCGTCTATACCCATAGCATATTAAAATACTTTAAGCCTATACAAAATCAAATCCGACGTTAAAATAATTCATAACGTAAATATAATGTACTGTTTGAAAAAATTTTTGTTAAAGTGAAACTTCTTTGGAAAATGTAATAGGGCAATATAACTATGGAGGAGGTGAAAAATTGAAAGAAATGCCGCATCTCTCTCGCTCTAAAAGTGTACAACTAAGTGCGAGCGGGACACAAATATACTGACGGTTGCTTTTCAACGAAATTAATATTCATTTGTCTCTTTCTATTTCATACGCCTGATGGTAGTAATAAATTTTTAGATACAATTTAAAATATTTAATGCAAATGTACTAAGATAATATAACTATACAGGAGATAGAAAAATATTTCAGAGATTTTTTTTTATTCATCTCTCTAAGTCTAAACGTGTTCGACACGTGACGACTTGTTTTTAAGGTGGTAGAGCTCTTTGTTGTACGACTCCAGAAGCACCACTGCCACACCTATTTCTGCCTAATAACAGCAGTATTATGCGCTGTAGTGTTCTGGTCTGAAGGGTGTGGTAAAAGAGACAGACTTCTCCGAGGCATTATATCCGAGTCCTCAGGGGTAGGAACGCATCTGTGGCCAACTTTAGGTGAACTTTGATCTTACCTAGGATTGATTACAGATGTCCATGGGCAGCAGTAGCCACTTACCATCAGGTGATCTGCATGCTCGTTTATTACTTTCATAGTATATAAAACAAGGTGCGAGTGGGTCAACAAATATACCGGCGGTCATTTTCGTCTCTTCCTATCTACTAGTATGATGGTATTGTTCATGGTAGAACAAAAAAATATAGGTATAATCCAAAAAAATTATGTATCGCAAATGTATCAGGATTATATAATTATGGAGGAGTTTCACAATTATTCCAAAGAAGTTCATATTATGTATCTCTCCTAAATTTTGTTTTTTTCATCACAACAATACAATTTTGTTTTTTGTTCTCCAATAATACCAAAAGTCCCTTCAAAAGTATAATAAGTATTGTGTGAGATCCTATATTTACATATTCATATTACTTACCAATAAGAATAGGTTGCGCTATGTCCGGCGGAGCTCCGACAGTAGCGAGTGCTGGCCCGTGATTCCCGGCTGATACCACCCACGACACACCGTATCTATTTACTACCGTGCTTATAATATCGCCTACCCGTCTGAAATAGAAAAAATCACAGTTATTCGTTAAGTATTCATTTATTATTATATCAATACATCTGAAAATAAATACTTGTTTATTTTTTCCTAGTGTTAATTTAGGTAATATCATATCAAAGCATAGCCAAAAATCATGAAAATTAAAAAATTCCACATTATACCTTTATTTTTCTATATAACTGACTTTAATTTTTGTTATTATTTTACTTTGAATCTTGTTAGATTCAACATCCATGAAGTATTTAAAACCAGCTATCATTATTTTCACATACCCAGCATTAGACCAATGGGCATGCTCCCCATAACTCATATTGATGACATCTATCTTCATTGTCTTGGACAGTTCCATGACCTTGATGCAGGCCCTTACAAGCGCTGAGCCAGTCTCCATAGAACCGAGGCGACTATCGCCAATGGTCAGAGAAACTATCTTCGCTCCAGGAGCTACTCCATTCTTATCTGGCTCATCTGGGAAGTAACCAGCTGCGATAGCTGCTACGTGGGTTCCATGAGTCGCTAAAAAAAGATAGGTACGAAAATTGGTTATTATTTAACAACCTTTTGTTAAATTTGTGGTGACATATGGCACCACACAGGCCTGATGCAAGCAATTGAAGTCTAAATAATATGTTGCATTCATATATAAGCTCTGAAATGTAATTGACAGAACATGGCTGCTCTACAGTTGTCTGAATCTCATCATGTTTTCCAAAGGTAAGTAATTAAAAAAACTTTACCTAGAAATATTCATTTCCTTAAGAATCATGCACTTGGCTGAAATCTTCTATAACTTAAATATCATCTTGCATAGGAAAAGGATTGAAATAAATTACAACCTTGTCTTATTGTATCAAATCTAAAATACATAAATACTCACAGCACATTCCAACAACCTCCAAAGTAAGTCCCTCATCATGAACATTAATACTAATTGTCATCTCGTCAAAGGGAGTAAGATGAGCATGTTCCTTTGTTATACTATATTCTCCCAACAGAATTCCAGATTCTAAGTCTCCGTTCGCTGATGTATCTATACAGGCTCTGAAAATTTATAAATTTATGCAATAAAGTGGTGCACAAATTAAGAGAATTGTAATACGTTGAAGAGCTGTAAATAACATAATGATTGCATTTTCTACTTGATATTAAATTAGATAAAAGTCTTATACACTTGAAGTACTGCATGTAGTTGAATAATATTGAGCAAACTGAGGTAAGACAACTGTGTAAGACAATAATACCCCTAATAAATAAAACATGAGAGCCTTCATTACATACTGAATGCTGCCTACAATTATAGAATTCCGCCATAAAAAGTATTTAGAGATTCACCTCCAAACATCACCATCATGGAACAACACACAGTCATAAGTTGGTCCAACATCATTGTACTTCTTCTCTGCATTCTGCAAGACCTCCACTCTTGCTTCCAATTCCTCTTTAAGCAGCTTATCCTCTGCACTAAGTGTAGGGTTCTTGGCCACCACATCTGCTTCGAATTCCTGCAGCTTCTTTGTAGCCTCTGCAATAGCTGGTTTGTGGCCAACATCCCACAAATGTTCCTTGCGGTGTTCTTGCATCCTCTCTTTTAGCTTGGTGGGGTACAAGCTGAAAGGGTGCAGCACTCCCACTCTCCATGTTCCTGATGGATTCTTCCATGATTCTGGAATCTACAAATACATTTACACAATCTACATAGACAATAACTTCAAATAAACCCATGGTTTGCTACTTACTAAATCTGTTGATTTTGCCCTTACACAAATTACTTTTCCAGTGGGTCTTACATAATTTTAATACTTTATAGTGAAGTAGTTTAAATATAAATAGAAAAGTAATTCCAGGCTGAGTTAATATGGTATGTCAGTCCTCCATTACCATTCTGCAGGTTTTTAAAATTGTCTTTACATGAGTGATATAGTGTGTTAATGTAAATTAATATTGTATTTAATATTGTAATTTGTGTTAATGTAAAATAGCTATAATTACGAAAATGTTTATCAATCCAGTGAATATCAAATAGTTCTTTAATAAATACATAAGTAACTCAATATTCCAAGGTTAGCAGGTATATACACAACATTATGAAATATTTTATAATGTAAATGTAAATAGAACGGAAACTGCTAACCCTATGATACATAAATTATTTAATTCTCCTTGTAATCTTTAAAAATAAAAACCAATGTTTGTATGTTTCTCCTCTATGGCTTCTGAAATCACTGATAAACATTAGTTAGTGATGAAAGAGAAAGGTAGGGTGTTCTAGGGATGCCCTCCAGTACAATATATAAATGAATATGTATTGTTGTCTGATTAAAGTTGATATTGAATCAACAAATTATGTTTCATTCATTTTTCATTTTTATTTCTTTATATTTTATATGGCATTGCAAAACATGTACGACTAGTTGTAAATAAAGGTTATTGTTTTAGATACCAAGGTTTAATCATCTATCAAATATTACTAGCTCTATAAAGTTGACACAACACATTGGAGAGGATTTTCAAATAACATTGCTAACAGATGAATAAATAAAATATAGCATTGTTAAATGTTGAGAATAAATTCAATTTTCTATTAAATTGGCATCATTTTAAATTTTGTATTTCCTTATTTTTTACACAATATTGCAACAAATAACGTTAGATTATTATATATTGCCGCATAGCGACTGCAGGTCGTCAGCTGAAAAAATGACAAAGAACAGCTGTGACCCTCTGACATAGTGTCAATGACCTCCTGACACTGTAGTTACTCAGCTTTATTGATGAAAAAAAAATAACTTTTGATACATTAAAATACATGAAATTGAATACATGACTATTTCACAACACAATGTAATAGGGCTATCTTACCTTAAGTTTACGGCCTGTTATACCGGTAATGCAACCATCAACAACTTTGCGTACGGTGCTCGTGTCCACATCGCCGCAGCCGCTGCAGTCAAATCGTTCTATAACCTTCGTCTCACCCGTACTCGTCACCTAACACACATAAAGTTATTAAAAAACAATAAAAAATTAAATAAAAGTACAATTAAACAAATCGTGACAAGTCAATTTTTACCTTCAGACCCTCAGCCGCCGGATCCACGCCCGAATCGAAAATTGCAATAATCGTATCCCGGCCGTCGTATTCTGGGTATTTATTCAGAAATGAAACAACCCCCGTCTCTTTTTTCGGCAATAATCCCCAAACGGGGAAATCACAATCGATCGGTACGTCTGCCATTTTTGATGACCCGATACCTAAATGCACAGATTATAACATTATTTAAGAATAATCCATTACACAGGTAACATACAAAAAATGTTACAAACAAATTAACAAATTATTTTAAAACAAAAATATCCAGTTTTTTTGTTCTAGAAAACACAAAAATTAATTAAACAGTAAAATTAATTTATTTAGGCTTTTTTGTTTTTCTTTATTTTATTAGTTTAATGTGATTTACAAATACTTTGAATCATAAATAAAAAGATGCCACAAAAAAGCAAAAAGACTATTAGACAATGTCATATAAAATATCTTAAATATCTCAAAACGGAAAATTAATAATGTGGTTCCAGATAATACCTGCTTTCGCTATTATTACAGCTGCAGTATCCTTACCGGCGTATGGACTTTGGTGGTGTCATTATTTTACATTAGGGAATGTGAGTTCCTTTAAATTTCATCGCGCAACCATTTGAATGTATTGCATAGTAAAATCCTACATTAACTTTTGAAGTACCAACGCCACACTATTTGTACCTCACAGTAATATTTAATTGTTGTGTCGATTGTACTGAAGGTACCATTTACCTTCAAAATGTAGAAGTTCTATGGTGCTCTTTGTTAGAGGAATTCTGCTCGATTTCCACAGGTTATTTATTTATTTATTAGTAAACAACACACACATATTATCAGTTAACTACAAATTGTAAATAAATTAATAAAACACAATTATGCAAAACATAATTTACCATCATTCCCTTCATTTTGTGCAACCAGTACATTTTGGTAGAATTTTTTATCTATATCTGGCAATACACAATTTACTGTCACACTTTTAACTCGAGCTAAATTTTTGTGTATTGGAATTAGATTAAACTTAAATAAAATGTGGTATGAAATTCTTCCAAGTGCGTTCATTATCACAGCAGCCCTGGGCTTGCCTGGATGGGGGCTGTATCACATTCACAATTTAACACTGGGCAACGTAAGTAAAAGAAAACTATTTTATTAGGTAACAGGCTCGTATGAAACTCAAATTATCTATAGTGAAGAGAAGACCACAGACACGAAAATTTTTCATGACCTTAAATGTTTATTTACTAAACCACATCCCATGATATGTCAATTGATGGTTGTATCCATAATTATTAGATCCTATTTAAAGAGCTTAGACCATGGTACTCAAATAAATACTTTCATACTAGTATTATAAATGCGAATAACATTGTTCCTTTAATTATAAAAATCACATTTAAGTGGAGAAACGATTTTATTTGGATTTATTTTGATTTTATTTTTAATTAATTAGGGACATGGTTATTTACCAACCATGACTTTTTGGTCATTAGTTTTAAACCTAATCAAGCGCTAAAATTTATTTATACTAAAATTAAGTATGGTTTCAGCACTTCAGACGTTCCATGAATGATAGGTGGGATCGTAGCCAATACCAACGTGACATGAGGCTCACTGGTAACCCATATGTTGTTAGTGTAAGTACTTTACTTTCAGTTAATAATGCTTAACATTTACATTATAATTTGGATTAGCTGAATAATATTATGGCATTTAAAAGTTTGTAGAATAGTAATTACATGAATAGAAAAATCAGAAAGATCATAACATGCGACAGCGCATTGCCAATCTTTATCTTGTATTAGCCCTATCACAATTTGTTCCTTACTTCTGATATTGCACACTGTAAGTATCTGCATCTACACTGTATGTACAAATTAAAATGTATTAATTCTGATAAAATATAATGAAATATAACTTATGTTCAGTAATGGGCATTGGAGAATCAGTCATTAAGTTCCAATCAGTATTTTGTATATCTAAGCTCATAGTCCTTTTCTTAATTATTATTACACAGGCTAGTATGGGCAGCCTTGTAGCAAAGCTCTCAGATATTACACAGACTATGTTTGAAAGGAGTATTAACATTTTTAATGTTTATATTCTTCAATGTTATTATTCTGGAAGCTAAGATAACACAGCCAATCGTCATTTAAGTTCTAGCACCGCGTAAGTCATTTTTTGGTGGTAATGACATTTTGAAAATCATCATCATTGGAATCGAAATATGCGACGTTTTGTCCAAACAAAATCAAGTTACAACACAAAAATATCTTTAGATTATGGAAAATTAAAAGTACAAAATGGAACTTAGTTGCATCTAATCTAAAATTAATCGATTTGTGTCTCTCCAAAAAAATTACTTACGCGGTGATAGAACTTAAGCGACGCAATGGCATAGGGTGGTTAGGGCAGAAGGTGCTATGGCCCCATGAAGCACATTTTGGGAGGGTTGTAAACTTCATTTTCTTTTTTTTGGTCATCAAATAGCAGAAATACAGACAAAAAAACTATTTAGGTTTGGTGACTTTTTTGTATCGTCAATTTATATTTTGCCCTTTTATTTGCCAAATAAAATTTGTAAATGGGTGAACCCACGCTACACCACTGAACACAGCTGCTATACACTAAATTATTAATATTGAAATATCAACACTCACCATTACAAATTACTATTATCATACAAATTATGATTTTTTTTTTGTTTTCAGGGGTTGGAAAGTATTCCAGACAAGTAAAATTGGCGATAGAGAATGCTATTATGAAATGTTTTGTTATCATGTAATATAGATTTTTTAAATTAAATGTTTTTGTTTTATTTGAATATTGAAGAGAGTAGCTCGAGTTAGCGAGGTCTGGTTCATCCAAACTTCCCTAAGACGAAAAATAGACCTGGAGTCATACTTCCTTATTGTAAACTTTTATCCAATGTAAGGATTTTTCATTTTAATGTGTTTCAGTGTGATAAAGAGACAAGCAAAAAAATAATATATGTATCTGTTCGTTAAAAACATATGCCCACCCAATTGATTAATCGATTTTGACATTGACACTATTGACAGTTGACAATCGAGTCTGATCTATTATATTATCGCCGAAAAACTCATTTTCGTTTTCAAGGCTATTTATTTCTGTTTCCGAATGATAGCCCACTGTAAGAAACAACGATATTTAATCGATAGCATACGTTAGAATGCTATTAAAAGAAGTCAATACTAGTGGTACTGTCAATAGTATA
>MOOZ01001430.1:373448-390010 GCA_002930495.1 Cecropterus lyciades | reverse complement strand
TTAGTAGCAACAGAAGTATATACACTTCTACATAATACCTTCGATAATTTGATTGTGATTACACTGAATTAAAACTAAAACTGAAAATTATGAGATTATAATAATGATATCAAAAACGCCACCAAAATGGTTCCAAAATCTACTGACAACAACATACAATCAGATCCAATCAGGTCCGTCCCTGTAGTTCCGAGATCAGAATACGGCTACATTATCCTCTGACTATCTGAAGCGACTAAAAGGGGGATATCAGCGTGGCGGGCGGCAAGAGTGGGAGCTCGAACCGTCTAGGCAAGCGACCCAAGGAAGGGCAGTGGCATATGTGGTCGCATGCCGTCGTAAATACTCGAAGCCATACGGGAAAGAGCCCCAAAGGGAAGTGATTGATTGAGATCCTGGAGTCCTCCACGCAGCGCTGAGTACGGACACCTTTGGTGCGGTAAAACTCTTTTTCTCTCGATACAAAAAAGGGGTTACTTCTTCGACGCTCCGTTTAAGCCAGACGAAAGAACTTCTTAACACTGTTAAAACCGTTATAATTCATTAAAAGTCTCCTCGAACCTATAAGGGCTACGATCATTTCATAACAATTCTACTGTGGGGTTAAGAATTTAGAAACTTTGAATCATGAATATAAATTATGGCTTCTTCCATAAACGTTAAAACCTATAAAGATTAGGCCAGCCAGAGCTAGGCAGGTAAGTTCATACAACAATACAATATGTCTAATATACTTCATAATCTAGAAAGTCAACATAAATATCGTTGCATCATTCACTTCAACAATGTTCGCAGACATATTAAAAGCTAAGACCGTAATATTAAGGGACACAAATATGATATTAAAACTTTTCATTTTACTATTTCGTAAGAATATTATTCAGATCATTTTTACTTTTTATGTCCTTTTTAAAGACTATCACTATGATATCAAAATAAAATATAATTATTTATTCAACAGTTTTCATATAAGTCAAACAATTTTGAAAAAGAATTTCCACAGATCAGCAAATATCATTGTTCCATCGAGCCGGATTCTACCTTGAGCACCCGTCACGTGTTCATTGCATTTCATATCCACTGAGCACCGTGTTATGTAACTCAGAATACAATATCCCCTGCTCCTGCTTACGGGTATATCGATGATGTAGGGTACACATGCTTTAAAAATACGAGTTTCTTAGAGGTTTATTGGACGGATTTTATAAAAAAAATTACATGTTAATGAATTTAGATTTGATGAGATTGATGAATAATTGATGTCTATGATGATATATTGATTGATGTCTACCAATTCACACTTGGCCAGCGCAGTGGACTATGGTCTAAAAGTCTTACAATCGGAGAGAAGTCCCGTGCCCAGCAGAGGGACAATAATGGGTTGACGACGATGAACAAAATTTCAAGGTTTTTATTCTGAGTACATATGTGTGTGTAACTTTGTGTGAGTGTGCTCATATGAAAAACTATAAAGTATGATAAGTATCTTACTTCTTGTTATATCTGTTAGAATTGATTTGTGAATGTTAGTGAGGGTTGGTTTGTACTAATATGTCGCTCGCAATAAATAGTGTTAATTCCTGCAATTAAACGTGTTTTAATCGAAATATGAAGTTATAACACTTCTCTTAAGACTTATTCGCATAATCTAATACTCATGGTCACCACAGCCGGGCAAACGATGCGTATTGTTCAATAGACTACAGTACAGTACTCTGTCGCCGGCAATGTGGTTTAGATATTTGTCTTACAAGAATGCACGAAGAAAATAGCAAGAAATGAGTACCTATATATATTTGTATAATACTACCATCGTGTGTACGTTCATTTGCAATTTATATTGAGAAGGTGGTAGAAGCCTTTGTAGTGCAACACGAAGGTGGTAGAACTCTTTATGGTTCGACTCCGGAAGCATCACCACTACACCTATTTCTCCCTAATAACAGCAGTGTTAAGCGCTGTTGTGTTCTGGTCTGAAGGGTGTGGTAAGGAAGACATACTTTTCCGAGGCATTCCATCTTAGTCCTCAGTAGGGTTGCCTACAGATTTCCATGGGTAGCCACTAACCAGGTACCATCATTTGAACTGCATGGTCGTTTGCTACATTTATAAGAATGGTATAAAAATACATAAATTAATGTTTTACATTATTTGCTATACCAGATGAAATGGTACAGAATTCCCGTCTATGTAGGGAACTCTTTTCCGGACAGTTTTGAAAAGTTATTCTTCAATAATAAATTTGTCTGTGTGTTCGGATAGTGAATAATAGGGTTATTTTGTAATAGAAGCATTACCCAGGAACGACACAACTAAAAAATGTACTCATAAGCGAAAGTTACCTAGAAACTTAAAGACAGTAAGTACAGCGGTAGAAAGACCCCCTTGGTCTTTCTACCGCTGTACGTCCAATACATTTATTGCTTACAAAAAAAAAATAGAAAAAATACATAAAAAGACAATTGACGGTCAACTATTGAGATATTATGAAGCGAATATTAGAATACCAGATCCAATGATTGTGGCTCCAAGTTACAAGATTGGAAATGTTAGTATGATCGGAATGTTAGAAACGTAGGAATCTGGTGGCAACGGACGCTCTCCGTGCAATGTTATTGGACTCCTCTAATTCCTGTTATACAGTTTAGTACGAGCTTATTTTAAGACACCAGTTGTTATAAATGTCTTCGTTTATTAATATTAGTTCAGACTAAAACGAAAGAAGACGTTTGAAGATTGGTTCAGACGAAAGAAGTTAAAAAAACTAGATACTTTGTTTGTATACTCAGGTAACACTTTATATACCTACTATTATTTATGGAATATCTACATATTTAAACTTTTTTTCGCATCACATTAGAAATATATCTGCGCCCTTAGTGCGAGCTTATTATGTTTCCTTAAAACGATAATTGTTTACGTTGTGCGAAGTAAATTGCAAGATATGGCCGAAAACGTAAACGTGCAACGTACATTAAAACGTATTTGTATGAGCAAAACCGTAATCGTTTTAGGGTAAATTATTATTTTACGGAAACAAAATAAAATCGTACTAAGGTTACTGGTGGTGGTACTTTTCACATCGGTTAACGCCGAGTATCACTAACTTTACAGAATGACGCTGTAGCTTAATTGTTTATTCATTCCCATTGTCAGATAGAAAATGAAGTTTAGTGGTATTCAAGGCATACGAAAAATATAATATAAAAATATAATATACGAGCTTTTCACCGCGGCGCCGCTTGCTTAGGTCATATCAAATCCATTCCATAAACTATCTGTGTGTAAAAGTTCATTTAATTAAAAAAGAAAAACGTATCCTATTTGTTAATCCAGGCCATAAACTATCTGTGTGCCAAACTTCATTCAATTTCAATCAGTAGTTTTTGCGTGAATGAGTTGTTACTCATATGTTTGTTGACACACATACATCCATACAAATGTTTGCATTTATAATATTAGTAAGATCTAGGTAAATATATTTATAAAATATTTAAATATAGGCTCGAACGAAATAATGCAGTATCGGTACATTATAGAATAATGTACAGACGCTACCGTTCCAGTTTTTCTTCCCTAATGAGTTTTTAAAGACTTTCCACATTAGTTTTTCTTACTATCGTTATACAATGTTATATACAATAGCAACATTAAATTGTAAGTGAATGTTCACTATACATAAGAAACTAAGTTTTTTTCTCCATTTTGTTATAAATAAGGTCCAGTCCAAATACAATACGGGTGCTGATAATGGTGGCCGATCCGATTTCAAGCATTTTAATAGTCAGATGACATAATTACTAGTTACTTTTATAATAATATTTTAATCAATTAAAATTAGATCCTTCCTTCTTAATGCATATGTGTAAGCCACTCAGTGTTAGGTTTAAAGATATTTATTCTCAAAAAGACATATTCGGCACTTACATGAGAACATAATTCATAAGAAAAATACACAAGTTCGTTGTCGCACTGTACAAACATTGATGTTAACTGAACCTCTTTACATTTTAAATATTACATAAACGATTTCAATTGTTTCACAATCGTAACTCCTTAAACTATAAGCATAATATAAGCATTATTTTTAATTAACAGAACTGACTGTCAATAATGTATTTAGATAACTCGTTCTGTATTTAACATTTAATGATTCTACATTTTTTATACATAAATGTAATCTATTATAGTTAGCGTTAGAATAAGAGATTTAACAAAAATGTTTGACAACCAATAGTAGCTACGTTTCCTTATTAACAAATATATTGATATGATTTAGTATGATTTAAGTATTGCACAGTGATAGCAGAATGGATGACACTCGGCCTTTCAATCAAGGGTCTGGTTCAAATCACGCAGCACTGTCTTTACTAAACTTATGTACGTATTAAAAAATAATTACTACTGTTATTATGATATAGGAAAGCATCCAGAGAAAACTATATTTCTGAGAGTTGTCCTAAAAAATTCAAAAGCGTTTGAAGTCTTCCAATTCGCACTTTTCCGGCGCGGTAGTGTTTGTCATAAGATTCTTGTTCTGCGAGGACAACTGTGCCCAGCAGTGGGACAATGGGTTGACGCAGTAATGACTGAACAGCCTAATGTAGGCATTTGACACGTCATCACTCATATTCAAAGAAAATATATTATAGTTAAATAGCAAACGGCATTTCAAAGGTTATATCCGAGAACCGCTTCAGGCCGATGGAATTTATAATAAAAAAAAACCATTAACTGAGCAATGGCGGCCATAAAGGGAAAATTAAGCGCGCCATAAAAATTCACTGTGAACGTTGCTGAAATGAAAACATTATGTTTTCGTTGTGATTTATTTCGGTTTTTTATGTGAACGCCTAATCGTTAAATTATTATTTTCAATAGCAGACGCCGCGCTCGGTTTTTGTTGTAATTTTCGGGGTGGTTTCACAACGTTAGTTTAGTATGTAGTGATTTAGTTTATTTTTTTACTAGCTGAGCCTCCGAGAAAATATAATATGACTTTAAAATGATAAATATAATCGATAGAATAAATTATGATCGATTTTAATGAAATTAAGACTAAATGTGATATCAAGATATACACTATAAATAATATGAATCCTTTGAATTAAAGTAGTTTTTTTAAATCAAAGTAGTCCGTAATAAATCAATCAATCAATCAAATCAATCTTACAAATAGACAGACAAAAGTTATAAAAAATATACATTGAAATGTCTATTATTACTTACTAGTTAGTAGTCATTCAAACCCATTCATTTCTTTTACGAATATCTGTCACGTATAGATACGGGGAACTTTTATTTTTATTACATGTATGTTGATTTTTATTATTGATTTTATAATAGTCACATACTATATGTTTTATGTTAATTTGTATGAACCCATAGATTGACTATCAAAATAACAAAATAAATGAAATATCAAATAACTAAGATTTGTATTGAATACTTTATTGAAATTTTATTACCAACGCACGGAGCTAAAAATCAAATATAATTACTTTGTTAACAGTATGAAAACAATAACAACAATAAGTGCTCTCTAAAAGTTTCATTGAAAATTTATGACCAACGGAAACGGAATATTACAGTAGAGTTTCACGTTTATATTAGTGTCTTGAATATTTCCTTTTTGGGGCTCTGTTAGTGTTTATTATTCCCATTTGTAGGTATAGGGTTTAATCGCCAAACCATGATCATCGCACTGCTGGGCACGGGTCTTCTGACAGAATGAGAGAGTTTTTATGTCATAATCTACTGTGCTGGCCAGGTGCGAAATGGTACTCTTCATACATCTTTGAGAACTTTTTCTAAGAACTCTTAGTTGTGTAGGTTTTTTCTCGATGATTCCTTTACCGTAAAACAGTTATAATTAATTTCTGAATTTTCTAATCAGTACATAATTAATAGCCTTTGTCACTGCAAATTGAGACAATCCTAATGATATGTCATACGTAAGAATCTGTCGAGCAGTTTGCCAAAGAAATGGTCATACATACATTCCTACATATGTTATAAATGTGAATGTAAGTTTATTTGTCACGCTTTCATGCCAAAACTACTCAACCGATTATCGTGAAACTTTGTACACATATTCTTAGAGGTATTAGAAAAAATATAGGATGCTTTTTATTATTTTTTTTTTAACAAAACGTAAATATTTTTTTACCATTATTTTGGCTGACATGATTGTTTGTTAAAAAATTAAAAACGCGAGCGAAGCCGCAGGTAAATACAAAAATAGACAAATATAAATACATGCATACGCTCAAAAAAACTACCGTCCTGACGCAGTCGGGTATAAACCAGTGTTGGGTGTCGGGGATTCGAACATCGGACCCTCGATTGAGTCTTTTTTTCTTTTTATAGTATGGAAGTAGCAAACGAGCATGCAGCCCACCTGATGGTAAGTGGCTTCTGCCGCCCATGGATATCTGTAATCAAGCCCAGGTAAGACCAAAGTCTCACCTAAGGTTAGCCACAGATGCGTTGCTACCCCTGAGGACTAAGTTGGAATGCCTCGAAAAAGTATGTCTCCCCTACCACACCCTTCAGACCAGAACACAACAGCGTATAACACTGCTGTACTAAGTATACGATGTTTATTATCTGTCTCATTTATATAATCAACATTTGAGTTACTATAGAGCATGTAGTAAATCTTATAGCATAAATATGTAGTAAAAATAAAGTTTGTATCCTTTAAGAAAATACGAAGTTTAGAAAGTTGCGAATTGAAGCAATATTCGATGAAGCGGAGTTGAGTGGTCCCAAGCTGTATCCCGCTCCTGGGACGCGAAGTTTGTTGAGTACGTGAGCTATAAGCGGGGACCTGAGGACTCGCTAACGAACCGCTTTTTATTAGCTGGTGAGCTGTGTGGTGCTAGTGCCAGCGGGTAGACAGACAGAACATTAAGCGGAAGCGTTCGCTCGCTTTATTGCCACATGAATACGGAGTTCGTAATCTTACTATATGTGACCGACAGACAGGTCCTATGATGACTGGATTTGAAGTTGACTACAGAGGTTTATAAGTACTACAGAGGTTTATAAGTACTTGTTAATAAGTATTATATCTTGTTATGAATGAAATAATAAAGAGACACATTACTATTTTTAATGGAGAGAAATAGATTGCACCGTAACTAATCGTTAAATGAATAAGTCTAAAAGCGCAGAAAAAACTCCAAGTTGGTCTCTTGGGAGATTTTTCAGTACACATAATGAAAATTCCATCTTAACAATACATTTAATATATATTTTAAGTTACTAGAATATTTAATTAGGTACTGCTCCTTTCTTGCGCTATTTATGTATCAGTAACTTTACTGATCCTTGCACTTTTACATTCTGTGCTAAATGAAATATGTAATGAGTCCAAAATAAATATTTTGTTCAAAGCAACCCGCGTATAGTCGCAACCCGCAGAGCTAAGCTGGCCGGGCTCCGGCCGGGTATTGAAAAAGTTTGCGGCCCTGAATTAATGTATAGCGAGTAAGTAATTGCAATAATAACTTGCTGGCCGGCTGTCACCTGTCTAATAACCTTATGAGCGTTCACGTTAATTAGGTTTCTAAAGTATATTGGAAGATGCGGATAATTAAATTAATAAAAAATAGCCGTCGCGGGATGCTTGGCAGGTGTGAAACATCGTGTTCGTACAAGTAACACGCGTAAAAGGCAACATTGATAGCATAATGAAAATAACGCCATCTACGAACAGTACCCTGCTCTAAGTCGTACTAACACCGCAGCCCGCTTAGTTTTGTTCGATACTTAATAGTTCTGAAATGTATAGCAGATGGCACTGTAGTGAATACGGTGTGGCGATTGCCGATTAACGCGAGGTTTACGTGCGCCTATAGATATTTCACGTCAAAATGCATCTACTTACTATATAGAAGTAGCAAAGGAGCTTGGTCATTACTGTCGATGGACATTTGTAGTCAAATCCAGATAAGACTAAAATCTTACCTATGGTTGTTCCTAGGTGCGTTGCTGTCCCTGAGGATTAAGTTGGAGCGGCTCGGATAAGTCTTCCTTACTACACCTTTCAAACCAGAACAGCAACGCTGACGAGTGACTTACTAAAATAAAGTAGTAAATGGCGATAGTTCCCACAGTCGAACTGAAATCATAAAATCTAATTAAACCAGCTGTTGTTTAAGGGGTCACGTTCGAAAATTTCCTTGTTATATTTCACCGAATTCTTAAGTCAAAACACACGAGCAATTCCAGGAGCCAGATCAATCACGTCGGCAGACACCCTCACGGTATCTCTTGCCTATAAATCATTTCTCTTTATTTACTTTATCTGCCGCGAGCGTAACAATATGCCACATACATCTTCCTTCAATAATAGATATCGATGCTTAGATAGAGTTGAAATTTGGAACGATTTTTTGTGGATATTACTGTAGTGATGTGGTAGGACCTTTGTCTTTTAAGTAGAAAAGGAGCGTTTGCTTTGCTGCTGTTTTTTTCTATATTCCAGTGCTTCCATTCTTCTATATTCCATACGAGTATGACACCAAATAAGAGAAATTTGGAGCATATTCTAATAGCTTGTAATTCTAGTGCGGATCTTAAAAGGTTAATCTTAAAATGCCTGACACGTGTTAAGCTTTCAAAACACTCATATGTCATCCAGCAAAGATTAATGACTGCTGTTTAAATATGACACCTGAAATTAGGCTCCCCTGTGAGATCTTACACAAATCCGTGTTTTGTTGATAACAAGTGGTTTAGAATGAATATCAGAATTTTGCTGACTCTTATCTTATGTCCCGTTATATCCAAGATCTCAAGTAGGTATAATAAATGGACTT
The DNA here is from genome assembly GCA_002930495.1 of Cecropterus lyciades. Taxonomy (NCBI): domain Eukaryota; kingdom Metazoa; phylum Arthropoda; class Insecta; order Lepidoptera; family Hesperiidae; genus Cecropterus; species Cecropterus lyciades. Next base: position 381,182 of record MOOZ01001430.1, on the reverse strand, counting down.
GTCGGTAATAGTCAATAGAACCGTAGTCGTAGTATATCAAGTCGCGGTTATATGACAACATCAACGCGATGTATGTAAAGTGTATTAAAATCACTTGAGGGGCAATTCATTTAAAAAATGAGCGGAATACGGCTAAATTGTTTTCTAAAGCATAGACGCGCTAAATTGTCCATTGCGGTCACTCTTTCAATTCCGACCGTGACCTTACTGTGTAGATAAGCTGTGTTCTACATAACTTGGGGAAATAAGCACGCTTTATAATTAATTATTAATTATTCTTGCTTACGAAAAAATTTTGTTTCATTTCGCTGCTATAATTTAAAATGCAGCTCTATAATATAAATAGTAAATTTTTTGTATTCCCCATTTCCCACTGAAGTTACTATTATGACCCTAAACATTCTGTTTCATTTCGCTACTATAATTTAAAACGCAGCTCTAAAATATAAGTAGACAATTTCTTGTATTCCCCATTTCCCAGTGAAATTACTTTTATAACCCTAGTTTCTCGCGTCATTGGTATTCCCGTCACGCTGAAATTCTACCTGCTACTAATGCGTCGTTCTTATTATTATGCGTCCAGATCTGTGTCAATATCCGCTCGGAAGATTTTAAAATAAATTTAAATATTTTGCATTTTATTACGTAACAGGGTAGACTATTGTGTATAAGATAGTACTGCGCTGAGAGTTTACGATAGATGCAATATACTTACTCGAGGCAGTCAGCCTCAAAACGAAACAGTGCAGGAGTCCTCCTACCTGAGGCTAGTATTTTTTGTTATACCTTTCTTTGGCTTAGGTATATTGATTTTAGTGGTATCGTATCTATTGGTGCTTACATCTTCTGGGCCAAAACTTGAATTTTGTCCCGTAGTGTAGAAAGCGTTTGAAAGCGTTTGTGCCTCAGAGGACACAATGAAAATACCTTTTGGTATCTTTAATCAACTTTATTACTAGATTTTAAATTTATTTTACAGAGCGAAGTTGACTGGACTTGTTACAATTGTGAGCAACGAAATTACATCGAAAAAGATGTAGGTAGGCTGATCGCCTCGGTAAAATACGTATAACATAACATAACATAAACGCTTTCTACACTCATAGCCCCACAGTAGGATTTTCTCCTGTGTCGTGGGTGCTATGGACAAAGACGAATACACAAACACCCAGACCCAGAACAGAAATCTTCATTCAGATGTCTGGCCGGGGATCGAACCCGGGACCCACTGCGTGTCAGACCGGTATGGTGACCGCTCAGCCACGCGGTTCGTCTTTTCGGGTATATTTGAAATGTGACATCGAAATGTTGCGTAACTATTAACTATTATTAGACGTAAACACGCTTATATCAACTTTGAAAATACAAAAATATTGAAATGCACTTCATTCATATCGTTGAAGTCGTATCAGAGAACCGTATCTATTACTTTAGCGTCCTTTACAAACGTATAACCTACATATTACTTTTACTGCTTTCGAAGCGCTCAAATGTTTTACTGAAATATTTTGTGTATCTTAGTGCTTACTTCTTATATACTTTGTATCACAAAGTTATACATTTTTATGGGTACATATCTCGTACAAATTCTAAGTATGTTAAGCTCCTTCAAGAGGATTTCCACCGTCATTCAGGCAAAGTTGTGTTCATATAAAAAGAGCTTTTTTGCCTTAATCTTGTTTTAATTGATATTAAATACATGTAATAGTGTGGGGTTCACATGTGTTATTAAGCTAAAATGTTATAGATCACGTCCGGGTCACCAATTATAGGTATTGCTAATTATCACAGTTACTTAATTAAACACTACATTGCATCACGTATCTATTTATTTCTCGTGTACACGTATTTAATAGTAGCTTAGATGTTATCATGCTGGTCTGACATGCAGAGGTTTTGGGTTCGATGCCCGGCCAGACAGGTATCTAAATGAGAAACTTAGATTTCTATACTGGATCAGGATGTTATGGATCGTGCATCATATTTGACTTTATTGCCCCTGGGCATATAAAGTCAAATATGATGCACGGTACTGGAAAAGTCCTGGAATATCCTATGAGTGTAGAATGTGTTATTATTATCATTATAAAGTACTTCACTGATCCTGGCAGCCTGAGAATGGCAGCGTATAAACTAGAAAGTATTACTTTCAAGATGCTAGAATGTATCTCCGATCATTTATTAAACGTGTGTTCATTAGAATGCAACGATACGGCTCTTTTCCGTTAACACACGTTCTAAAGTCTTCAAAGACTTCAATGGTTTTTAATTAGCCAAAGCATTCATCAGTCCAAGGCATCAAATTCGGTATTGTTAATCATGCCAGATCACCTGCAAAAAGCCATTTAATTACTCAAATTTGTTAAAATAAATATTGTTTAAAGCACAACCACAGTACTCGCTTCAATTGCGGTCGCCTGTCAAATAAGCTCCGGTATCTCGAGAACGCATTCCCACTGAAACAATATTAACTGGGGCTCGGGCAGTTTCATTTCCATAAGAAAATAAAAATGGCCTCTATTTGTCTTCAGGGACTGCGAGTCTTTGGTTGCAGACGTTACCATTTGCTTCGGATTATTTTACTTCTCACAACTATTGTATTGTTTATATTTTTAATACAAATACGAAATGGTTAACCATATCTTGAGTTATGAGAGCTATATTGCATAAGTCTTGTTTACAAGTGAAGAAACTCTTGTTGACTATGTTGGGACTTGCCAGTACCAATTAATGTTTCGTAGTAAAATACAACCTTTGCAGAATTGTGTTGGTAGCTAGTTATAAGAAACGAAAAAAAACACTTTTTGATTTTTTTATATATTAAGTAGATAGTTTTTCAAATCAATTTAAAAAATAACCAAATAAAATATTATTTACGAAAATAATGCCTCAAATAACTGAAAATAATTTGAGTTTTTTATATGGACTGATATGGTTTTTGTAGGATTTCGAGAAAACTGATGAAGACCTTCTAATTTTACGTACATCATGTATAAAAACTCACTCGAAACTCGCACCTAAACCATTGATAAGGGCAAGTGCTTGTCTTAAACTGGTTACTCGGCATTCATGTTAGCGGTAAGCATTATTTCGGCTTAAGATTTTGCCTTTTACCTACTATCCAGAGAAGGCCGAGGAGATCAGAACTGCTGAAATTTGAGTTTTGCAAAAAAGTTAATATATTTTTGAATATCTTTATGTTATCTTCATAACGTTTAATAATAGAATAAGCATAAATCTATTAGACAGAAGGTGATAGCTCCGCTACACCTGTTTCTGTTAAGTGTTCTTTTTGAAGGGTGTTAGAATGGGAGACATACTTATCCGAGGCATCTCAACTTAGTCCTCAAGGGTTACGAAGTGTTTGTTATCAACATAGAAAAGGTACTATTAATCTGCTTGATAAAGTTGTCACTGAGAATATAGGTAGCCTTCGTGCCAAACTTATTATTAGTCTTTACTGATGTTACTCAATAAAATGTGTTTTTTAATGGAAAAGGGATGCGTATTGGAATATTCTTTTGTTAACATGCATAGTTTGTACATAAGTTAAAATACTATTGCACGTCGCAAACGCGAATATCAGAAGCAATTAATCACTTATTTGCACGAATATAGGTACCATGTTCTTATGTCTTCCGACCGACGCGACCCGCGTGGTGGAGCGGTCACCATACCGGTCTGACACGCAGTGGGTTCCGTGTTCGATTCCCGGCCAGACCATATCTAAATGATGAGTTTAGATTGTTATTGTTATGGGTCTAGGTGTTTGTGTAGTCGTCTTTGTGTGTCCATGGTACCCACGACACAGGAGAAAATCCTAGTGTGCGGCTATGAGTGTAAAAAGTGTGAAAGTGTGTGTATAATTCTATATTCTATATTCTACACTACCAAGACATGCAATGCGAAGTTAGTTAGATGTTTAATCGGGTGAGGAAACCAGCAGAGTAAAAGTAATTTACAAAATCGCTGACTTTTTAATAACACACTAATTGCGATATAATCACAATAGTAAGAAGTTTCGTTCTAACGGAACACCTGCAATGGGTGAACGCTCTATCACCCATCGTTGTTATAATAAAACAATAAACAACATGGCCTCAGTGCTCGTATAAACAATTAATCGATACTCGTGTCAACTAGCAAATTCACCTCATACGCCGATAAATTGTATAAAGACAGTTACAAAAGAAGAATAAACATCTAAGAACTTTAATAAAAACTTAAAGCATAGCGATGAAAGAAACGGTACGAGTACATATGGCGTACGTGTGCGTAATAAGAATTCTTGTGTCGATATTGAAAATACCGTTTTAGAGCAAAGCATAGACGGTATATTATTATATTATGTGAAAGGGTACCTGCGTTTGAAGATGAAACGTGTGCGGTTACTGTGTCGGCTCGGCACAGTGGAAAACTTTCATTGTGTCTTATTCAAACTGCGCCCCTATCCGTAGTTATTCACAACTTTTTTATCGAATCAGTTACAGTTTCGGGTAGATTCATATTACAGATATGGGATAATTTCGAATACGTTTACGGAGCTCCATAATATATCTGCTTCGAAGAAGTTATTAAATAAATTAATTAAATATGTTCATATATGAAATATTACATTTTCGACAACTTAACGTTAATTTCATAAGTTCATATTCACAATACTTCTAAGTACTAGCGTTATATGAAAACGCTACTCAGAAATATGTTGAATATATTGTAACACAGCAGTGATCCAAGAAACTGTTTTCGACAGGATTACATGTGTAATCGTGGTTCTAAGAATATTCCGGGAATATCTTTATTGGGGGATTGTGCGTTTCTGGGAATAAATATTATCCTGGATAAATTCAAAATATTACAAATTACTATTGCTATTGTCTCTAATATGATATAAATTATAAGATTATAATTGTAATATAATAATATAAATAAATATAAATCTAAGTAATACTTATATAAATTCATAGTCAATGTAATAAATGTAGTTTATGGCCAAATCTGCCTAATGATTATTTTACCTTACTTCAAATTAAAATGTAGTATTATGGTTAATTAATGAAATAAACTTATGAAATTTAATTTTCGTTTTACTTTTCCACAAATAGTAACCTATAAATATATATTTACAACGTATATTCACTAAACTATTTAACACATGCTACATCACTTTTCTAAAGAAATCCGTCTTCGGAGTAGTTTCACTACTCAGACATTTTGTATTTGTCAAACTTTATCACCTTTAGTTAATTTATTGCGTGAGTGTGAAAATAATAAAACTTTTTCAGAGATTACATGCAACAATAATGGTTCGAAATATTTTTTGATATGAGTAATGTTATTTTATAAAATAACGTACAATATTATAAAGCTGTTTTGAAAAACTATTTGTACATAGAATATTTAAAACGCAAGAGACACATGCATATCCAAGGCATTCCAACTTTGATACTGTCAGAGGTAGCGACACTTTTGTGGTCGACATCAGGTAAGACCCTATATAGATGTTCACAGGGATAGACGAAAATCTACTATTACCTGTTTTATTAAAGAATAATATACAGAAAATCTGCATTTTATTCTTTAATACATAGTATTATTTGTTTTATTATATGAATATAAGTCAAGATATTTGATCGCAAAAAGAATTCTTTTGAGACGTCTCAATGCGTGTGGAAATAAAAATGTCTCGTATCTTCTCCCATGTCAGGTATTTATTCTGGAGTATTCACAATAAAATATGTTTACCTAGGATTGCTGTAGTGATTTCAAAGTGTTTTTATATTCAAGTCAAGGTCTGTTGTTTTATTAGACAACGAAAATATCTAATATCAATAAAATAGCCGATACAAAATTGTAGTGGAAATGAGCACGAAGTTAGTGACATGTGCGTTGCTTTTCTTTAGGATCAAATCGGTTAGCCTCGTTGAAGTATTTTTAACTTCCCATTTCCTTTAAACTGCTATACAACAGAACTGCTAGTAAAATGCTGAAATAGTATTTTTTTATATATGGTTTTAAAAGCAAACAGTATGAAGTCCATCTGAAGTTAAAAAAGGTGTCTGCGATTAAGTGGAAGAGGGACGACTTTTTATTATCACAACAATATGGGTGTCAAATGAAAGCTGTAAATAGACCATATATATATATACTTTTACTTGACTATTTGACAAAAACGCAGTCGCAGTGAGTCGCAGTCACGTCGCACCTCGGAGTCGGAAAATACAAACCGAAACAATTACTACAACAAGTAAACCGAGGACCATTATCATATTTCTGGCAGAAAATCTCAAGTACCTACAAGTCCCGCCCAACAAGCCCCTTCTTGATAATGCGTAGGAACTTAACCTTTGAGAACAATGTAGTCAACATTGTTCTCAAAGGATAAAACTCGTTATAATGGAGACAGAAAACATTTTAGACCTCCGTTTTAAGAAATCAGGTCTGATTTCACACATACTAGCACATGCGACATTTATATTAACCAATAATATTCTTTAAAACAGTTTTTAAAAGTAACAAAGCTTCATGTAATGTTAACCTTCCGTGGTATGACATGGAAAGTATTTCTGTCTGTCTATTTAAAGGGCCATGTCTCTGCCTACGAATCTTTTATCAAATCAAATCAAAATTATTTCTTAGATTGTAATGCATTTGTAGTCGATCAAAAATCTAATCTTGTTTATTGTAATCTGTAATGTAATCTTGTAATTTTATTTAGGGTAGATTACAGTTCGTAGGCTAAGCTAGTAGATTATTAGACTACTTAATCGATTGTTACCTCAATTTAATGTTGGAAAAATCCAGTTAGTGTAATTTAATAAAAAAACATGTTTTCGTAATTCCACGGATTAAGTTATTAACGACGAACTCAGGATACACATAATTACAATAACACTAATAATAATCAATACTTTTTGCAAAAATTGTTTCGGGTTTATTGCGTGTTAGGCATACTTTTAATTCTAATAGATTCGCCACATAGCTGATATATGTAAAATAATTGATCTAATCAGTTCGATTAATTCGTTCAATTAATTAGTTCAATTAATTCAGAGCAATTAAAGTTTTAAGTACAGGGATTAGCAATACAGCCTAACAACGTTCAATTGAGTCGAAGTTTCAAATTTCTTGGCGGTCATTGCACTCGAGCCAAAAAATTGTGTTTTATTTATTTTAAATACTCGTCATTTATTTGTTTTAATGTTTATCTTTAATAAACACTTGCAATGGATTTACAATAATCTTTAATAAATGCCCTGAATGATTCTATCCCTCTCCAAGTTGGTGCTCAATTTTAAACACAAAAGAATGTTAGATGTCTGTGAATTCTATTAATTCGCAGTAAGAAAGTGCGAATTAATAGAATTCACGCACTTCAGAAAACTTTTTTTAAAGAACTGCAGGAGTGTACGTTACTTAAGGACGTTTCATTCACTGTAAAACAGTAATTATTACTTTCTAATATGCATCATTTTAGAAAACGGACCTCGATAGTGGGACCAAGTTTCAACCATTGAGTTGCCACTTGGCTCTGCATGAGACCACTTCGAGGCGAGTCAGTTTTCAATTAACAGTCACACAGTTACTCACAGTGGTAGTTATTTCTATAGGTTGTGTATACGACAGCGACCTTTTGGTGACATTTACCCTAATATTTAACATATTTTATTGACGATACCTAAATAATTGTTTGTATTTATAACTTTTCTTTTCATCAGAAGAACATAATGTTAT
>MOOZ01001430.1:339963-356417 GCA_002930495.1 Cecropterus lyciades | reverse complement strand
ATCTATAAGCAACTTTATATAGGACAGGTGTCTATCTGAAGTCAATCACTGATGCGTTGCTCCCTTCGGGGACTAAGTTTAAGCACAATAGCAAGCAGCCATAGGTATCGAGAAGATTCTAAAATGAAGTCTCCGATAAGATTCATTACAGCTTCTTTCCAGCAAGGAATCGGTCTAACTTACTTCTTTGAATTTTAAAAGATACAAGGATATAAAGAATGAAATAGAGAACAAATAAATGAAGCATAAATTCGATGAGAATAATATACATACATCTGGATCCAACATTGTATCCAATCTAGCAGCAGGTTGGTAGATCTCACGCAAAGTCAGAGCTGCTTCAGTATTATTTACTGCTAGAACTCCAGCCCTCACTTCATCATCAACAACGGGTCTGCTACCGACGTATATGTGGTCCTTGTATAAGCTATTTTAACAAAATTTTGTTTTATTACTATGTGTTTCTTTATTGTCGAAATTTTCCCAGATGCATACTTGCATGTGTACGCTCAGGTTGAGGTTGGGAAAAGCGCTATAATCGAATCTCGCTCAATCCTAAAACTTTGGCATTGATGCTAGTTTCATAACATATTCAAAATAACGGAACAAACTTACTCGGAAAAACCAGGCTGATACGTATGGAATCGTCTACAACCAACCATATATTCATGATACACTCCCGGTTCATTTTTCGGATCAAAATCGTTCACATAGCCCTTTGTATTGTATATGATGCCAGAATTTAGAGCATTGTCGTAACCTGCAAAATTAATACTAAATCGTTAAAATAATTAAAGATATACATGTGCGTTCGTATTTCTTGCTATGTTGATGACATAGACACAAATACAAAGTACAAAAACATAATCCCAGATACAGAGTTCATAATTTATTACTAAGTAAATCCATTAGAAACTGTAACAGCAACTGAGTAACAGATCGTGAGTCAGAACTTATTGAACCCAATTTAGAAATGTAAAACCTCACCAATCAATTCGGGAATCAATTCGTAGTAAAATATGTATTGCCACTGCGCGATGTTGATCTGGCGCGCTGTCTCGTACAAGCGCTGGTCGTCCCAGCAGGGGTTGACGGCGGAAAGCGCGCGCGCCAGCCGGTTGTGCTCCCGGAAGAACCACAACGATGTAAGAGATAAACCCAACAATAGATTACTCGTAAAGTTGTCTCCTAAAGATAAAATAGAATATCAAAATCGTTACTGTTAAATGTCAGTGTCTCTATTTCAATAAGTACAAATAATTTAAAACTGCAACATTGATGCAAATTTATTAACGCGTTAAAGTTTAAATAGTGTAAAAAAAAAGTTACATGCATGTTTAAGTCACAGAAACCGACATATCATTGATATGGTAACATAATTCCCCGTGATAGACGGATAGACCGACATAAGTGGTATTATAAAAGGGTTTTCTAACAGACTTCTTTTGTTTTAACGTATTTAACCCCACAAATGCGTTGTTGTTAATTTAATAGTCCTAAAAATTAATAGTCCATCCGTCATCCATTCCTTTCGAGGTCCACTGCTGGACATAGGCCTCCCATATACAGCGCATATCTTTGAAGATTGACTGCTTAGGTAACATTAAGTAGTTTTAAAGCAGTCAATCTTCTTTGAAGATTGACTGCTTTAAAACTACTTAATGCTACCTTAAAACTTCATTTCAGCGAAAATATACTGGAAAACGATATGGCCAATTGTCTCCTACTACTGCTAAAACTAGTATACAGTCAAACGGATAAATAATATAAATAACGAAACAAACCGAAATTGTAGCAGGATATTTCCCCATTTTGCTGTTGATTCTTCAAGCAGAAGGGCGATATGCCAGCCGGTACCTCCCGCTCCCCCTCCATCGTGAACGCAAGCAAGCCGCCAAACATAGCTCTGATCTCCCTAGATCTCTCTTCCGTAATTCCATAAATTGACGATAGATCCAGCAGTGGTGTCGCCCTATTGTACTGTTTAACATTATTTTATATCAATATTCGAGTCTATACTTCATGTTCATCTTCATCGCCGGCTGTGAGGGACAACTCTTTTCACACCTAGAGACATTCCGATACCCATGAGGTATCGACTTATATCGATACATTTTATTTTTATATAAATTTATATAAATGTACATTGTTGCACACGCTTTGGAAAATAAGTACTCACTTAGAATTGATGTTGCAACAACAATTAAATGTTTTAGGGCAAACTTATACCTACTAGCGGGGAAATATTAATTTAATTACATCCCATTACATAGTCTGATCTGTTCAGAAAGAAAGGTGCGTTCATCATCAATCAAAAATTGTTAAATAATGTTCGTGCCGTTTGATTCCATTCGATACCAACTACTTTCGTTTTGATAGTAGTTAGTATCGCAAGATTTATATCGATGCTAAAAGAACTTGGTATCGATATAAATCTTGAAAATAGTAAAAGCTACGATAATACGAGTATGTATCGAGTACATACTCGTATTTACTTGTATCGGACTTGTCCCTATTCACAACTTTTTTGAAGAGCCTCATGTCATAAAGCTCCGTAATATCTCAGGAGGCAGTTCATTCCTCATCTTGAATGTCCGTGGCAAAAAAAACAATAAGAACCGAACCGTAAAGGATCGCCACGATTCCAATTGGTGTGGATGGAACTTCATCCTTCGGCGAGTGATGCAGTGGGGAACAGAATGTGCCCTCAGTATGGTTATGGTTAAAAACGTAAACAATTATTGTTTCGCGGAAACCTAATAAAGTCGTACTTAAGGCACTGACAACGTTGACAGCTAGTATCAGTTTTCTGCTTTCGGCGAGGCAAGAAAGCGTGCAGTCTACAGTAAGTAGTATTTTCAGCTCGTTTATAAATGAGTATTCCCTACTACACCCTCGAAACCAGATTACCGTAGCTTGATAGTGTTGGTATAGTGTAGAAATAGGCGTTATGTTATTAGAAATATATCACGTTACATCTTCTCACCCGCTCTGCAGGTAGAGTGTCAGGTATGCATTGATAATCCTGGTATGTTTCCACTCGCGTCAGGTTCATGCATCGGATTGAGGTTCTCCGGAGGAAGGGGTCATCTTGCGGGACGTGTATGGAGATGCAACCGGGTACGTCCGTCACCGGCTCTTGATTGTTGGGACAACAGGCGCTAACGAGTGCGTACCGCACTAGAAAGAGATATTATAAAAGAATGTAAAACTCTTTAATGTTATAGACACCCGCATATAGTCGAAACCTTCGTGGATCGACTCCGTATGCAACATTGTCACATAACGTTAAAAAAGAGAAATATTTACATAAAAGGGTATTTGATCCTAGGCCTCAAATGTTTTGCTGTCGGTCTCAGGTACGAAAAACCTATTTGCGGTTGAATACCATGATAAATCTTCATCGGACGGAATAGAAAGTTTCCATTTCATTTTCATAAATTGAATTTTACTTACACAGGTAAAACAGCTCCACATTGTCTGTGACAGAAAAGACGTGGATATCAGTGGCTAGTGATGTGAAAACTTTGTCTTGAATAAATCCGTCGCTCATTAGTGTAGTTCTTATATGTCGAGTAGATGGCAGCGGAGTGCCGTCTTTGGCCGGTCTCAAAGTGTTACCTAAAACATTTAAAGTTACAAAGGAATATAGGGGGCTGCAAAATTCTAGCTTTTTCCTGCAACTCCGCCCGCTTGGGTCATGTAGTACAGTAACAAAGTATCATATTTTTATTTTGTGTCATTAACTACCAATGCGCCAAATTTCATTCAATTTCAATTAGAAGTTTTTGCATGAAAGAGTAACAAACACACATACATTCTCACATACTTTAGTATAAATAAAATCTTTGCATAACGCAATTATGTGGTAGGAGCTTAGCTGTCAATTTAGATTTTCTATTTATAGTAATTATATAGAAGATCTTACAAAAAGTAGAAGAGTAAGACTTTATTTGAAGAAGATTATATCATTTGATCTACCTATTCCAAACCAAGCAGGTAGCAATCTAGGGAATGGTGTGAGCGTAGCGCCGCGCGAGGGGTACTTGGGGTTGGTGCACGTGCCGTCCACGCGCCGGCCCTCATCCTTGCGACACGGTCGCACCGGCACCGTGCACAATCTGCAACAGAGTAACACCTAAGTTCTATCATCAACCCATTATTATCCCACTGCTGAGACGAGTCTTCTCTCAGAATGAGAAAAGTTTAGATCATAGTCCACCGCGCTGGCTAAATGCGAATTGGTTGACTTTACACCTTTGAAAACTCTTTTTTTAGAGAACTCTCAGGTGTGCAGATTTCCTCACGATGTTTTCATTCACCGTAAAGCAGTGATAATTAATTTATAATACGCACATAATTTTTATAAAATCAGTAGTGCGTGCCTAGAATTCGATCCTCGGACACTCGATTAAGAGGCCGAGTTTCAACCATTAGGCTATAACTGCTCCTCCACCTAGATAATCTCTTAATACATATTTCAAAACATCTTACAAACATACATATTTCAAAGCAAAATGCGTATTAAAAAGTGTGTGTCAGCTCCGACGCACAGCTGGAGCTTACTCCTGAAGTATGATTGTCTTAACAGGCGCTATAAAATTTAATTTCAATAAGTTTCAATTGTTGTAAACAGCGCCATCTATGCGATAGATAAAAAAGGGAAAGGTGCGCACAATAGGTTACGCACCAAAAACGTAATGAGATCATTCGATCACTAGATTTTACTTACACTTCCTATTTTTCTCATACCGGGCGCCTTATATGAAAATCGATTGTTAAGCAGTAAACTCCAAGAATATTATCAAATGATAAGTTCCGTGAAATCCTTTGCGGTTCACAACAGCACTTGCTGCTACTTGCGGCTTATAGCGCTGGAACGTCTTACTTTGAATCTAGTCCTCGGAAGTAGCGAAGCATCTGTAATTGACTTCTGATAAAACCTGTGTTAAATATTAAGTTACATACAGATCTCTATTAGCGGCAGAGACCGCATATGTATTATTAGGTAAATGCATGATCGTTTGATACTCTTAATTAAAAAAAAAACATACAAAGTGCCGTTGACAATGTTCGCTAAGAATTTGCTACGCCTCTCGCTCAGCGGTTTTCCGAAATACGCGTCGTAGCGCTTCACTTCCTGAGCGTACACACACACCAATAGCGCCGCACACACAAACGCACCCAGACCCATAGCTCTAGCAAGAATAATAACTTCATACAAATAATTTGAAAAAACTTCCAGTTTACGTATTTATGCCTTATTGTTTAGAAAACTATTTTCAGTTAATTGTGTTGTTTGCGCGTAATAATTATAATGTTTTAAATAGAAATCGTATTGCGTGATGTAAGTATTCACTTTTTATTGGGTAATTACACTAAAATATTGTTTTTCAAATAAAATAAAATATAAGATTGATTAATTGTACATGAAATGAATTTTGCGAGTATTATATATTTTTTTTTCGAATGGTGAATTCCAGTCTACGTTTATGAATCTCAAGCATTGGATTAAATCTTTGATTTTACGAATATTTTCTAAACATAATCTTTTCTAAACTTAATATTTTTGAACTTAAATTAATAGAAATGTGTATAATTGAAGAATAACATAATATTTATTTTATAAAACATATTCATGAACAATTAAATTTCTTTTTAATTAAATTCACATTTTATTGATGTAATTAGTGTTCGCTTGCATATATATATCGAGTTATAATTACATATAACATGATATATGTATTTCTTCTTTTAACAAAATTAAAATTTAATAAAATAAGAAATAAATTGAAGCTCATTATGTAGCGCTTATGACCAATTAATTATAATGGATTCGTACGAGAACAGTCCAATATTTTAGTAAATTAGTATTATAAAAAAGTAACACGCGTGATAAAATAGAAATATACAATAAAAAGGTTCCAAGGTTTTATTTAGTTTCACTTCCTTTCATAGCTGATATTATAAAGGTAAAAATTACAATTATTATTGTATTTTGTGTATTTGGAGCGATGGGTCCAAGCATGGTGGTGTTGTATGCGGCGCTAGTGTGTGTGTGCGCGCACGAGCCGGAACTATACGACGCATACTTTGGAAAGCCTGTGTCCGGGAAACGGGAAACCTTTTTGTCGCAAGTCGTCAATGGTACAATGTATGTTACTTTTTATTATATTGAAGTAGCAAATGAGTATGCAGTTCACATTATGATAAGTGGTGACTACTGCTCATGGATGTGTGAAAAACTTCATATATAACGAGGGTTCTATGTGAAGTCGATCATAGATGCGTTGCTACTCCCGAGGACTAAGATGGTTGCCTCCAATAAGAGAAAGCCAGCAACCCCCGAAACGCAATTGCTTCACGCTGAAAATTGGTAAAGTAAAGTAAACGCTTTCTTCACTCATGCCCCCACACTAGTATTTTATTCTGTGTTGTGAGTGCCATGGACACATAAAGACGAATACACAAACACCCAGACCCAGAACAGAAATCTAAACTCATCATTTAGATGTCTGTCTAGCCGGGGATTGAACCCGGGACCCACTGCGTGTCGCACCGGTATGGTGACCGCTCCACCGCGTGGGTGTGTATGTTTGGTTTCATGTTTGTTATTAACATTTTTAAAAACAATTTTTACGCTTTTCCTGCATCTTTGTAAAATTCATATAGTAATTAATGTATTATGTAGTTGATTTTTTATATAATCAATCAGTGTCCGTCCGTGCTCTATTTTCTAGTCAATAAATAACTTTTGTCATGTTATCTTATAATGTTTATAGTGTATTATCTACTGTAAATAGTGTTTTTTGACCTATGTACATAGACAATTACGTAAATATCAGTAAGATATTTAAATTTGTTGTATATGTTATGATTAAGATTCACCAAGTAATGATGTCAGATTTACCAAATGTTAAAAACAAACGACGATTTCAGTAAATATCGGATTTTGACCATTATAGGTCGATAAACCTTAAGTTTTACCGGTAAATCTTTGGATTTATCGCAGTTCGAGCTTATACAGTAACACGCATGTACATGTATGTTTAAAAATGGGCTGGCGAGCGTAATACGTATTTGTTTTCAATGCGTATGCACTGTGTACGAGTATAGTATGCACACATAGAAATGTAAAGTAACGTCTTACTTTTAGTGTTTATTTGATTTCATATTTACAGGATGTGCACGGTGCCGGTGCGGCCATGCCGCAAGGATGAGGGCCGGCGCGTGGACGGCACGTGCACCAACCCCAAGTACCCCTCGCGCGGCGCAAAGTACACCCCATTTCCTAGATTGCTACCAGCGAAATATGGAATAGGTTAAATACTTTTCATGTCATATAATAGTTCAAATTATAAAGCAAATATCAATGTACTAAAGGGTGAGACGGTCATAGAAATCTGAACGCGGCCATGATTTGGTTATTGTGGCGTAGACTGTGTGCGTGGCTTATGTAAATATTAAACCTACGAAAATCTATAGATTCTATACATTTAGTACCTACATTGTTACAGTAAGACAGAATTTGACGATAGTGTAGTACACGAATGTTTAAGATATCACATATCTAGGCATACAGTTTGTTTCCCAACGTTATATGTAGGCATGTTTTTCTACATTATTATTCGTAGGTTTCTTTTCATTCGTATAAATAGCGTACGTTAGAAATTATTATCTGAACGGAAAACCGAAGACGTGATATGAATACCAAAATCTTGGAAACATTATTTGTAGTATTGATGTTTGGTATTGATACTTGGCAGTATTTTTTAACTATTTTTAACTGGTTTGGTCAAAGTTTCTGGTGTCTCCAAAAGCTGGCACACGTTTCGCTTTAAGAATGGGTATCCTATCCCCGGCCAGACAGAAATCTGATTGATGAGTTTAGATTTTTGTTCTGGGTTTGGGTGTTTGTGTATTCCTCTTTGTGTGTCCATGGCACCCATGACACAGGAGAAAATCCTAGTGTGGGGCTATTAATGTAGAAAGCGTGTTTTTTTTTAAACGGCATGTACAAAAATGCTACGAATTCTTACGCCAGACCACTAAAAATTACAGATTTTTTAAAATATTTTTAGGAAATACTCTGAGGTCAGCTCATGACGGCTCCCCGCTGCCATCAGCGCGGGTGCTGCGCACCGCCCTGTTGGGTGACGGCCAAGTCAGGGATAAATACTTCTCTACGCTCGCCAATGATGTTTATGCTTTCACTGTCGTTGAAAGCGTAGATTTACTTTATATGTGTAAGTTTTTGAATGATGTTTTCATATCTAAATACGTTTTTAAATGAAAACTAATTTAAATAAAATGTTTTCTTAAGTATATAATTCTTAAGTCTTGAAATCTACTGACATATTGTTTGTAACAGTACATCGCTGAATCGCGACATAATTTGTGTCAACTTGGTCAATCTCGTAAATTATTTATATTAAACAAAAAAAAACTATAAATGGAGGATAAACAAATTCTGGCAAAGATTTGTTTGTAAAGATACTCAATATTTGAGCAGTAGATAATAGTTTTTTTTGTTTGTTTTAACAGTGCGCTACACAATCGTTAGCGATTGCTGCCCGAATAACCAAGTACCAGCTAGAGAGGTTCCTCCCTGTATCGCCATAGAGGTGCAAGCTGACGACCCATACCTCCGAAGAACTGGCATCAGATGTATGAATCTTACACGAGTGGAGACCTACCAGGATCATGGATGTATCCCCCATACTTTTACAGCAGAAAGAGTGAGGAATAATTTATACATGCAATAATGCTAAAAAAAATGATCAAAATTGTAGTTCGTACAGTCTCTGCACAATATAGTATATGATAACTTCCACAATAACTTTAAAAAAATTACTTAAATTTCACATATTAAAAACTGAAACACATCATACTCAAATTAGACGTACCCACTACGCTCAAAGCCATATCCAGTTTTGCATAATCGGCACTATCTATATAATCGTAATGTTTTTTTTTTATGTTAGTACCCTCAATTCGTATTCCTATTAATATATATAAATTCCTATAAATAGTACGTAATGCCCTTTGTTTATTTAATAGTTAAATTTATAATGTTTCTCATGTAAGTGAATTCTGTATTCTTTTTGAGAAATAAAATATTCTTAAACCTCATATCCATACTTCTATACAAATGTTATAAAGGTAAAGAGTTTTCTGTTTCTGTTAACTGTTTCTGTAACTGTAATCTGTTAACTGTAATCTGTTTGGTTAAACGCGCTAATCTTAGAAACTACGAGTTCGAATTGAGAAAATATTTTCCTTTTGAATAGTCCATTTATTGAGAAAGGCTTGAGAAGGGCTACATAACATCACGCTATGTTTTTTATTTATTTTTTTCTTATGTAGTACCGGGTGAAACCACAGGGCACAGCTAGTGATTTTATAAAAACTTTGTCTTTGGAGAGATATTTTAATAGAGTGATATTACATCTTTTCTACTAAGTCATTCATCAAACTTTTCAAGTACATTGCGCGCGTTACTTACCGCGTCTGGCATATGCTTTGATAACCATACAACCACTATGCTGCTACTCTGTTCTTTAGTCGCCTCCTATAAAATATACGGAATTGTAGGGAGTGTATTTATTGAGGTCCGACACCATATGAAAAACATTTTTACGTGCCTTTTTCCTAGTATTTCTTACTGATAGAGGAGCTATTTGTGATTGCTCGCGGAGTTCTGGTCTATATGATCGACGTAAGTTTGCGGCAAGTCATAAATTTTACGTTTGTAATTTTCATACCTAAACTCCATTTTATTTCTTTGTTATACCCATGTTCATAAACATAATGTACTATATTTTTAAAATACTTTCTTCAAAAATACAACGTGTTTGCTGTAAAAAATAATTTATTAGACCACAGGTTTATTTTCAGTTATATTTATGTACATGTAAATATTATTTGTGTTTTTAACAGTACAGCAGACAACTACCATTGTTGGATTTATCATTAATATACGGGAATTCCGATGTCCGGAACAAACAGCTCAGATCTGGTACAGGTGGGCTATTGGCCTTCAGGATGGAAGATGATCGTGAGGTGCCGTTAGTTGTGGCGCCCGTCTGCGTTGGAAATCGACCACAATATATGGAAACATCCTGCTATGACTTTGGTAAATTTGTGATTGTGGTATACCACTCCGTGCTTCTTATACGGAGGTACCACAACTAAATCTATAGCAATAAATTGTGTCTGCAGCAGCGAAAGTCTGTGATGTTGTGTTCGAAGTTTGTGTGTTAAAGCAGTGACACTTTAGTGAGGGAACTAATTTACACCTCAGGAGCAACGGATCTGTGACTAGCTTTAAGTTATACTCCAATTTCATTTGGAGTTGATTACTGATGTCAAAGAGTAACTACCAGATAGACTGCATACTTGTTTGCTTCTTTAATTGTAAGAATAATGAATACATATTCGCTATTAGTGTCAAGCTTAGCTTTTCACTCCACGTTTGTCACACTTTGTATGGAACTTTACAATTGCGTTTATTTAAGAGTCTGTATATCTTTATTGATTATATTTTTATTATTTTAGGAGACGACTTCGGCGGAAATATAATACCGGCGGTCACGATAGTAGCTCTCTGGTTCTTTAGGGAGCACAATCGCCTCGCCCGTGAGCTGGCTAAGCTAAACCCGTGCTGGGACGATGATCAGCTGTTTGAGACGGCACGCAAGATCAACATCGCGCAGTTTCAGTACATAATTTTCTATGAACTGATGCCGGAATTCCTTGGTAAGATTTTATTTATTAGTTTTGGTGAAATCTTTTTTTCCTTGGTGTAATTCTAAAAAGGGGGTCTCTGTAGAAGTTTATTTGTAATTATTGCATTATTTCATTATAATATATATACATCCTCCAATTGATATGATTCAAGTGGAAGTATACAAATGGTACCCCTTTTATTTGTGTCGAATACACGATACCAGTACAACAATGGTGAGTGTTCGGAGAAACTCTTTGAATTGGTACCTACATCACCCTTTCTCCATCGCACTACTCGCCGAAGTACGAGGTTTCATCAACCGGACTCGTGGCGGTACTTTACGGTTCGGTTTTGGCTCTCTTTTTTATCATGAGCGTACAAAATGTTTATAGAACTTCCTCCTGAGGATTCATGCAGCTATATAACAAGGAACGCCTCAAGAAAGTTGCAAGACCTATACATCAAAGACGGCGATACATTAACGACGTCTCTTGTGATGCAAATGACCATTGGCGACGGTGACAACTTCTCATTATGTAGCCCGTTTGCCTTATCATTTGGTTCATCTATAAAAAAAAATCGACACAAACTGTGTCTAATACTGAAGCGCGCTAACTCCAAGAGAAAGAACTTAACTAAAATTCTGATTCAATTATGTGTTACATTGTACTTATATGAGTATTTTTATTAATATTGCAGGACGTAAGAATGCTCTAGAATCCGGTGTTATACATGACGCAAAGGGCTATGTGAATGATTTCGATTATAAGTATGAGCCAGGAACCTATATAGAGTATTTAATCGGAATTAGATGGTTCCACACTTTTCAGACTGGTTATGTAGAGTAAGTTTTTTCTTTATAAAATTGTATTGGTTAATTCAAAGGTGCAAGTTGGTTAACTTTTTAAGTGTCAAGTGGATCCAAGCTTACTTTGTGCTCCTTAATGTAATAGGTGAACAGGTGAACACAAATTGATATTGTAATTTTTCAACTAAGTGAAACATTTAATTGCTTCTCTGTTTCTTTTCATTGACCTACTCAAATTACCGTAATAGTTGTAATTACTTTATTTTTTAATTTAAATAGACCTTATATTTTTTCTAAGCGTTTCACTTAGTTAAATAATATTAACGAAGGTGTAAGTTTTATCAAGTTTTCATTTAAATTCGTTGGTAGGTTGAATGAATATGATATTAAGTACAATACGATACAAGGCAATGTATTTATATAAAATAACAAGCTGAGCCCCGCGGTTATACCCGCGTTGAAAAATGTAACTTTACGAAGTGACATATAGCCGAAATATTAAACCTTATACAATTTTAAAATTAAAGCATTGTTTTAGAGAGGATTGATAGCAACTGACATTAGCGGCAGCGACGATGGCTGCATGCGTGTAGAGCGCGCGCGGTTTCTTAGGTTTTATGTTCATATGCGGAACCCTAATTAGATTTTCTAAAATAGAAGTAGCCTAAGTTACGCCTTATGACATCAGCTATCCAACAGTGAAAGTCCCGTCAAAATCGGTCCAGCGGTTTCAAAGATTACCCAGAACAAACAGACAGACAGACAGGTAGACAGACAGACAGACAGACAAAAATTTTAATAATTGATGTTTTGGTATCAGTATCATATATACTTCCATATGCATTAAATAAAAAGCTATTTTTGATATTACAAACAGACACTTCAATTTTATTTATATGTATAGATAGTCGCTTTTGTTGCTGACAGTACGGCCGAATAGATTCCAAGTTTTTTTAGAAAGTAAAATATGTCCCACTAATCAATTATTTTGTGGATAGCTTATACAGGAATAAAATGTACGTCGGGAGCAGAACCCCAGTAGATGATTTTTTGAGAAGTGGAGTTATAGCGGTCAACAACACCGAGGCCGATCACACTTTCCGCAACTTAGTCCAGCCTGCCGATAGGTTCGACTACATCCTGGATCAAGACGTGAGTTTGATTTTTAACCGACTTCAAAAAATGAGTAGATTTCAGTTCGGCTGTATTTTAATTCAGATGGCAAAATTTAATTTAGATGGTCTTTGGTGGCAAAACATTTTGACTTGTGGGGTCGTATGGCGTTCTTTTTATTCCCCTGCGTGACGCAATGACAGTTAATCGGTTTCTACAGGTATACGTGGAAACGTATGTAACATTTCCCTCTATTTAGTATTTAAAATCTTAAGTGACAACTAAAATAATGAAACCTTGGAAGTAAATTTTATTTTTTTTTTTGTAACCTTTTTGGGTATATCCACAAGTTCGTCGCAATCTACGACATAATCTTATCCATCCATCCATTCTTATCCATCCTATCGAAGTCCACTGCTGGACATAAGCCTCTCCTAAACGGCGCCACTCCAACCGGTCCTGTGCCCTCTGAATCCAAAAATTTCCCGCTGTCTTCTTCAGGTCATCGGTCCACCTGGCCGGGGGGCGACGTGTTCTCCTTTTGCCTAAACGTGGTCGCTACTCGAGGACCTTTTTTTGGTTATCGGTCCTTCGGACCATGTGGCCGCCCCATTGCCACTACAGCTTGTTAATTTTGAAGAAATTCGAAATTCCAAACATAGCTCTCTCCATAGCACGCTGAGCGACCCTAAGCTTTCGAATGAGGACTACAGAAAAGGACCATGTTTCGGCGCCATAGGTCATCACTGGCAACATACATTGCTCGAATAATTTCGAATTCAGGTGCTGAGGAATTTTGGATTAGAAGATACTACGTAATTTCCCAAACGCTGCCCAGCCGAGTTGGATTCTTCCAGTGACCTCCCATCCTGACCCATCCAGATCGTTTGTCACAGGTAAATGTACTTGTCGACAACTTCGAGAAGGATGCCGTCAAAAACTACCGGTACGGATGTGACATGGACGTAAGACATGATTTTTGTCTTGTTCATCTTAAGACCCATCCGTTGTGGGGCACTATTGAGGTCACCAAGCAAAGATCCCCATTAGCTTGAAGCTTAGCTGTTGAAAGATGTTCAACGCAGCGGTGAACAGATTCGGGGATATGACACTTCAACACCTCGATAGATTTAGACGATCTGGCATCGCTGAAGGGAATCCAGCACCGCCCAGTTCTCGATAGAATCGAAGGCTTTCTCATAGTCCACATAAGCAAGTTTTCTGTATAATCGGCCGATGGTGCTGAACCCTTTTCGGAATCCGGCTTGTTCGGGAGGATGGAAGTCGTCGAGCCTGTGTGCAATACGATTCGTAAGCACTCTCGAAAGAGCTTATACACGTGGCTCAGAAGCACAATGGGCCTAGTTCTTCTGGACACTTTTTTTTTTGCTCTATTACGCTTCTGCTCCACGCTTCCGGGTTGGTTCCGTTGATGATGGAATCGAACAACTATTGGAGCTCTTTTAGCAGTTTTTTTGCGATTCCGTCATCGCCCGGTGCGTTGTTTTGAGCTGTTTGAGAGCCTCTCTAATCTCGTACAGGCTGACGTCCTGGAGGTCCTCGGTGTAATGTCGGGTCAGTTTGGCATGTTTGTCATCTGCCGTCTGCGGGCGGACACTCGTGCGGAAGCGTACAACTGTCCGTAGTCTTTCTCAATTTCTCTCAGAACTTCGGGCTTAGACGAAACTATGGTGCCCGATTCGGTCTTCAACTTCGTCAACAGACTCTGCCCAACACTCAGATCCCTTGCGAACTCTCTTGAGCCACGGTAATACTCAATTGTGTCTTTTGCGAGATTAGCGTTATGAAAACGCCAATCGCGTCGTCTGCTTTTGGAGATCTGTTTATTGAGCAGTCTGTATTTCGATATTGAGGATGAAAACTGCATACATAGTTCTTGCCATTCCCTCGTCAGACCGAGCGTATGCTCTGAGAGAACTTGAGATCTACCACTGGAATGAGTCTTGAAGAACTTAGATCCCACCTCGTGGACAGTTGTTACAACTTTGGTGTTAATTTCGTCCACGGAAACGCAAGAATCGAGACTCGCAAAACGGTTTCGTAACTGTAATTGAAAGTCTTCGGAGCCCTGAATTTGGATAGATGTTGGTCGGAGGGTAGACTTCATTGTGACTTTAAGCGTGACCGTTCTAGCTTAACATTGATATTTAATGTGCCTCTTACCATCCGGTGATCACTTTCGATTTTCACCCTATTGATCACAGAGACATCATTAAATATGTGCCGTTTGCCTGCCAAAATGAAGACTATCTCGTTCTTAGAAGAACCACCAGGATCTATCCAAGTCCACTTTCACTGTGCCTTCTTCCTGAAGGAGGAGTTCATCATAAAGAAGTCTACCCTCTCCAGGAAGTTGGCAAGCAAGTGGCGTCGGTGGTTCCGTTGTCCAATTCTTAAGGGCTCTTCCTTCTGTTCGTCACCGCTTCGCTCGCCCAACTTTGCGTTAAAGTCCCCCATAACAACGGTAAAATGAGTTTTTGAGGTATGTATGACTCTACTTATGTCTTCATACATAACCTCAACCTTTTCGTCTGGGTGTGTCAACGTCGGTGCATATACCTGCGTGACCTTCAGCAAATACCGTTTAGATATTCTGAGTATAAAGTACGCTGACCTGGCCGACACATTGTTGACTATTACCACGTTGTTAACGAGGGACTCGTAGACGAGAAACCCGACACTTGGGGCAGGTGTTCGCCCTCCCAGTGATAGAACAAGTTCCGGATTTAAGGATTATCGTATCCTCCCCCTTATTTTCGGACTTCAGACGACTTTTCTATCTCTTTTTCCAGCTCCTGTATCTTCTCATAGTCTCTCAGTGTTCTGGTGTTGTATGTTGCCAGGTGCAGACGTCGTCTTTTTGGTCTGATCTCTACCGGAGATTCTTAGCACCCCCTGCCTCGCCGTTACCTTGACCGCTACCGTAGCCCGGAATAGCGGGGCCGCCGGGGACTAGGGGCTGTGTCTTTTCTGCACCTTTTTTAGGGGATTAATTGCCAATGGTCACTGCGCTTGGCATGCGTGTTGGTGGCCGTAGTGGGTGTTACGATTATATAGGCAGATGCTGCTGGCCATCTCTTGGATTTACGTCCCTTAGTCGCCTACGACATCCACTGGAAGAAAATGAATGGTGCTGTTCAAGACCGACACCACATAGCCACATAATCTTATTGTGGGACATTTTTTTTTATATAAGTATAATAAATATTTTCAATTTGAAAATTACACTTACTAACTCCAACTAAACTGGTATAGACTCGATACTAATAATTTTATAATTGGCAGATGGCTAACCGTGTCTTGGGCGAGAGGTTAGCGGCAAGTGACATTGGTGCCACGGACATTATGCGGGGCCGTGACGCTGGTCTTGCGCCGTATAACGCCTACCGCAAGTTTTGCGGCATGAAGCCTGCTCACACTTTTGAAGATCTCCATGACACTATTGATGCAGATGTAAGTGGAACTTTTAGTATCAGCTGGAACATTTAAAATATGTTTAGATGTAAATGATTTTGAAGGTCAAGTTTAGGTTAGATTCTAGTCTTATGGTGGTAAGAGTGGTAAGGGACTACCATCAAGTAGATTGTACGCTCATTTGCTACTCCTATTATTTATATGTAAAAATTATATCATGAAAATGTCATTCGGTGGCAAAGGTTGAACGATTATTTTTTGGGACTAGTTAGAATTCCTGTTATGTCTGCGCCTAGGGGTAACCTAATAATTAACTTCATAATAAAATAATAACAAAAAGAATCTAATTTTTTTTTTTAAATTTAAATG
>MOOZ01001430.1:314686-336495 GCA_002930495.1 Cecropterus lyciades | reverse complement strand
TCCGTAACTATCGCGTTACTAAATAAATTTGCACGCTCTGTTTAAAAAAGGTAAAATCTCATTTGACAAATAATGTCCAAATAATTTCTCTTATTCAGTAGTTATAAATCGTAACCTACTCAATTTATTTTATCTTCTTTTCTAAGATTCAATTTTGTCTGTTATTAACTATTATTTTTGCCCGACTACGGCGAAGCAAAAGGAGGTTTATGATTTTGACCTGTATGTATGTATGTGGGTATGGATGTTCATGTGTACATGAACATCCATACCCACATACTTTAGCAAAAGAAGATTCATTATAATAAAATTATAATAAAATAAAATCAAAGTGGCATACGATCACGTTTATACTTTAAAAAAATCTCTTTTCTTGTTTCGTACTTTTTAGAGCGTGTTTTAGTAGTCGGGTTCGTTTTTTAAATTTTCTTTTTATTTCCTTTTTATACCAATTTCATGATGCATAGACAAAATCATGATATGTATCGATTAGTTTCTGTAGACTTACGTTATCGATAGTTACAATAAAATTTCTTTTCATATTCATTACATTTAGAACAAAACTACAATGAGACCCATAGACGTTAAAAAACCTTTCGATGGCTTATCAATATTTATTTAGTGGCATCCGTCAGCAACTTCAATTCAATAGCAGCGGGCAGATTCAAATTCAAGAGATGCGCCGCGCTCGCTCCCGGCGACAGGAGCGCGCTACAAATTGGATGAGAGCATGACCTAAGTTAGAGGAAACGACGTATTTGGATTGAGACAAAGACTGCTCATAACGTTCCTGTAATGTATTAGTTAAGGACTACTTTTTGTCGTGTTTTTCAAACTTGTTTATCTTTAGGCGTCGTACTTTTGGAGATAATAGGGAAAGGGCAGTTGCATTGCCCGGGTTTGCACCGCCCAGAGTGAAGTCGGTCGTCAAGAAAGTAATATTCTTGTCTAGATTGTCAAGAATATATCATACCACATGACATGTATTTCGAGTACTGCGTTTTTGGAGACAACTGACTAATATTCTGTTACACAAGCTATTTAGATGGAGCTGTATACTAAAGTCCATGGACCACAGTGACCACTCACAATTAGAAGGACTGTATACTCGTTTCTATAATTTTAAAATATGGAAGTTACAAACGAGCGTGAAGTCCACCTGATGATAAGTGACCACTTTCTCCTAAGGACGTCTATAATCTATCTTATCTATCGAGTCTTACCTGAGATTAGGCACTAATAACCTGAAGACTAAGTAGAAATGCCGTGGATAAGTTTCTCTTCCTTACCACACTTGATAATTAATAAGATTTGAAGCAAATTCATGATACGCACAAAAAGACACATAAGTGATTGTATAGGTGTTTGGTATTTACGTCTGGACATACAGAATCTTACAAAAATAGTGTTACATTTCATATATTGATAACAATAAATACAAAACACACTTTAATTTGTCAAAGATTTTACTTAGACTAATTTCGCTGTATGCTTTGACTTGCGGCGCATTCGTGGCAATTGTGACAGGCCTTGTAACCTTGGCCTGCAATGTTGCGCAACAATAAGCGGTATAGCGAAGTGGTCCATGTGAAGCCAAAACTACACTACGGCTTAATGTTTTTTTTATATGTTTGAAGTAGCAAACGAGCATGCAGTCCACCTGTTGGTAAGTGGTTACTATCATCCGTAGACTACTGGAAGCAACTTTGTGTATAACAGATATACTATTTTAAATAGTAGTCAATGACAGATGCGGTGCTACTTCCGAGGAATAAGATAGTCGCCTCATTTGAAGGTGAGGCGGCAACCACACCATTCCACCGAAACGCAAAAACTGCTTCACGTTAGAAATAGGTGTGGCGACCGAACGAAAAAAGAAGTATTACCACCTGTAGCGTAAATCGCGTAAGTTCAGGGTATAGCTGTATATTAATATTACGTAGTATATAGTACAAATAAAAGTGTGATCGTGCAATTGAGACACAGCGGTAGGTTTGAAAGTGCTCCGTCACATCGGGCGGCCATTAGGTTGTCATTTCGCAGAGCTTATTGCGTTTGATGGATGTCCGCCATTAGACTTGACGAGCTTTTAAGCGCCGCTACCACTTTGTTCTTACTAAATCTTACTAAATATAATATTACTATCACGTATAATACACTATTTCCTATCTATTAAAGCTTTTTATATTTATGTATTGGGGCAGTGCTTAACTAATTTTATTGGTCTGTCGAATTCCTAGGTTCCTGACTTTTTTAAGTTATGTGCGTATTACAATTTAATTTTTGTAGAATTACAGTAGAGTTCTTAATCTTTATCATTCTGAGAGGAGACTCATGTCCAGAAAGTAATAGGTTAATGATAATCCTTTATTGTTAGCGCGTTAAGAAATGCAACAAATCTAGCCTGGTTCTTGCTTTAATATATTTTAAAATTTCAGTATAAGCTTCATATACTACACAGAATACAAACACAAATAAATATATAATAAATAGTTCTTATTTAATTAATGAAATTCAATATACAAAAACAATTGTGAATGAGAGTATGATATAATTTCAGTTTTTACTAAAATAATTAGGTTATGTTGGGTATCTAGAATATGTTTTTCTTCAATTTTAGACCGGAAAATGTATTTCAAAATTGATATTTTACTAATAATATATTAAAATAATACAAAAAAAAAAACACCCATAGGACACATCTTGATAGAAGGTTTTATCTAATAAACTTCGTAGTCCCGATGCGGCCAGCCAATTCTCAATATTCTGGACAAGTCTTTCACTGTCTTAGTCACGTCAATTTATACATTCGAAGTTAAGGTACAGAAAATTTGTTTGCACTGTATTTTCGCAAATTGTCCATAGTGTATGTCATTCCTCTACTTCTTTTCCAACTCATGATTATCTTGACACATCGTGTTGTCCTTCCATGCGTGGAGGTCTATACCGGGAATTTTATCACACGATACGAAATTGTTCCTGAAAGAAAATAAAGTTGTAGACCGAATATAGCAAATTACCAATGAGTTTTATTCAATTTACGTCTCATACATTTTTTATTTTGTCACTGTCCGCGTTATTCCTTCTACAGAAGCCCGGATATGTAGTCGCATTTGAATTTGATAAGATGTTAAATTTCGACTACTCCAAAGATTTTGTAAGTAAAATGGATGGAAGAATAAAAAATTACATACGATATCTCTACCCTTACATTTATTTATCCTTGCATGATGCTCAGGTCCCAGTGGTCCAATTTACACAATTATTTTTATAGTTTATGTTTCGTCGTAATTCGTAGATATATAGATATGCCATCATTTTAATTTGTGGTATTTGAAATTTATTCTCTAATATAACAAACAAATATTTGAACTAACAACAGGTGTACAATATCATACGAACTGATCAGTGTGAATTTCTACATATAAAATGAATTAAATTAATCTAAATGCTTGCCACAATTAAAAATATTTACTCGGTGGCCAGAATAGAAATACATACCAATGAGAAACTCTTAAGGAAGCATAAGGCTGAATACTCCCACTGCATTGTCGCATATAATCCTTGCCATACTTGTCGTCTTTATTTCCATCAACTGGCCTGCGACCAAATAAGTAATTAAAAATGTTTACTCTTGGAACTTGGAAGGAAAAAAAGGTCGATGACAAGTCAACTAACACTCAGTCAAAGTAGCATGAAATTCGCCATGTTCAAAGAAGAACTTGTCAGAGTGTCTCCAGAGCAACAAGTTGTGAGTCATGGTGCAGAGCACCGTGGGACCCAAAAAACCATCTGGGATCATCCGCTTCAAGAATATCCCGGCCATCAAATCCACATCACCTACGTCCTGGTAAACTCGACTTAGTACTACTTTCAGTAAAATAAGGTTTTGTTACATTGTTTTGTTCTTCTGTTTTTATTTTTATATAGGGCGTATTTACTATAAAAAATATTTTGGGAAATAAACGACAAGCGTATAAAAAAATTGTTTTTTTTTTTTTATGTGGCGATTTTTTTAACTACTCCAAGAGGCGTCCCTTGGTGAGATACAGTCAGATTTGCCTCAGGTGAGATGAGGGGGTGGAGGGCTTACTCTCGTTATATTGTAAATAATTATTAGGAAACATGTTTACCTAATTTAAACCAGTTTTCGAAAAATTTTCACATTACTTTGCAAAAAAAGTAATACGTGAAATTGGATGAAATTCGCCTCATGCCGCTCCCCTTATATCTCACGTAGTTTATGGATGTCCCTTTAAGTGGAACTCTTGGTGATCCGACTCTGTTAACATCACTGCTACGTAGGGATGGGAATAGCAAAAGACATCGATATTTTTAATATCGAATATCGATATTCGATATTTATTTTTCAATATCATATATGTTTTGAACGCCTTATTATATTTTGTATTATTTATATATTTTACTTTTTATTGTAATGTCGTACATAACCGTACGCAGAGTATCTATCTATCTATCTATCTATCTTTGTGGATAGTGAATGCATCCAAAAAAAAATATACCTAAATGACTCGTTGGGTACTGCGACACTGACAGGCGCAGTTGTAGGTATGTGTAGAAAATACTTATTGTTTTCACATATGAGTATTGTCACTTTTTTCCTGAGAGTAAAAGTAACGATATATCGAATATCGGTATTTTTTATTCTTCGTGTATTGAGATTACCAACTAGAGTTGTGCTGGATCGTTAAAATAATAAATCGTGGTAAAAAATTATCCGTATTCGTAGATACGAATACGGATAATTCATGTCTAGATTCGCAAATACGGATACGGTTCTTAACTTTCTTACAATTTTACTTACTTGATGTCAGTGCTCGTGCCTTTATAATGATGGACTCTTTTAGTAACGACACAGAAAAAAAATCTCAAAACTATGAGTTAAGTACCTTCCTACTATGTACAGTATTGTACATAAATTATAATAAACATAAACATAAAAATACATTAGGATTTTCTCCTCTGTCGTGGGTGCCATCGACACACAAAGACGAATACTTGGGTATTCGTCTTTGTGTGTCCATGGCACCCAGACCCACACGCAGACCCTGAACAAAAATCTAAACAAATCATTCAGATGTTTGTCTGGCCTGGGGTTCGAACCCGGGACCCACTGCGTGTCAGACCGGTATACACCACACGGGTCGTCAATATATTATAATGTTTAATTATTTGATTATTTAAATACAAATGAGCCAAATATGTGATTCTAAGATATAAATAACATTTTAAATGCGATTAGTATTTAATTCCTTTCCAATGGCACATATACATTTAATAATAGGTACATAAGATCTGTTCTCGATTTTTCTAAAAAGTAACGGATACGAATCTTTCTCCTGCCTCAAATGTCTGCGGTGACGGATATCCGGCACATTACTAGTATCTTTAAATCGAAACAATAACTATTAAACTCGTGCCTAGCCGAAGGACAGTAATGATCGAGATTTAATAATTATCCTATGATGGGGATTGCTACAGACCTAACCTAGATATTGAGAATTTCCTTACTTTTTGTAATTTTCAAAAGTCTTCACACAACACATACATAAACAAATTAAATGAGTATATAATTACAAATAAATAAACAGGTCATGATTAATACATTAAATTCAATGTACAAAAACGATTGCGAATATCGAGTTTTATATAATTATAGTTTTTGTTTTATAAAATAACGTTATGTTGGTTACCTATGTAGGTTATTTTTTTATTTCATTTTAGACCGGCAAATCTATTTCTAAACAAATATACTTATTATGAAATCTGTATTAAAATATATAATAATACAGGATTTTACGTGCCAGCACTCAATTATATTTCATAAATAATTAATACACGTATATATAAACAATTTTTGGGTCAATTGAGGTTCTTGTTAATTTAAACAATGGAGAAACGCATAAGTGGTTGTCTAGTGTTCTGTGCGCTTGTTCTAATGTGTGCGTATGCGCAAGAGGTAAAGATTTATGACGCCTACTTCGGGAAGCCGTTGGGACACAAGCGGAACGCTTACTTGTCAAACATCGTCAATGGATCGCTGTATGTTTTTTATATATTTTGGATACATTAAATAGAGTCCTATTGGTCCTACCTGTCGATAATTAAATAGAAATATTGCTATTAAATAATTATGTGGCACAGTGAGAATGAACATAATCAGAAGTTGGCTTGTTGTGAAAATAACAAAATTATGATCACACTTTGGGGAGTTTCTTAAAGCATGTACTTATTAAAGTGACGTAACATTTATTTTTGTTTTGTAGCACAAAATCGCCACTTTTTAATTCGCTAGACGACAGAGTACAGTTTTAGGAGTGTGTTGTCAACTCATTATAGTCCTAATACTGCTGGTAACGGGCCTTCTCTTAGGTTGAGAGAGTTTTAAGCCATATTTCACCGCGTTGGCCAAGTGCGAATTGACTTCACACATCTTTAAGAACTTTCTGGTGTGTAGGTTTCCTCACGATGTTTTCCTTCACCGTAAAGTGATAATTGACATCACGGACGGTCGTAAGTCAACATATGTTCGTATAAGTTTTGGCTCGCAAAAATATTAAATCGAACAAGTTATCTGTGACTGTATTGTTGGTGTGTTTAATAGAGGATTTTGTAACTGTGAAAGTAGTGTCTGGAGCATATTCCCTTTAATACAAATTCCTAAGTAACTAACACAAAGAAAGAAAAAGTGGCAGTCAGTAGATCGCGGGACAAATAAAAGTAAAAGTGGGTAGATGAAAAATAATTATGTCTCACGCCATCTAGTGTTGAGTAGCATCAATTAATATCTATTGTTACTCATCCTCTAACCACTATGGCAAAGTCTATTGTTGTGGGTTGTGGTCGTTTTCTTTCGCCCACTGGTGCCGTAGCATGTACAAACTGCTCTAATAGGTATCATAAGGGTTGCGCCGCGATACCAATGCTACTCCACCCAAAGATCGGGTTTACTCTGAGTGTGCAAAAAAACTGACAGACAAAACTGAAAAAAAAAACAGACAGTGTACCCACACCTCAAAGGGTAGTCGTGAAGTACGTCCCTCGCTATGACCCACTGAGACACTTACATCTGCTACTGGCGCGTCTGCTAGCTCAGATGTTTGCGCCTTGCGTAAAGAGCTGGCAGAATATATGGCCGAGCAACGAAAGTTCCGCGAAGAACTACGAGCATCAATGGCAAATATGGGGGATGGATGGGTTCGAGCGGAGACTTGAAGCGTTGGAACGTATGGAAGCACCGGTTGCTTACACCCAGGTGTCTGAGTTGCAGCGCACCATAACACAATTAAAGCAAGACCTAAATGAAAGGGACCAGGAGGCTCTGTTGACAGACCTAGACATTGGACATTTATTGGAAGAAAAGGGGGTAAATGTCACTCACACGGTCACTGTCCTCGACCCTAAACTAGGAGTAACTCTTCAAGACCGGGACATTGTGTTTGCTGTGCGAGTTAGACCGGTATCGGTCTACCCTAGTACCGCCGCTGGCGGTGAACCGGAGCAACGAACCCGCCCTCGTCGTGTTGTGGTGCGCCTCGCGCGCCGGGAGCTCCGGGACGAGATGCTGCGCGCCGCTCGTGTGACGAGATCCAGCACGGTTTCCTGGATCCAGGATGTCGAAAAAAGCGCTGGATCCAGCTGGTTTGCTGGATGCTGGATCCAGCAATTACAATTCCTAGTTCCGGGTTCGATCTCCAGCCAGACAGACATCTGAATGACGAGTTTAGATTCTGTCTGGGTTTTACCTAAGTAGAGATCTAGTCTCTAAACTTAGCAGTACCCAGCCGCCACGTTGTAGCACAATTTTAAAGAGCAAATGTTATATTTTTATAATTAAAATAAAGGCGAAATTCGCTCGAAATCGATGGCTGATCTATAAATATTATTTTTTGAATTTTTAAATGTTTGCTCACATATCTTTATAGTGTTGGGGATTTTTTTTTAAGTTTTTATTTTATTTTATTGAATACGAATTAACTTCGAAATATGTCGCAGATTGTGCACGGTGCCGGTGCGGCCATGCCGCAAAGACGAGGGTCGGCGCGTGGACGGCACGTGCACCAACCCCAAGTACCCGTCACGCGGCGCTACGCTCACTCCATTCCCTAGATTGCTACCAGCCCAGTTTGGATTAGGTGACGTCTAATAATTATTTAATATCTCAGAAACAAGAAAGACTTCAGTAATGATAATAGAAGTATATAATGTAGATCAAACCATCGCACTTCCGATATATTGGAAATGAGGAATTGTTCTGGATTTAATAAATTATGACCTTTTTTATGGTGCGATAGTTCAGAAGTAAACGAGCCTTCAGTCTATCTCATCGTAAGTGATTACTATAACCTGTAGATATCTGTAAGCGACCCCTAATAGGACTGAAGTTCTATTTGAGATCAGACATTGGTACGGTTAATCCTGAAGATGTATTTTAAATGTCTCCCTTACCATCCATCTCCACTCATCTCAATCTAGGCCAGAGCAGCGTAATTAGGTTGTTATTAGACAGAATAAGATGGTGCCATCTTAGTAGAATTACGAAGGGTTATACTATCTTACTACATCGCATATTCACGTGATACCACTTTTCAGGAAATACGCTGAGGCCAGGTCACGATGGCCGGCCTCTACCGTCGGCTCGGCACTTGAGGACCGCGTTGCTTAGTGACGGACAATTCAGGGATAAACATTTCTCATCTTTAGCTTCAAATGTGATCTTTTTTTCTGTTATAGACAATGTAGATGGTGACTATGCGAGTAAGTTCTCTAAATATTGTATTGACGTCTCATATTCGCAAAAGCAGAACAATTCATGACATGTGCAAGATTATTGAATGCATAGTCTTCGTGATGTAGTTACTATTAACTGTAGAAGTCTGTAACCAATATGAAATAATAAGTAACTCTTACTAATTGATGAAGACTACGAGTATATAAGTTGAATTAGTTGTGTTAAATTATTGTCTGGTGATATCAATGGTGATTATTTATCTAATGAAGAAGTCTATACTGCTATGTTTCAGATCTGTTTTTAGTAGTAGTTTTAATGCTTAATTTTTTGCACGGTTCTTGATAATGTTATTGGAAATGTATGTCATTATGCGAATTACAGTAAAATAGAAATGCATCATTAAAATTCAAATATTATATTCAAAGGAGTTCTTCACAACTACCGCTGTTGTTAAAGTGAATAATTTATGAAAGCAGAGAGGATATAGAAACTCCTTTTATCTTATAATTTCGTTTTTTCTCAAATCATGTATTCCCAAACTCGGGGCTAATCTTTCACTGTCTTAGTCTCTAGGCCTTTAATTATGTTTTAAAAACTTAACAATTTTTAGTTGGATACATATTCATCATTGACTGTTGTATTAACAACCAAATCCCTAACGTTGAGTATTCGCGGTGCATCCCCATCCCGGTGCCACAAGATGACCCCTTCCTGCGCCGCACCGGCATTCGCTGCATGAACCTCACCAGAGTACAGTTCTACCAGGACTATGGGTGTTTGCCGAATACCCTACCTGCTGAAAGGGTACATTAAATTTTGTATACTCGTTATTTCAAATGTTTCTAACTTTATTATCCATTAGCCATATTTTCTCGTCAAATCTAAAGTTCTTGTATACTCGTATTTAAGCATTGATTCGACCATAAACTTTTATGTTGTCTTAAACACAAAGACACAACAACTACAACGTACTATATCTTAAATAGAGCCAGTAATGTTTTATTTATGCATAACAATAATTAGAGTGAAAATTTTGCTGCGTCGATCACCCATACCATTTACCCCATATACGGGAAGAGTTTATAAGATCCTAAAATGAAAAAAGAAATTGAACCGATATAAGTTATGCTTTTCCTGACTATCACAAGTGGTCAAGAATAAGACAAATTCTGAATTCGGTAGTGACAATAAGTTTTTACAAGATATTTGTTTACAGTACAACAGAAATACACCGCTGCTGGATCTATCGATGATATACGGGAATACGAAACTGAGGGGAAACATGATTAGAGCCAACATCAGCGGATTGCTCGCGTTCAGGATGGAGGGCAACCGCGAAGTACCGCTTGGTCACTCTCCAACATGCTTGGGAAATCGACCGCAGAATTTGGAAGTAGCGTGCTATGATTTCGGTACGCAAGTATTACTAAACGAATGTTACTTGATGTTTTACAAACTAGGATTATATTATATTTTGCGAGAGTCAAATGTAATTTGTCTATAAACAACAATACATAAACATCATGAGCAGTGATAGTGATAGCCTAATGGTTGAAATTCGGTCTCTCAATCGAGGGTCCGAGGTTCAAATCCCAAGAATGCCACTCATTATCGAAAATGATGTGCGTTTTAGAAATTAATTATCGCTGCTTTACGGCGAAGAAAAACATTGTGAGGTAACCTGCACACCTAATAGTTCTCTAAAAAAAGAATTCTCATAGGTCTGTGAAGTCAACAAGTGGAACTTGGTCAGCCCGGTGGACTATGAATCACTCATTCTGAGAGAAGACCCGTGCCCAGCAGTGAGACTATAATGGGTTGACGATGATGACTTAAACATATATTTTTTCTACAACTGACTGCATCAAAAAGGCGGTAGTACTTTTTGAACGTATGTTTGTATGTTCTTTCGTATGCTCTACAGTCCAAATGGCTAGAAAATTTTTACTCAAGAGATGTCGTAGGATTTGTCTTACGCTTGAAAACCAACTATAAAAACTAAATAACTAAGATATTTATACTGATTTTTAAACACGTTTGATATTTTATAAATAGCTTACAAAAACAATTTCAATTTAGGAGTTAGCCTAGGGGCGAATGCGTATCCAGGGATAGTGTTAACAGCATTGTGGTTCTTCCGGGAGCACAACCGACTAGCGCGCGCGCTGTCTGTCATCAACCCGTGCTGGGACGACCAGCGCCTATACGAGACGGCGCGCCAGATCAACATCGCGCAGTGGCAATACATCTATTACTACGAATTAATCGTCGAGTTTATCGGTATTTATAAAAGTATAAACAATGGGAGACTTTTTAATGCGACTGAGATACAACTTTATAGCTACACCAGTTACTGCCTGCTTGTGTTTAGCATTGTTACATTTGTTAGTTAGTTACTTGTTAGACAAATCATTATTAACTTTCAACACTATTATCCTCATTGAACTTAGTATGCTAAGTAAATCAGTAATCCGCCATATAATCTACAAGGATTTCTAAATTCAACGCTTTTTTACGCATAACAGCTGATAAGAGGTTTCTTATAGTGCTGACAATATTTCCCAAGTGTTCGGAACTAATCTCATATCGTCTCGAGTTCTCGAGGTGTTGTGTCTTTAACGTCTCGACTAAAGACTTATTCGAATCGAAGAAACTCTAGTTTATATGTATGAATGTGTTAGTATAAAGTTTGTGTAGGATATTTAAATCAATTTACTTTAAGTAGTTTGACTAGGACGTGAGCAAAGTATAACCCACATACTCATGGAGCAAAAGAGTTCCATGGGTAGCGAGTACTATTTCCGTCATTTATAATGGAACAGAGTGGTATTCTTCATGGTATTTTTTCATACTGGTGATTTTAGGTTACAATAATGCTTTGAACGCTGGGATCATATTCGACACAAAGGGTCACATTAACGATTTTGATCCTAAATCGGAGCCAGGAGTTTACATAGAACATATGATAGGAATCAGATGGTTCCACACGTTCCAATCTGGTGTAATAGAGTAAGTAAAAATTTTCTAATAATATATTGTATTGGTTCAATGTGAAAGAATAATTTTACTTATTTAAGTTTTGTAGCAGTTGTTACCATAATAAACACGAAAATATTGTTGTGTATTGTAGACAATGCACGGTGTCATAATGGTAATCGACTGTACATTTTATTCTAGTACTGGGTGTTTATATTTTTGTATTATTTCCGCCCATGTCCATGTAAGAGGGAGTTCTTGTGCAAATTTATTTCTTAATAAATTTATTAATGGTTCTTTTAAATTAGTCTTTAAAAGTAGTTTTTTTTTTCAAATATTTAAATAGTTTATACAAGCAAAACAAGTACATCGGGAGCAGGACCGTCGTGGATGATATATTAAGAACTGGGATCGTTCCTCTGAACAACACGGAAGAAGATATGACCTTCAGTGCTCTGGTCCAACCGGCTGACAAATTCGACTTTTTGCTGGATCCAGACGTAAGTTACTTTGATGGCATGAACACTGTGTTGATTAACTGCGATTTCTGCATCTATTTATAACAGCGGTACAAAACTGCGGTTTGCTGATTTGATAGGCGTAGTAAGGCAGAGGTACTCATCAAAATGTCCACTTATCCCCTTATTCATTAAAATGTCCACTTATCCAACTTAGCT
Source organism: Cecropterus lyciades (assembly GCA_002930495.1). NCBI lineage: Eukaryota > Metazoa > Arthropoda > Insecta > Lepidoptera > Hesperiidae > Cecropterus > Cecropterus lyciades. The sequence continues at coordinate 324,090 of MOOZ01001430.1, read as the reverse complement.
CACCTTCATACTCAAGAGTAGGTGACAATATGTTTGAGGCCGGTGTAAACACTCCTGTCCTAGGTGGGATGGCTTAAATAAATTTATATAATTAATAGGTAGGTACACATTTAAAAACTGCTTTACCCGAAATTTTGTTACGTATTAATATATCACGTTATGTTATATTACGTTGGGTAAATTCTCATAACTTTCAGTTGGGTAATCGTGTCTTCGGCGAATTCCAAGCGGCCGGCGATATTGGAGCTATCGACATCATGAGAGGTCGCGACTCTGGTCTTTCACCGTACAATGACTACCGGGAGTTCTGCGGCATGAAACCGGCCAAAACCTTTGAAGATTTCCTCGATACTATTGATAAGAATGTAAGTTCAGTTCACGGTCACTACAGTATAATTGCATGGTTTTTTATTTGGCTTTCATAAATTATTCGTAGTGAGGTGGAAGAACTTACTAGTTTCACCCAATTGCGATAGAATTTAAGTTATGTTTTACTAAATTATATTTACGTATTTATGTACGGCGATTAAAATCGCGTCGAAAATTATCTTCTTTGACGAGATTTACTAAGCAACTTAAATTATGCGGTCTGGGTTTTTTATTACTTTATTTTTTATTTCCGAAGAAGCCTTTTATTTGCATGGTTAATGCAGGGCACAGGCAAATGAAACAAACCAACAACTTAATAATCTTACAGAAAGTAGAAGCACTGAGTCGTCTTTACCAGGACATAGATGACGTGGACCTGATGACCGGAATATACTTGGAGCGGATGGTCCCTGGTGGTTTCGTGGGTCCCACGCTGCTGTGCATCATGACCCACAACTTGCTTCTCTGGAGACACTCTGATAAATTCTTCTTTGAACATGGCGGGTTCCATGCTGCTTTGACTGAGCGTGAGTGATTCTGGTTATTAATATTTTCTTTTTCGTATCTCATTCGTTGAAATTTAAGGAGTAAATAATTTTATTACCTATTTAATCGCAGCCCAGTTGATGGAAATAAAGAAGACAAGTATTGCCAGGATTATATGCGACAATGCAGTGGGAGTCCATCGTATTCAGCCTCAAGCTTTCTTAAGAGTTTCTCATTGGTACGTATCGCTATTGTGGCCTTCTTCTTGTTCCTTGAACTTATTGGGACCATTAACTAAATATTTTTAATTGTGGCAAAAATTTAAAGCATTTTAATTCATATTATAAGAAGTAGTTCGCGATGTTTCACTCTTATGTTATTCTTGATGTCATATTATTTTAATTTGCTTAAATGTCAGTTCCATTGGAGAATAAATTTCAACCGTCACGAACAAAAATGTTGGTGTAACCTAATTTGACCAATTTATATATTAGTACCCACTCTACAACAAACCATTCGTATTTAAATACTATTAAAATAATTGTGTAAAATGCCGGAGACCTCTTCGCAGCGCCGAGGCCGCCACGGCCACCGGGGGTTTTAGTGCGGTAAAAATCCCACATAACTCTTTGATATCTGGCATATACCTTTTGTAGGTCGGTAATTTGTTATCGAAAGAAAGAAAAAACATTTACGGACAGATATATCGTATACTTTCTCTTATTTTAGGATTCATTACAAAATAAAAATAAATAAAAATAAATAAATAAATATAAAAAAGTATAGTGATTTTTGAATGTAATAAAATCGTTGGGTCTAGTAACTAGCTCTGATCAAAAATTTCATTATCTTTCAGGAACGACCTCGTATCGTGTGATAAAATTCCCGGTGTAGACCTCCACGCATGGAAGGACAACACTATATGCCAAGATAAACATGAGTTGGAAAAGAAGTAGGGGGGGAGGGGGGTGACATGCATCGTGGACATATTGCTAAAATACACTGTAAATATTTTTCTATACATTAACTTCGAAAGTAAAAAATGCAATATAACTTCATATTAATAATTTGGTTATTTGATTCACTCGTAAATGAAAGAAATATTATTTAATCAAGGAATATATATTTATACTAGTATGCCCGTACCCACTTCGTTGGGCATTAAAAGAAATTTGGTGTGGTTCTTAGTACTAAATGTTAGGGTTTATTATCCAACTGCTAAAAGGAGGGTTATGTTTTAACCGCGTACATATGTCTTTGCATGTCAATTTAGCGAAACATATATTATTATAGCGTTCTATTATGTAAAACAAAGGTTTCGTCAAATTTTATTATTATGTAAAACAAAAGTTACCTTTATTTGTTATCTTTCAAGTATTAAAATGATATGATAATTTTAATTGTTCAATACTTCTTTGTATACAATATTTGATGGAGTGTTCTTATCTGGCAACAAAATGTATTGTTTTTCTGCATATCCAACCAGAGATAACCCAACATATGATATATCATACAGTCAGACAATTCTGTCTGACTGACATTTGATCCCCAAAGATTCTTTTGGGGATCCAATTTCGTATGCATCAACGCTTCAACAAGCAACTAAGCAGAACAATAACTATTGAATGTAGGTACAGAGTACAAAAGAAGCTGCGTTCCTTTAAGTCTTATTTTCAGACTATATAAAGTATGAAGAAATTGGTCAGTAATAAAAAAATACCATCGTAATTAACTGTTACGTAAAGAAATATTATACATTTTAGCGTATGTACACGAACGGTTTTTGCTAATAGACAGTACTCAACACTATATCTAACGAAATACATAAAAGACTTAAGACATTAAAATTAACACATTCTGAATATAAAAATTCTGTTACACAGACACACACACGCTCTCACACACACACACACACATACACACCCGCACACATATATACACATCCTAGTGAGGATATTGTAAAATCATAATAAGAATTATATTTAATTTAAATGTATGACTGCAAAAATTGTACCTAAATGCTATGTTATGAAGAGGGGGCACCCCAACACGAGCAATTAAACGCTCAAAGGGGGGGGCTCAACCACTGCTTGTTTATACTCAATTTATAGACAAATAAAATAAAGATATTTTTTTATTTTTATTTTTGATGTATGTATGTTTGTTTGTACATATGCATGTTCATTTCTTAGGCACGTATTACAACTCAAATGGCTTGTCAGATTGTAACAGTATGTAGATGCACAGTATGCAGAGTGACATACGCTATATATATTTTTTAAATATGGCTATAAGTAGTTATGATTTGTCTTCTACTATTTTTTACTGTCAACTCACATTTTCTTTGTAAGTACTTCATCTTTTAATAGCATCAGTGCAGCGCAGAAAGCAATATCTGTTAGTAATTTCCATGAGAAACTCAAGACTTCAGCGATGTCTCGGAATGCCAATATCTGAACACAGTCTAGTGAAATCCGATCACCAGTTTGAGTCGTTAAATATTATACTCGTACATTCCTCGACTACAAAGGAAATTGTGGATTGGTTTCATGGATATTATTATGACACCTGATAGGATAGGAAAGTCAGTTATGTTAGTTTAGTAATGTACTTCGTTAAACAAAATTGAAAGAAGCTTGCAGTTCACTGCAAGAAATTCTAAATCTAGACGATGTTGGAATGCCTCGTGTTAAGCTGCGCCCCGCGGCTAAACCTGTTGATACCATTTCAAACGCACAGACAATTTTTTTAAAAGTATATAGAAAAATCCATTTTTTCAAATATCTACCTGTGTGGAACACAAGTGGAAACTTTTTTACTATATTATTTATAATAATACATAATATTTGTTTTATAATCTGTTTCATTTAAATAAAACTTATAGTGCCAGAATTAAAAGCAACTTAGCAACTGCATGTTCGTAGCTGAGTTATGCGTTGCGTTGTGGTTAATGAAATGAAATGTTTTTATTTTGTATACACCTACGAGGGTAATTACAAATTGTCAGTCACAATATTTTTTATATTTCTGTTTGTAATTTTTGTCAGTCTGTCTGTTTTTATATTTCTATCTGTAATATTACATTGTATGTCTGCAGTTGAGAGGTCGATCCCTCGTTGTCGCTTGTAGCGGTGTCGCTATTAATTGTGTTTGGTCAGTATCATCCACACAGTGGAGAAGTCAACAAACGAAGTTGATGAAGATAGAAACAAAGGTGAAAATACATTATCATTATCCTATTATATTATGAGATGTAAAGATGATATTGAATAACATTGTTTAATAGTACAGATAGTTTATGCACGTCTAATGATAAAATATAACGTTTGTTTCATAATTATTTTGAATAACTTGCTATAAACCATCTTACAAAACCACAATTTCAAACACCGACATACGTATAAATCCAAATAATAATGCCGACAAGGTCTTATATCACGTTTTAATTGCAAATAATATCTATAATAATGCAATAAAAATAAATAAATATTTGAACCAAATTTGAATAATAATAAATAATATAATAATAAGTATCGTATATATAACTAACTAATCGTAATCGTAAGCAACATGGCTTGAACGCTCCGCCACGTGGGTCGTGGTGGAGCGGTCACCATACCAGTCTGAGTGGGTCTCGGGTTCGATCCCCGGCCAGACAGAAATCTGAATGATCAGTTAAGATTTCTGGTCTGGGTGTTTGTGTATTCGTCTTTGTGTGTCCATGACATCCAAGACAGGAGAAAATCTTAGTGTGGGGCTATAAGTGTAGAAAGCTTTTATTTATTTATTATTTATTTATTTATTGACCTAGTTCAATTTGTTGTTTACTTCTTTTTCGTGTAATCCTCGTCATTGCACAAGGGGTCGTACCACGCGGTTAGATCAATGCCGGGGATCGATTCACAGGGAATGTAATTATTCCTGAAATGTAAAAAGGTTTAAATTAATTACACACGAGTAGATTGTGAGATTACAAACAGTAATCCAACCAACAATAGTACAATAGTATCTCAAAATGTTAAATAATTTTAATAAAAGGTTTATTTTGGCCGTTATACTTCAAATTACAAAAGCTCTTATTTATTTCTTAAGGCGTTGAAGTAGCAAAAGATCTTGAATTCCACCTGATGGTAAGCGGTTACTGCCGCCCATGAACGTCAAATGTCGCTCAATATATACGAGACTCGGCAGCCACAGCTTTTCATCAAAACTCCATAACTGTTTTACACCTTCCTTTGGCTTGTTCCTTCATTTGGCTTAGTACTTTGCCAAGTGGTAGAACAAATGTTTTTTTTTTCTAAACCTGTTTATTATATTATATATGTATATTATTAAAATTATTATTTATATTATTTAAATTATACATATTATTAAAATCTCACATGGTGTTTGCATAAATCGTAATGCGTTAAATTAGGACGATGTTAAACAGCACAGAATATATGTTATTTTGTGTTGCTGAATAGTAATTTATATACAATCAATTCCAAATGAACTATTTCTCCATTTAAGATCTAACACAAATGTGCAATATTCGAGGAATGCTTAGATATGATGGTTTTATATTACTCTTCAGTCTAAAACACCGTACGGTAATATAATGCGGTTGAGATATTTTATGTGTGAATACTTTTTTTATATCCTACCATTTGGATTTTCTCAAAAATGCGTGACGTTGTATTTGACTGATTCCAACTCCATTGTCACAAATAAGCTTTGCCATACTTGTAGACTTTACTTCACTTAATTGATCTGAAAAAAAATCAATTATTAATTTTATTAAAATAATTTGTGTTAAAAGAAAGACTAAAACTCGTTGTCTGTCAATGGCCGCCTGGGAAGCATATGTACACTGGATTGTTAACTATTTTTTCTCAACAGCAGTATGTTTTTTTTAACAGGGAAGAACGCTTAAACTTGACCTATGTAGCCGTCCTTATAACAAATTGACTTTAAACCACATTAAATTTTATTTCAAGAAATATGTGCTGGCTTTCATATGTTCTTTTAATAATTTTTAAGGGGTCACTTTTAAAGTAACTATAAACTTTACAAATAATTCAATAAGCTCACGTTCAGTTAAAGCTGCTGGGAATCCTCCATGTTCGAAGAAGAACTTATCAGAGTGTCTCCAGAGCAGCAAGTTGTGGGTCATGATGCAGTACAACGTGGGACCCACGTGGCCGCCGGGGATCAGCCGCTCTATGTATATCGCGGTTATTAGGTCTACGTCGTCCACATCATCGTAAAGACGACTCAGGAATTCCACTTTCTATAGAGAAAAGATTAATTGAAATGAGCCGACATATTGAGAAAAATTATGACGCTTATGTTTTGTGATAAAAACAAGAAAAATCAAGTACATTTTGTTTGTGAAACAAACAAAGCAACATTGATTAATGTTTTACGGTACTCTTCCACATACAATTAATCAGAATAATTTCAAATGAAATAAAAAATGACCAACATATCCTTCAGTTTAGATAAACCCGTAATATTAATCATTGACACACATATTGTGCTTCTTCACTCACCAATCAATTTCAATTAGATTTTCTAACTTAAACTAAGTAGAACAGTTATTTACTATTTTAGGTTAATATTGTACATACATACAATGTTAATAATGTATTGGTTCTATATGGATACCATCATCCCGAAAGTATGATAAAATCTTTCTAATAATTATTAAAAACGTGAAGGTTTGATGTATGTGTATTTGTTACTCTTTTATGTAAATGATTTGGATGCGTCTCGATGCGCGGACCACTGTCAGTTTCAACAGGCCGTCCTAGTCCACAATATTCTCATTTAGCTGTAATTGCTATAATATCTGAATCAATAAACTGCTCACTTATTATCAATTCTGATGTCCTTCCGGCCATTAGGCTTCAGCCCTCATGTTACGACATGATTGTCAATCAATACATATAAATAGAATTAAAATTGTCTGTTTGTAATATCAAAATAACAGCTTTCTACCAAATGCATATGTAAGTATATACGATACTGATAACAAGCATCAATTACTAAAATTTTTGTCTGTCTGTTTGTTCTGGGTAATCTCTGAAACCGCTGGACCGATTTTCACTGTTGGATTGCTGATATTACAAGGAGTAACTACATTTATTTTTCAAAAACCTCAACATTACCCTATTTTTTCCAATATTGTTGATAAGTTAACTTCACGGAACTGGAATCTCATAAAACTTGAAGTAAACTTTTAGTATTTAGAATCGCATGATATGATAAAAAATTTACCTTCAACTCCTCAATCTTCAAGATGCAAGGGTACTGCCTGCCTAAGAGGTAGAAGTTAGCTATTTTCTGTTTAAATATTTGTAATAAAGTTCCTAAACGGTGATAAAAACTTGAACTCCTCAGTTCCTAACCAGTGCCAACCAAGGCAGGTTACCTAATCGTGAAATGAACTAACGTGATCATAACCATAGGTATCAGATGCAGCACTTTGTAGCCGAGAGCGGGCATGTTGGGAGTTTATAAATCGATTTTCTTAGTGTATAGTTTTAATACAGGATGATAGATGGTGCTGTATGTCTTTTGAATCACTCTACCGATTAATTAATAGTTTGAATAAATAAACGAGTAAAACGGTTTGTTAAATTAGATAGAAACTCAATGTTTGAATTTATCATGATCTGTCTTTGTAACTTTATTACGTCATTCATAGGAATACGCTTCCGAAATTATGTTTCTATGAATATAATATCAATTTTAATAAATAACTTCAACAATACAACATGATAGTATAGTGATGTAGCATATGACATTGTGATAATATTTCTAAGTACTATACGAAGGTATGTCATGAAAGATATTTTAATAACTGCGTTAAAAATTAAACACATTGGATAGCTTGAAGTAAATGAATTAAAATCCGCCTTGCATATCTTAAGTTTGACTTATATTATTATAAAAACGAAATTTTGTATGGATAGCTGGATGTTTTTTCCTCAATCACATCAAAACGGCTGAACGGTATCGGATAAAATTTGATACACACATAGATTGTAGTCTGATATAACTTACAGGCTACTTATTAAAATTAAAAATAAAATGACATGGGCTACTTTTTAATCCGGAAAAATAAACGGGTCCGGGAACCATGTATATCAAAAGAATAAAATAGAAGTTAAACGCATTAGAGGAAAGTATATCATGTTTTAAGAAAGTTTCAAAGGGGATCGTGGAGTCGTTGCTTCGCATATTTTCGATGGCATTAAATCGGAGGGATCTCATCTGTGCTACATAAAGAAGTTGCCTTTTTAATCGGCAATAAGTTTATATCGGCAAAAATAAATTCAAAAACCGCATATCGTAAGTACCTGTAACATATTAAAATGTATCAATTACGCGAGAATATTAGTCTAAAATCAAGTAAAGCCCTGTTTAGGATGTTTCAATTTAACAAAAGATATACATATTTTGCTCGGTTGTTATTGAACATTTTAATGTTAATTGCTACCAGATCTCTTCGAAAAAAATATAACGTCGTTAAAATTATTAAACGTATAAAATTTCGGTTATATGCACGTCACATTACATTTCTTTTAAACGCGGGTGAAACAGCAGGCTCAGCTAGTTTTTAGAATAATACTACCTTTCATTTTAGTATAATTAACGTTCAATAAAGTTATTAAACCGTTTACAATAGTAAACGTGACCGGACACTTAGTGTTTGCATTATCTCAAGCTAATATTTGATTAGGCAATAATCGGTAATTTGAAAAACATTCTATTTTGTGCAGAAATATTTTTTATTATTTTATAAGTAGACGAAAGACGTTAACTGTTAAATCAACGTCATCTATCGGCTTCACAAGTAATCAATATATTAGGATCCTATTTGGAGTTGGTTACAGATCCTATGCAGAAATATCCTATCCTATGATATCTTGAGCTGTAATAGCCGAATGGTTGAATCTCGGCCTCTCAATCGAGGGTCCGAGGTACGAATCCCAGGCACGCACCACTGATTTTTCTAAAATTATGTGCGTATCGGTAGTTTATTATCAATGCTTTACGGTGAAGGAAAACATCGTGAAGAAATCTACACACCTGAGAGTTCTTTAAAAAGTTCTCAAAACTGTGTGAGGTCTACCAATTTGCACTTGGCCAGTGCGGTGGCCTACAGTCTGAAAATCTCTCAATCTGAGAGAAAATCCGTGTCAATGACCTAGACAATAATGGGTTGTCTGTACTGGTTCGATTTCGTTCAAATTTGGCGTACAGATAGTTTATGATCTGCATTAACACATGGGATACACATTACCGAGATAAACGTGACAAAAGCGGGCGAAGAAGCGGAAATAATCTAGTAATATATAATGAAAAGTTGTGTACAATGGTCCCTTACATCTTCATCAATAGTGTCATGGAAATCATCGAAGGTCTCAGCAGGCTTCATGCCGCACAATTTGCGGTATTCGTTGTAGGGCGGCAGGCCGGCGTCGCGACCGCGCATCATGTCGATGGCGCCGATATCGCTAGCCGCTTGCGTTTCTCCATGGACACGGTTGCTCATCTGT
>MOOZ01001430.1:254801-265313 GCA_002930495.1 Cecropterus lyciades | reverse complement strand
ATAAACTTTTCGTCAAAATTTCATGTTTATACCATTATTCGTTTAGGCTCTGCGATGTTTAGTCAATACGTGAGTGAGCATCCTCTCGCGTTATATATAAACACACACTAAAAAGGACATTTCATTTCAAATGAATCGACAATTAATAATTTTGTAGGTTCATTCATGTTCAAAAATATCATCAGGATCAAAGAAAATATATTATATAAGTGATCTGCTGCTCATTTGCTGTTCCAATTAAAAGAAGCCTTACAATATAACCTCGGTTTTGAAATCGAGACTTTTGACTTTGGTAAAAATAAGGTTCCATAAAAGCGACTAGATTTAAACAAAATGACCGAACATTAATAATGTACTCAAACTGACTCACCACTAACTCATCCGTATTTTTGGCCCCCAACAGAAAAAGCAATAAAAGTTACTTGGAGCAGAAATCGCAATTTGCTCTAAGGAGACTCAAGTTGTCCCAAGTTAGCTCAGTTTACCCCAAGTTTGGTTTCAGGGCATCTCGCCTTTATCTCAACTTAATTGTCAGCATGAGTCGTGAACTCACGGTGACGGTCCCATACAATTTTGATAAATGTCCCAACTTGTACAACTTTTACTTTTCCAATTAGTCCCTGGTTGATCGTGAAATTTTATTAATGTGTCAAAAAATTTTAAGTTTTGTTACAATTATGACTGAGCGTATTTTACTACGAGTCTTTGAAAAGATTTTTATGTAATAACTAACTGACCCGGCAAACGTTGTTTTGCCATATAGATGATTAAATTACTAAAATGGCTATTAAAAATAGGTGTTCATGATAAAAGAGTCAAAATTTAGGGTTGTATGTACCTTTAATGCCACATTATAGAAAAATAAAAACAAAATATTTGTTCAAAAATTAAAAAAAAGTGAACAATCCTTATCACTTAAGGGTATCAAAAATAGATAGTAGCCGATTCTGAGTAGACCTACTACGAATATGCATATAAAATTTGATAAAAATCGGTAAAGCCCTTTCGGAGGAAAAAGGTAAGTAACATTGTGACACGAGAATTTTACATATAAGATTTGTTTTATTTTTATTTTTTATATCAAATTTTATAAAGCATATTAAAATTTAATTTATTACCACGGCATACGAGTCTTCTCAAAAGTATGTAAAATTGATGTCGTAATTGACCAGGAAGGTGAACTAAAACATTACTTTTCTCGTTTTGAGATAAATCGGATGTTTTACCATGCCATTTTGAAATATCTTACTTCTGTCCTTACACGAACCTCTCACAAACATGATGTTAAATAAATAACTTGCTAATTGTCGAATTCTGTATCGTTTTTATGTCTATAGTAACTTCTAAATAGCTCCTAGACGAAATACTAATTTTAGCGTAGTCCCAAATTATAGGTTTTTATGGGTGTTATAATATAATAAGCAATTTGTACACGATTTTGCCTCCGTGATTTTATTTATGATATAATGAGGGTAAATTCTTTGAAAAATATCTTGAGTTATAAATAAAGTTATGTAAGGCTCATATATCGGTAAAAACTACACGGCAAGCAAGTTTTGACGCTTCGAGATCACAAAAAGAACATAGGCGACCTTCCGGGGGTCATCTCAATATACACTGGCTTCAGTCCTCCTCTAACGCCCATAAGTATAACATATCGTAGTCACTGTTTATTTTTATAGCTGTACCTAACGATAAGGCAAAGGGGGCCCCTGATGGAAGTAGTCGTTGGTAATATGGTAATATGAAAGGTAATATGGGCACCAGGTCAAATAATCCTTGGAACACTCAATATTAAGTGCAGAAGTAAAGACGGCAGAACACGCAAAGGGAGCCTATGTCCCACCGCAAGCTTAAGGGTTCTAACCGATCGGTGATGTACATGGACATCCATACCCAATCATAAATAGGACTAAAATCTTCCTGAGATTGTATAGAAATTTGTATTCAGCCCAACAGTTACAGTGTTGAAATAGATACACAACAATACCTAATGTATTTAGATATATTTTTTATCATAAGTTTTATTATTAGTTTTTCTTTTTATGCCTTCATCGCTATTGACTGACTGACTGCCGGAAGGTTGACTGACATGGAAGCCCATCTTTTTTCCTATACGGCATTTGTTTATTATTAGTATACGGTAGTAAATAAATAAATAAATAAATATGACTATTGATTCATAGCAGAAAGAGGAGCTCATGAAATGTGAAATTATTAAATGTTATATTATTAAACAGAAAATAATATTACTAAAATACAGAAATATGATCAATAAACCGTCATATCATATTTGATACGATTTGAATGGCAAAGAAATAGCAATGGGCCCTCGATTCTTTGGGACAATCGTATAATTTCGAGGAACTTCTTTATAACTTAGTTACCACATGCGAAAGGGAAGTTTCTTGGAAGGATTTTCATCCAAGTTCCGCTGAAAGCTTTCGGTAGTTAATATCAACCCTTACTTATTTGCCATTGTAGAAAAGACATTAGAGATTTTAATATGATATTGACCTCATTCTAATGTAGAATAGATCCCTTTTTTAATGTAAATAAGTGTTTTTCAAAATGTTTCTATCGTCAGTTTTTTATGTATATAACATGCGCTTTACCTGATGATCATCAGCATTATGAACAAATGCAAGTGTAAATTCATACATAATGCAACAGATGTTCTATGTGAAGTCTATTTATTTAATTATTTATTAGAAAAACTTGCTACTAGTTAGCTAACTAGTTGATATTTTAAACATAACATTATACAAAAAAAGAAAGCCCATTAAAAGTTTTCACAGATATTCACAAGTACAGAAGTCGATCACAGATGCGTTGCTACTTCCGAGGACTTAGATGTTCACCTCATATATAAGTGAGCCGGTAACCACACCCTTTCACTGAAACGCAAGAACTGCTTGACGCTAGAAATAAGATTGGCGGTGGTGCTCCGGTCGAACTACACTGGTTCTACCACCTGGTAAATTATATATCACGAGTATTAGGCGCCGCTGTTCTGATTTGAAGGGTATAGTAAGCTTAAACGAGGAGTTCCATCGAAATATAACAGTGCGACATACGATAGCTTGCCGTTTGTCCGGTGTAACATTGACACTCATCGTGGTCACCAACACGCCAGGCGCGGTTATTTATAGCAGTTACCCTAAGAGAGACATGTGGTGACCACATTTTTTATGCTTTATACTTTTATGACCAGCAGAGGACTATCAAAAACCTGATAAATCAATAGAATTTGACTTATTGTAGGTTGATTATGAGTCCAAGAGCAACAGTAACCTCTTAACATCTAGCATTTAGTTTACTGCTTGTACTATATAAATGTTTAGAATTCATAATGCCATTTTACTTTTTAGGTCATCAAATTTTTGATATAGAAGTTTTTGGTTAGTGCTTCTATTTATTCCGCCTCCTATATCCATACTACCAGGATTATCTTAAGTTATTTAAACAACATTTTGGCGTAAATTTCATTATTTAAACGGTTTTAAAATAAGCGGAGGTTCGAACGTAGTTATTTTATGTTTTACGAGCAAAGTGGATCTGCAGACAAGAGTAATTATTCTTTTTAAAACACTTTTAAAATAAATACGGTCGGCACCATTAAACAGAGACTCGAACTAAAACCATAAATTACCGGCAATATTAAAACTGGTGGAGCAAAAAGGCTTGAAAACTAACTGCTCTGAACTTTTATCATGGGTATTTAACTCTGCACAACTTATCAGTACTTGTGAACCCCACGAGGAGCCCTTAGTTCACATGCAACCGTATGATAGCGATAAGAGATTGCTTTTTCATATAATTTTTAAACAGGGATGTTATGTAGCTCAAAAATGGTTAGATGGTTATAATAATAACTGATTTTATAGCAAATGATAACTTAGATATAAAACGAAATTATTAAGTATTTATTTTTTACCATTTTATATAATATCCGTAACCGAAATATCCGAAACAAACGAGTAATCCGTAATAATGACAGACCCGTAACCGCATCCGAAACCGGTATAATATTAGTCCGATATCCGATACCAGTATAATATTATCCGTATCCAGATCCGAAATTTCATATCCATAACATCCCTGGTTTTTAATAAGATTGAAGTAGCAAACGAAAATTCAGTCCACCATGAAGGTCCCTGCCGCCTATAGACATCTACAATCATATTCACATAGAACACAGGTTTTATAATTAAAAAGTTGAAACACATAGTGACATAATCAATCACAGATGTGTTGAGGCGGACATCTTGGTACTCCTAAGGACTAACTAGGTGAAGCGGTATCGGGTACCACTCGGGTAGTAATATGTTGGTTTTTGGACATATTCGTCGTTAAATGCAGTAATCATTATCTTCCACCGTCATCTTATACAACACTTATAATAACAGTGAAATGCGACCTTGCTTCTTGAAGGCTGGTAATACAGTCTAGCGAGGCATATTAACTTAGTAGGAATAAACACTATCTGCAATTAATTTCAAATAGGAACTCTTTTCTTACAAATGTTTGTAGGTTGCAGAAATTATATAAAATCAAGTTTGAATCTCGTCTCTTATGATTGTACTTTATGTATAATTAAAAAGTTGAAACACATAGTGACATAATTATTTTTAGGTGTAAGGTGAATTATTGGGAAACTTTCAGAACAAATCACATACCATATTTTTATAAACTGTACAAAAAATAGTATGAAAACACAAAAGGTGGAGCCTCTGGTTTTTAAATATCAGAACAAACTCCACACGAACAACGCGCATGCACACAATTAGGTGTTATTTATTGCTTCGGGGAAATTACGCTATTCCCAGCTTATAATGAATAGCGTATTAAATTATGAACCGTATGTTTTTAAACAATATACATATTATACTGTTAGATATAAGTAAGGTATGGTATTTGAGTTATTTGCCGGTTATTTCAAATACATGATAATATTTGAAGAGTATTATATCGTGGCGTATATACTTTCAAACATTAAAGTTAAAGAACATATTTTTGTAGTTTTTTATACATATTATGTGTTCGCGCATTTTTGGTAACGGCGAAAATCTAAAAAATTGGAAACCTATTTTGACGGAGTTTTCCTTATGATTTATAGAAGCTTTGGGAGAAAAATGTAGGAAATAATGTTGATAAAGGACAAAAAGAAGTGGAGTCAGATGTAAGAGTTGTAAAAAACTAACATAACACAAAGCCACTAGACTAACAGCGTCACTCTCAACCTATGTCACATTTACTAAATTAAAAAAAACCAGCCCGTTCTTATGATAGCAATTAGACTTAGAGACCTGCCTAATCATTACGTTCATCATGCAAGGGCGAGTTCGTTATGGTTGTGAACAAAGCATTACAACTAACTTCAGTAGTCCACATGTTTCAACAATGATCCAATCCTACCGATGTGGTATTAACAATCGGTCTCGCTTTATCACGCTCCACCTGCGCGAGCCGATCGCCCATAAAATTGATTTATCGCTACGCGGTCAATTTTTATAACTGCTACATGTTGGACCGTTGTAACGACATCGCCTATAATAAGTTAACAATGTTGGTATTCACGCTAACTGTGTATCTGCAACGTATCGATATTTTTCGCTCGTACATGTATAAGCCTAAAAAAGCTACTACATTTTTTTTAATTTTTGCAATAAGCTTTAGTTCCTGTTTATATGATGTAATTTTAGTGAAGAAAAAGTTGTGAAAAAAACTAACGTTGTTTGAATATGCCAAAATCATACTCGACTAAACATGTTTTCCAAATATACCAACTGAATTCTTTCTTAGTTTGTATCAACGCGTGCAGTGACTGAGCTATTGATCATTGTTTCTTTAGAGGCAGAATTAGTAAGATATCATCATAAAAAAAAACATATTTTATAGACTAACTAGCTGAGTTACATATAGCCGAAATTTAAGACCTAGCATTGTTTCAGAGAGAACTAATAGCAACTGATATTAGCGCCAGTGACGGTGGCTGCGTGCGCGTATAGTGCGTGTGGTTTTTTAAGTTTTAAGTTTTTGTGCTTAACCCCAATTACATTACTAAAATAGAGGTAGCCTAAGATACGTATTATAACATCTGCTATCCAACAGTGAAAGTCCCGTCAAAATCATCACGATAATGGCAAAGATTGACTAATAATGCGGGATACGATAAATGATACTCTAGTAAGAGGAATATGGGAATAAAATTGTCCTTTACCATCTCGTGTCGGTCTTGAGTAACATCCGTCTCTTCCCGTGGATGTCGTAGGAAGCGACTGAGGGATAAAATCCAGATGTGCAGTAGCGTCTTCTTGTTTATCATAGACAGCTACTATGGTCATCAATACGTATATAATTTATTAAAATAACAGGTCGGTCGACCTTTTTAGAAACAAACTTTCAACATTTAAAGCTTAAAACATTGAACTGAAACTACCTGTAAATCATAATTGAATATGAATTGTCAACTAGTAAGAGTTCAAGCTAATAATAATATTGTTTCTCCTATATATTATATATATGCTAACAAAATTTGTATTTGAACTAATAGGTTTCATTCTCATGATACTTAGTAATATGTTATTGTACAACTATATTGACTCCATACTGATATTTTATAATACTTGTACGTTCTCTTAGCAGTTCAATAAATAAACACGCATGCCAAACGCGGTGACTATTGGCAATATCTATTAGGCGAGGCTCATATTTAGTAGTAGATCTAAAGAAGGCTGATGGATGAAATGTCCTTTAGCTCGTTCAGTACTAATTTAATTCAATTCAAAACGTTAACATTTGCGGCGCATCCATCACCGTTAGCTAACGTCGTTATCGGACGGCCATTTTGCAATTAGTTACTTGAATATTGAATTTTCCGTGACGAATATGATGGCTGTCGATTCTCTTTAGTTTTATTGCTGCGGAATATATCTAATAAAACGCAGAATTAAAATGTGGCTATTTCTTAAACTATTTCTAGCGTGAAGCAGTTCTTGCATTTCGATGGAAGACTGTTTGCCGGCTCACATATATATGAGGCGACCATCTTAATCCTCGTGAGCAGCAATGCATCGGTGATCGATTTCAGAGAGAACCCCGGTTCTATATGAAGTAGCGTACCGAAATTGGTTACTGCTTCCCATGGACATCTGCATGAGCGGAAGTAACCATTTTTGGGTTCGGTTGCAAACCTGCCGAAACTACGTCCGGAACCAAAAGTGCATCCGTGAGTTCTCGCCTTGTGATCGATTATAATCGGCGCGTTGAATGTAATCCAAGCAACCATATTCAAAAGACGAATCTACCTACTGAAGTAAACATTTTACCTATTTCAAGTATTCTGAAGGCGCAGTTAATATTTTTTTCTTAAATGAAGAGTTGTTATGTTGATGATGTTAAAAAATGAAGACGTTTTCTTTATTTTTCTCTCCAAAAGTTTATCCTCATAAGTAAGTTTCGGTTTCGGCCGAAAAAGAGACCGTCGCCGAAATTCGGCAACGGTCGATTTCGAGTTCGATTTCGGTTCGGTCGTAAAAACCAGTTTTGGTCAGACACTGTTAAATGCATTATAAATCAATCCTTTAAATTAAATACATTAGTATGTTTCATGCGATTTCAAACACACAGACAAAAATATAGATATTATTATTTATTTTCAGTCCTGTATTTATTTAACTAATATACTATCTGCAGATACACGCGAACTTATTTTTTTGTATTACATGCATGAATTATATTAATTATTATGAATTTCATGCCCGCTTATGAGATTCGAAGGAAACCTTAAGTTCTGTCTCAATTGCTATAATTGGATAAATAGAAAATAACGATTTTCTAATCTATCCAATTATAGCAACTGTTTGCGCAACACGTTTAACGAAACGTTAAGTCCGCTTACAATCTCTGAATTTTGCCTTGCAAGGTGTTAGAACCAGTTCGGTTTGACCGTGCTGTAATTAGACAGAAATAAGTGAGGCCTGAGTGAAACCACAAAGGGTTATCCTTAAAGTACATTAAATATCCAAAAGTGAAATACAGAGCACATCGTTATGATATTGAAAGTCTTTAATGCTCCTTACATAGTTATAACGGGTATTACATCCGGTAACCGGATAAGAGGCGGGCGGCCAGCCACGAACCGCCATTAAGAGGGCGTCGCTCCAAGGACAGACAGTCACCCAGCTGACATTGAGCTCGTAGAGAGAAACTTATAGGAATTTATAGCGAGGAATATTTATAAGTTAAGGAGATTGTTTGTATTTTATTTCGATGAAGTACGTTATGTTTTTCTTACACATTGAACTTATATCAAAGGTTTAATAATTGACGAACTGTGGCTCTTGTTCAAATTTAAATCACTACTGAGTCTAAATTACCAATAATCCAATATTACTATTCATTAAAAAATCTATTATGTTTAATTTTATATTTCTTTTGTTACTTTATTATGTCAATATAAACATTAAAATGTAAAATACTAATAATAATCGATAAAAACGTTGTGATATAACATTATAATATACAATATAACATTATTAATTTCATTTCATGTTTTTATATGTCACAGCTCACAGCATAAGTAAATTATTATAGAAATAAAAAAAACTGCTTAAAATCAATAAAACGAAAAGGGAAAAATAATTACTATAATGTAATATATATTATAAATTTAATATTAGTTTTGAAAGTATTCCTTTAATTTATACATATATTTTTCTGATTTATTTTCGCAAGGCCTTATTTAAAAGGTATGTATGGTACTTCGACACTGATGAATTCAATGATACTTTATATATTAAATCCGTCAAGCCTGATGCTCAGTTTGGGTTGTAGAGCGTGAGAAGTAAATTAACATACATACGCTCGAAAAAATACTCTCCATCTGACACAGTCGGGTAAAAACAGTTAGTAGGTTACTTCTAACATTTTTTTGTTTCGTAATATTTTAAAGTATTTCAAAACGATAACATACTGCAGGCTGCAACCTCTTTTTATGCCAAATTGCACATTGGGAGTCCCTCCAAAGAGACAGGCTGATTAATAAAATAATACTAATACTACTTTTAAATTAAATCCACGTCCACTGCATGCATATTTATAACGAAACGGCACATAAAATCACGTAAAATTGGTTTATCGCGGACGGGTCGTTTTAATTATATTTTCTTCTACATTTTCCTCCAACTTGAGCTTGCCTCGTTATTTCTGTAATTATGACTTTAATCGCAGTCGAGTCAGTCCTTAATTTGTGATACTGGCCTTTTTATGTCGAGTTTTTTTTTCTTCTTTATTATTATTTTAACGTCCTTTGAGCATAATGTTAATAGATCTGTTTTTCTACTAAATGGTTAGGAATGTAATTTGTATTATAGATATTTTTAAGTCATCAAAATTTGACTTCGTTAGTGGTCCCATCTCTAAAGATGACTATTGGTGTCTAATTAATTCAGGAAGCAACTTGTTTGTAGAAATACGTCGATATTTAATGGATATTCTAGAAAATTAAATCATGTTTTTTTCTGTTGAAATAGTTTTTTAAAATGACAATAATATAAATCCTTGCTATTTAGTATTAATCTTTTCTTTCTCAATCATCAAAGTCCATCATCTAGTATTTAATATGTTTTAAAATCTATTTTTCATACAATTATTTAAATTAGTTTTAAAATTGACTTAATTCGGAAACAATCGTCATACCTAGGCACCGTTTATACGCCTTATAGGATATGGATATCTTAGGGTTGGAACGAGAAAACGCATCGGTAAATACACTTGAACTAATACCTTTGAACTATTTATGGACTATAGAAATACAAAATAGATCCTGCAATACAAGGGTATATATAAATAGACTCATTGTTGAACAATTTGCAGACTCGATTCTAGATATTCATGGGCAGTAGTGAACACAGAACTATGTTTGAACCTTCATCCTCAACTAAAGGTGAGCGTTGAATAGACGGACTAGTTAAATCAAAATGAACCAAATCAGACAAAACCTTTATTCTATATGAAGTTGCTAACAGATATTCAACGGCGACAGTAACCACTTACCATCAGGTGGACTGAATGCTCGTTTGCTATTTCAGTCTGATATAAATTAATATTAATACAGACATAGACGAGACAGTGCCACAGAAGAGCCACAAGCAAACACCATCTTAAGAAACATGAGCCCCTCAGCCATCTTGTTAGTGCACGCGTTTTTTAATTAAGTCAGCTTTTAATTAAGGAGGAATCCGAAGAGACTTGCTCTCATTAAAACTTTATGCCGTCTTTACCGAGGTCGTTACGTTTGAGTAACATACGACTTGCAAGATGTGGTTCATTTACTTAATATGTAAGCCGTTCTAGTTGTCATTTTGTTTGATTTAATGACGACATCTAAACTATATTACTATATAATATTATAAAGGTGAAGAGTTTGTTTGTTTGGCTGAATGCGCTAATTTCAGGAACTACTGGTTCTGGTATTTGGTTTTTTATAGGATTTTTTATGGGTTTTTT
>MOOZ01001430.1:224719-241867 GCA_002930495.1 Cecropterus lyciades | reverse complement strand
AAGTTACCTCAAGATATGGCTAAGATTTCAAACACAAAGACAAAAATTTAAAAATATATATTTTTTTATTATTACTCATTCTTCCAACTTATTTTACTTATTCTTCCCAAACAGTATTTTTTGCAATAAAATACCAAATAAGTGGTACAAGCGATGTTAAGACATGCAGATCTTAATTTTTATTTAAAGCAACTAACAAGCATAAAGTCTACCCGATTGTCGACGTCTAGTGCCCGTAGATATCTGTATTGAACAGCTAATAGGATTAAAATCATGCCTGGAATCGACTAGAGTTGCGTCATCACGTAAGGAGCTTCTCCCTTATCGCTGTCTTATGTTGTTAGAAGACCAGAAGACAGGAGCATTATGTGCTTAGCGGACAGAATACTACTACAACTAGTAGTATTATATCTGTATCACTTTTAAGTACGGTTTTACATTTGATTGTGTGCTTGTAAACTTCAAAAAATATGTGGCGAATTAGATGGTATGGTTGAAGGTGGTAGAACTCTTTGTGGGTGTGGTAAGGGAGACATACTTACCGAGGCTTCCATCTTAGTCTTCGTGGTATCAACGCATCTGTGGCTAACCTTAGGTGAGACTTTGATGTTACCTAGGGTTGATAACAGATGTCTATGGGCAGCAGTAGCCACTTACCATCAGGTGAGTTGCAGGCTCGTTTGCTACTTCCATAATATAAAAAAGGTGGTAAAATTATTCGTGATTTCTGATGACAGTAACGCTACATTACTATAACTAAGTAATGTAGCGTTGGTGCTATCAGAAATAGCGAATAATTTTACCATCTAATTCTCCACATATCCAATGTAAAACCGCATCTAAAAGTTTATTATACAAGCGCAGTTCGTTTTAAATATTTTAAGCTCTGCTTTAGGCTACATTTGCCATGCGGCTGCGTGAAATGTCCCATTGTGTACCCACAGCAATTCTAATTTAGGTCACAGCGAGATATAGCTAAATACTTACTTTTTACGTTTAAATTTGAATTTTTATTTTTATGTAATACTTATCAAAATAATATCAGAAGAGCCATGCCTAACGGGTCTGCCGTTAGGTTTAAACATAGGTTAGTTCTGCCTCAATGCAATTTAAAAATGCACAAAAACAATGTGTACCTAATAGCTTTAAGAATTTATAGTAGACTTCCTGGCTCGTTTAAAGAATTGTTCTATCATAAGTTTAAGAATGAAATTAAAATGTGGGTTTAAAATAAATGTTTTTATTCTATTAATGAATAGTTAGAAATAAGTTCACATAATCTAATTCATTATTTTCGTATTTTGACGTGAATATTTTTATAATTGTATCTTGCTTTCAATTTGTTACAATACACAATGACATTAACGTGACTATTTATGTAACATAAATGCACGCCGGAATGGCAAAATAACAGGTTTTTTTTAATCGAGATTCCAACATACATTTGTACCTTATTTAGCCAATAAAGATATTTTGATTTGGCTCCGTCCGCTTCGGTCAAGTTTATCACGGTTACGAGTATCTTATGTGTTAATCCAGGTCGAAAACTATCTGTGTGAAAAATTCAATGCTTAACACTGTTGTTATCAGGTAGAAACAAATAAACTTATACTTGTTTTTTAGCATGTCACGGAAAACTGATCAGAATGTAGTGTCAGCAAGTAATAGAATGTTAAACAATTTCGATTGCGGTTTTTATAAGCTTAAATTAACAGGCCTCGTTAGTGCGTATGGTCAAATTTCGCAATTGGGTCAAATTTTGCATACATGTTTGTTTTACATGAAAATGGGCGATTATTTACGTTATTTTAATTCTGAAGTACGCCCCAAGATAGTGGCCGGATAATATTCTTCAATCAGGTAAGAACAGGGAAATAAAACGTAAATTTTATGTATTTGGATTACCAATCTAAAATAACTACCTTATCTTAGATGGTTCCCGCCTATAAATACCTATTGAAGTCTCGTAAGTAACAACAGATGCAATGTTGAGACACTCCTGAGTGAAAGGGGAACGCTTCATGTAACATTTTCATCACATCCTTCAAAACAATTGGTGTAAATGTAACGACAATGATGTAATATGACGGATGTAGGTATACTGGGCAGCCATCATCAAGCCGCATAGAAATTGTTCACTGTGAAAGGATTTTCTTTCAACTGAATATTTGTTCCAGGTAAACTTTGACTACACTACAGACTGAGATGCGTGAACAGTGGGAGTAGCGGGCACAGTTAAATGAGAACCGCGGGGCCGCCCGGAAACCAGCATGGCTTCCTTCAAAGGTAAGTTTTAAGCCACGAGCAGTACTCACAGCAATTTGACAATATCTTTTAATATCAAAACTTTTAAAGGCTTTAGAACTTTAAACATTATGTCGGCAGCACCTTCCCGTGATTACTACATCTATTTTAAGGGGATTGTAACCTACAAGTATTTTTAACCGACTTCAAAAAAAGAGAAGGTACTCAGTTCGAGTGTATTCTTTATGTTTGTTACTTCGAAAATTTCGACTGGGTGAACCCATTTCGCAATTATTTGGCATTTGAAAGTTGGTGCTCCCCTAGTGGTCCCATTTTAATTTGGATCAGTTTTCACGAGGGCATTAAATTTGCATTAAGTATGGGCGTGACAAATTGACGAATAACTCTGCTTCTACCGATCCGATTCTCATGAAACTTGAAATGAACATTAGGTATGTAGAATTAAATAATATAGTAAAAAATATGATCTTCTACTTCTCGATTGTAATGATGCAGGGGTTCTGCTAGCCTAAATCGTAGAAGACTCTCCATGACTAGGTTCTTCAACGACATACTACGCACGGGCCACTTCCCGACCATCTGGAAGTTAGGGAAGGAATGGTTCTCCCGAAGCCGGGGAAAGACCGTCGTCTCCCGGCTAGCTACCGTCCTATCACGCTGTTACCCACCATAACAAAGCTGTTCGAGAGGTTCGCGCTAAAGCGACTGTGCCCATCACTTAATTTAAGGGACGAGCAGTTCGGCTTCCGCGCGGGTTACTCGACTACGCTGCAGCTGACGCGGGTGATCCACCTTCTCACAAATGAGACCAATTACGGTCGGTACATGGTCGGCGTCTTTCTTGATATCGAGAAAGCGTTCAACCGTCTATGGCAACCTGGGCTCATATGTAAGCTGTTGGCTTCGTCCGTTTCCGCGCTACTGGTGCGGCTAATAGCGTCGTTCCTAGATGGGCGGCAGTTCATCGTATCGGTCGAGAACACAACCTCAGGGTAACTGCATTTCGCCTCTGATCTACGCCTTTTACACTAACGAGATTCCCACCCTCGAAGGTCATCTTAGAGAGTGGGAAAGGGACGTTGAGCTCGCGCTGTTCGCGGACGACAGCGCTTACTTCGCGTCTCCATGTGATCCCATGCTCGCTATTCGGAGGATGCAACGCTTATTGGACCTGCTACCGGAGTGGTTGGATAAGTGGCGTATGGCCGTCAATGTCGGTAAGACGGTTGCGACATTTTTCGGCCGCATACGCCTCATCATGCCGCCGCCGCTGCGTCTCCGTGATCGGGAGGTAGCTTGGCAGCCTACGGTTAGGTACTTGGGATGCCACATCGATCGCACGTTGCACATTGTGCCCCAGGTGGACCATGTGATTCACCAGGCCCGTGCTGAACGGGCGATAATCCGTCGGTGCTGTCATCTCATCTGCCGCTCCGAACTAAGCTAAGGGTGTATAGGGTGTACATCCGATCTCGACTGACCTACGCGGCGTCAGCATGGTACGCGTTGGTAGCTGAATCCAACAAAAAGCGTCTCCGTGCGCAGCTGAACCTGCCCCTCAGGATCATCACCGGGGCGGGTCGCTACGTTCGGAACGACATGTTGAGACGGGACCTCAAGGTTCAAACCTTGGATGAGTTTGTGGCCCGGTTGGCGCGCCGTATGTACGAGCGCGCTGATCGCGGACCACATTGTTGTCTTAGAGGGTTCGCGCCTCTTCACGCTCGACCTCCCGAAGGGCGCCCACTCCCTCGTGAGCTCGAGGGACTGGTGTCCCCCGACCACCAGGTGGTCTAAGTCTACAGTAGCAGCCCAGCGCGGCCACTGAAGACGCCACTCTGCACAGCTGCCTAACGGTAGCCAACAACACCGGTGGACAGTGAATTCACTGAGGGAATTGCTCGGGTAAACAGGGGGTCCTCGAGGCCTGCAGACCTTACGCCATGCTGCGACGCCACGCCGTGGTATAGGATGACTATCAAAGTCAAAAACTTGAATGGCATGAATTGTGAATGAATTTGCTACGGAGCAGCCTTGTAAAGTATATTTCAGACCTTCAGTAAAGACTCATAAAGAAGACGAAATATAAAAATTAGGTCCGTATTCCAAGAAAGATCTCAATGTACTTACCCTCAAACTTACAGTCCCATCTAACGGTCTTAACTTGTCATCTTACGTCGCGGTACTAAATGGTTTTCGAGTAGCGAGTATGCTTAAACATAGCCGTTTTTATGAGGCGATATCCAGTCAAGTTTCACTCTTACTACCTCAAAAATAAGGCACACGTGACATGCCGTTATGAAGTTGTAAATTTAAGTCGTGAAATTCTTTTCACTGAGCCCGTGTTTAATGTCGTGCAAAGTTTTTTTACGTTGAGCAGTTTTTTATTTATGTTCTCGAATTTTGAGGTAATTTCAGATATAATTAAGTTTAAATACGATTAAACTCAAATAGCTATAGTACTAAATAAAGTAAGACAAAGAAGATAGTACGTACAAAGCATTAAAGTAGTAAGCGTAATATTAACGTTTCTCGGAGCGCTATGACATGGAACTCTTTAAAAAAGTGAATAAACGGCTCTCATGTCAATTTGTTTATGAAGGTGATTATTTTCCTATTAAATAAACTACCTGGCTAATTGCTAGATTATACAAAAAAGAATTACAATTGCCTTATGAAAACCCAAAAGTAGTTTTTTGTACTTCGCAAATCAGAGTGTTGTAACACAAAACCGAATGAATCTAAACCCAGAAAATCTTACTTAAAAATTATGTGAAGATTTTTTCTAAGAGTTTTTTAGAAATAATCTTTAAAAATCACTTAAAGGAATTAGAAAAGAAAACTAACTAAAAACTATCTTAGAAAAGTACGTATAGGTATTATATTTTTGGCTGCGTACTTGATGTAGGTTTGGTTCATAATTATCAATTTATCGACTTCGAAATTATCTACTTATTGATGACTACTATATAGTTTTATAGTAAATAAGATTAAAATGTATTGTAAAGAAGGTATAAAAAGGTGTATCGAATTGTAAAGTAGGTATGAAAAGGTGTATTTAATATCAATAATGACTGCGGTTCTATTTATCTTTCACTTGCTCTCTATTAAGCGCAGGAGAGACATGTGTTCCAGAACCCCAATGTTTAATATTAACTAAAGTAATCTTGATGGGAACGTTATCATTATTTTAGAAGGAAGTTACATAACAGGAACTTTCTCTGAAGTAAATTAAAAAAAATACAAAAGCTATCAAGTTTATCTATACCTATATTTTAACATATATATCATTAGTTGAATCATATTTAATTCATTTGGTACGTATTTTCACTTAAAGGAAAACTCAGCCATATTACCTGTTGAATGTATTCATGGGTTTTCGAGGAAATGCTTTTCCTCTTAGACATTACATTTGATACAATGAGAAAGCTCGTTATATTATTTGCAGCTGGTAGAGCGTGAAATTCACTTCCTGATGAAATAATGGCGTGAAACAGTACAGGAGAGAAATTATCCGTTCCTTTATTTTTTTTTGAATAATTATTTCTGAAATACATTAAGAGGTTGTGGGTAGAGTGATATTAGTAGGTAGGTAGGCAGGTAGTAGAGCAGAGATAGCCTAATGGTTGAAACTCGGCCTCTCAATCGAGGGTGTGAGGTTCGAACCCAGGCTCGCACCACTGATTTTTTTTTAATTATATGCGTATTAGAAATTTTCATTTCTTCACTGTTTTACGGTGAAGGAAAACATCGTGAGAAAACATGCACACCTGAGAGTTCTCTAAAAAAAATGAGTTCTCAAAGGTGTGTGAAAATACCAATTCGGATTTGGCCAGCGCGGTGGACTATGGCCTAAACCCCTCTCATCTTGAGAGGAGATCCGTGCCCAGCAGTGGGACAATGATGGGTTGACGATGATGGGTATAGTGCTTCTAATGTGCATTGTTAAGCGCATTCTGGTTTGAAGCTAAGATAGAAACACGGAGCATTGCAACTTAGGCTTCAGGGGTAGCAAATCACTAGTTGCTGACTTTACGCAAGCATCCACCTGCATCAAGGATTAATTACCGATCTTTGATTGCAGTGATCATCATCAAACGAACTGTATGCTTCATCTATAGTTCAACATCAAAGAAGGATGAAGTCCTAATGATTTAATCTTTGCCTTAGTTATTGTAATAATGTGTCTTGGTGGTGGAACTCTTTGTGATTTGACTCCGGAGATACCACTGACACACCTTTTTCTGCCCAACAATAGTGTTAAGGACTACTGTGTTTTTATTTAAAGGGTATGGTAAGGGAGATATACTTATATCTTCCTTACTCCTTGACGACCCGCGTTGCGGAGCGGTCATCATACCGGTCTGACACGCAGTGGGTCCCGGGTTCGATCCACGGCCAGACAGAAATTTGAATGATGAATTTAGATTAATGTTCTGGGTCTGGGTGTTTGTGTATTCGGCTTTGTGTGTCCATGGCATCCACGACAAAGGAGAAAATCCTAGTGTGGGGCTTTAATTGTCGAAAGCGTGTGTGTTTTATGTAAGGTGTTCAATCTTAGTTCTTAGGAGTAACGCATCTGTGGCCAACATCAGGTAAGACTCTGAGCTTATCTGGGGTCGGTTACTGAATGTTCATGAGCGGCAGTAGCCCCTTACCATTACGGGGACTGCATGCTCGTTTGCTACTTTCGTTTAAAAAAAAAAACAGAATGGGTAGAAATAGGTATGTAGGTAGTTGAACTACCAACATTTCCTCTAGAATACTCTCCCAATACCGCTGAGAAAGAAATACCAATAGAGTCACATAATACTGTTTTACCCTACAACTGTCCACGGACAAACACTTGGAACTAGCGAAGTACCTCCTTACGATAAACATTGTTCCAAGTTGGTAACAACAAATGTGTTTGGATTCTCAAGTTTGCTTTTAATGTAGGAACTACGGTTTTATTGGTTTTGTTTGTTTTATACAGTTTTATTGTTTTTACGTTTTGATACACGTTTTACTTTGACAGTTTTACGTTGATATCATCCTGTTCAATTAACATCGTAGTTTAATACTTAAATATGTATTGATAGGTACATAGACTAACTGATACATAATTAAATGTTTAGGATTATCATCATTATGGTCCTAATGTTGGCTAAATATCGCTTAAAATTGAAAGAGTTAATGCTTTTGGGCTATCTGTAACACAGGTCTAGAACTTAGTACAGGTCTCAATTAATCAATAAATTATTATTTTTTTCAACGAATGGGTGGATGTGGTCAATGCTAGATAAAAAACTTTAGTTGCGGAATTTTTTGGAGAACTCTCAGTTGTGTAGATTACCTCACGTTACTACCTTAATCAATTATAGGATGCCCAAAATTTAAATCCAAATCATTTCGAGCCCGTATTACTTACTATTGAAAAATTTCCGCCTGTTAACTTGTGGATGAAAATATATATTTGTGTTACGGCCATACGGTAACAATTGCCCTATTATATTTTATTACGGCTCTTCATATAATATTTTATTGTTCGAACTATCATATTTCAGTGTAACAAAGAACAGTAGAAGAGTTATTAAATTCGAAATGTTTCATTTATTAAAGTAGATAATATTTTAAATTGATGAAGTATTGAAAATACGAAGCTGGTAAATTTAGCATGAATATAAATTCATGTCACAGTACGTTAAATATCCAGGATTATAATCAAATCAGACTACGGCAGAGTCGTCATCAACCCATTTTTGTCTCACTGCTGGGCACGAGTCTTCTCTCTGATTGAGAGAGCTTCAGGCGATAGTCCACGGCGTTGGCCAAGTGTGAATTGGTAGATTTCACAAAACTTTGAGAACTTTTTTAAGGTACTCTCAGGCGTGCAGCGCGCGTTGTTCGCGTTGCTTTTTTAACCGTAAAGTAGTGATAATAAATATCTAATACCTACGCACATAAGTTTATAAAAAATATGGTGCATGCCTGGGATTCGTACCTCAGACCCTCGATCGAGAGGTCGAGAGTCGTCACGTAGAATTGATCCGATCAGTTATTGTTACAACTTATTGTTATTCATCCAATCATCACTCATTCGAGAGTCCTTTGTTTTATCAGATTGAAAAATCAAACGGTAAATGTAAGTGGACATCCGTAAGCAATTTCATACAAACAAGCATCACTCATATGTGTGGCAATCGCCTCATTGATCGAAACCCTAGCGTCACTCGTCCAATCGTTAGACACCCTAGCATCAGTCGCTCAATCAACATACAGCCGAGTAAATCTTCAATTACTTGTAACATAAAAGAAATAACCGTCCAAGTGCGAGCCCATTACAAACGGCAAAAAAATATGTTTGATGTATCGGAGCCTTCCTTAATTATTTAATTTACTCTGTTTTTAATATTTGTTCTTAAAGCGGCAACAAAAATACATTATCTATGAAGTATTCAACTGTCTAGCTATTTCATGAGATACAGCTTGCTGACAGACAGACGGATGGACGGTGAAGTCTTAGAAATAGGAATTCGTTTTTACCTTTGGGTACGGAACCCTGAAGGCACAAGGTATCAAAGTCAGCAACAGCTTTCGCCTACACAACCTACAAGTAATATCAACAAGTAGTGAAGCAACGTCACTAATAGACGGCGGCACGTCTAGATAAACATAAGCCGTTTATCTAACTGTACCGACCGTCGATTACTATTATGCTGTGTGATTTTCGAATAGTCATTCCAGGAAACTTTAATCGAAATTTGAAAGGCAGTAGAAACCAGTCTATCCATCTGAATGATGCAGTTTATGCAGTGTGGATTCCCGCTAAATTAAAAAAAGGCGTCCTTAGGAGTAGTAATATAGCTGTAATTTATTTCAGGTAGAACTGCAGTCCTAAGCACATATAAATTATTTTCATTATATGTGGATTCAGTTTCATTTGTCCAAGAGTAACCACTTAACTTTAGGTAGTCGGGATGCCAGTGTGGTGTTTAAATTATTTAGGTGATTTTATAGTAATTAAAAAAATCAACTTGATCATAGACTATTATTGTTGTATAACTTTAATCAACTAAAGTCCTACCTGAGATGGCAATACCGTAGTCGAACTACAAATTATTCTACCATTTTCGCTTAATATTTGTTATAACCTAATAAAATACTGTACGTTATACAGCCCTATTTTTAAGAGATTATATTATTGCTTGCAAAATATTAGTACAAAAAATTAACTACTGAAATATGAAAAAGAAATTGACGTGGCAAATTGGAAAACAAGACTAGTTACGGGGAAATGTCATAAAGGATCTTTATTACAAGGATATTGGAAATGAAAATGGAATATTAAATTATTATAAGTCCTTTGCAATCATCCTGTATCAGCGCGTATCAGACAGATACGCCTAATTTAATCAGTACGTAATGAATAGGGTTTCTTAATAGCAATTTTCGACGGGTTCGGGGAGCGTCGGGCTTCCCTAAATCGTATTATGTTCATATATGTATTATTTGCTTCGGAATTCTACCTATAATTTGTTTGTTGCTCCTCGAAAAAAGAGCACTATAGCACCTACACTAGAATAGGGCTACGGTATCCCCTACCTATCGTAGGAGACGATTAAAAGAGGCTTCCGGGATTGTGAGCGGCGAGAGTGGGCCATCCAGCCAAACGACCCCGGGAAGGACGTTGGCATGTGTGGTCGCATGCCGTCGTAAACACTAGAATATACGGTGAGACAAATGCTCACCGGGAAAGAATCCAATAAGGGCATCGCCCTTGCAAGACTCCAGTTGCGTTCCGTTGGAGATACCGGAGTCCTCTACACAG
Organism: Cecropterus lyciades; assembly: GCA_002930495.1. Lineage (NCBI taxonomy): Eukaryota > Metazoa > Arthropoda > Insecta > Lepidoptera > Hesperiidae > Cecropterus > Cecropterus lyciades. Next base: position 231,792 of record MOOZ01001430.1, on the reverse strand, counting down.
CGCTGAGGACGGCCACCGGGAGGGTTTTAGTGCGGTAAGAATTCCACATAACCCGGTCTCGCTCCCACGGCGTCGGGTACCTTTTACTTGATGTAAAAGTATTTTGATATAAAATTAATAGTTACGAAAAACAGTTTCAACGGAAACTCCAGAGTAAAATGAATAATGCCGAAAAAGTTTAATTTCACACAATTATATAATAATAATTAATGAAGAAGCTTCAAGATCACTGTCTTGATGTTTTTAACTGTGTACGAAATTGTCAGGATATTAAAATGCTCTTTTAATATTTTACTTTCATTATAGTACAAGTGTATAAGAGTGATGTTGGTTTTGAGTAGCATCTTGTCCCCTGTGGATATAATAGGCGTTGACTAAGAGACAAAATAGTACGAACCATAGGAACACGTACAGGGTGATCTGCATTGTACTACGGCTGCATCCCTTAAGCAGCCTATCCATTTTTTTTGTAACGCTGAGGTAGGAAAGGAGTATGCAGAACGCCTGATGGTAGGTAGTTACTGTCGTCCATGGATATCAATAATAAACCGCCTCTATATAGAACAGCTCTTTCTGAAGTCGATCACAGATGCGTTACCTGATTTCTAAGATCAATTATAAGGCCTTGACTAGCCTTATAATTGTAAGCCAGTCGGCACATAATTTATGTAAATGCTATTTCGTCGAAAGTAAACATAAAAAGTGTCAGTTAATTTTCTTCTTATAAATTTTTATTATAATCTCTTTTAATTTTTTACATCTTGAGTTCATTATTGTAGGAGCTGAAAAGGTGACCTCAGATAACGCTAAGGTGAAAGGTGACATTAAGATCAATTGTGTTATAACTTAACAACCGATATAATTTACGTGAAAGCAGCAGTGTTTACTAATTTATATTAACTAAGTAACAAATTTGCTTCACGCGATGCAAAGTTTTGCTTAGCCACCGCAGATAACTTTGCAGATAATAGCAAGATAAACTTAGTTCTGATTAGTTTCAAATGTTCGGCGACACAACTACTAATTGTTTTGTTACGTTGATTGTATAGACTCCGGTCTATTGACAATTAGTGAATCTTCAAATTATAGAAACTTACTGTCTGATTATTGGCAAAACTGGCCATTACTGGGGTATTATACTCAATTGAGAATCTATACATCTATACATATGTATATCTATACATCTACACATATAAATAAAATTGAAGTGTCTGTTTGTGTTATCAATATAACAGCTTTTTATCAAATGTATATGGGTGTATAAACGATACTGATAACAAAACATCAATTACAATTTTTTTTATCTGTCTGTTTGTTCTGAATAATCTCTGTAACCGCTGGATCGATTTTGACGTGACTTTCACTGTAGGATACATGATATCATTAGGCGTAACTTAGGCTACTTTTATTTTAGAAATGTGTGTGTAATCTATGAGTTCTCAATAGTCGCTGAACAACATTTTCTTTATGTTTCTAGTGACGTTAAGAACGACTTAATCATTAGATTTACGACTATCCAAATTGTTTATCTTTACTGTTAATTTTATTAAGTCAAAATTTTATACAATTTACGTTTAACATATTATACTGGATTGCAGAACAGAAATTTACTTTTATTTGGATGTACATCGAAATAAAAGTGGATTTCTGTTCCCAATAAGATCCCTTCGGATGTAGATAAATGTGAACACTTAGCAGGAAATCGAAGGGTTCCTCGCTATTTGACCTCGACTGGTGCAGTCATCCGTGTAACCACTATTTGTAACCCCTTCACTATCGATCCATAATAAAGGAATAAAAGTGTTCCAGTGTCATTTTTCGTAATATGATTTGTATTTTAGCCGAAAAACATGCTTTTGTTGTTAATGGAATGGTGTTATTGAAATATATTTAAAAATATAAAATTCGTAGATGCAAGAGCACACAAAAATAATAGTTGGACGATATTGATAGTTACTAAGTTGTGGTATGGTAAGATTAGTAATGGAATATTTAGTGGTATTTCGTTTTTTTTCTAAAGTAGACGTATCAAACTCGAACCGGAAATAAAAAAATAGCGATAGCCTAATGGTTGATAATCAGCCTTTCAATCGAGGGTCCGGTTCGAATGCCGGGCAGGCACCACTGATTTTGCTAAAATGATGTGCATATTACAAAGTATGGTGAAGGAAAACATCGCCAGGAAATAGCACACCTGAAAGTTCTAAAAAAAAGTTCTCAAAGGTATGTGAAGTCTACCAATTCGCACTTGGCCAGCGCGAGGGGCTATGGCCTAAGACTCTCTCATTCTATGTTGCAATACCAACTATAAGTGAACATCAGAGAGCAATTGTTTCCAAAGATACATTCATTATAAGTTAACTAGACATTACCGTATACTACACTTTCTAAGACGTAGCTGAGTACTGTAACTTGGTGCAAACTCCTACGAATGTTTGCGTTAAAGCTCAAACAAGTATAATTAGAGAACCGCTTGGGGAGTGACACTAGGACCGCTGTTCTTCTTAGGGCGCGTTGACATTAGGTTGTTTAGATCGCATTCGGCTGCAAACGACGTCGGTCACCGACCAATGTAAACGGCAAATCGATGAAATTGATGAATGCAGTCCGTTTGTGGTGTCCGACCTTATGTAGAACTTGTTACGGTTGGCTGTAATTAGTCATACTTGCTGGTTATTTGGGGAACACGAAAAGTGATCGGCTGACCGCATGCGTTCGGCGAATTCGGTAATAGACCTTATGTAAACAAGCCAATTTACTTAAAGTATTCGGCTAAATTAATCGAGCGATCTAATTTAAGCGCGCCATTACATAAGAGACACGTAATGTATTGTTACTTGAGTAATTAATAATTATTTTTATGTATTAGATTTTGTAAGTTATTACTCATTAGTAGGTACTTATCTGGCTCGATGAAAGAAAATGATCAAAATGTATTTCGATTTGTTTTTAACAACAAGCCAGAATGCTGCCCAATGTAAAAATATTAAAATTACAACATTAGTAATTGTATCGAAATAATAATTACTTGTTTCGATAAAATAATGTGACTTATGGCTATAACTCGTAACGTCGTGTATGTACAAACAGAAGCGATTTAATAGAAACTTATAGTACATACCGCTTCCTTTGGATCATATGAAATAATACGGCTATATGTACCTAGTTTGTAGTAAATAGTCCTTTCAACTTTGCATCTTTGCGATATCGGATCGTTATGGAAATTTTATGTTGAAATTGAATTTCGACTGGCTCACGAATTTCTGTAGCTTTTTAAGTTTCCTTCTTGAATTTACCATACAAATCTGTCATGACTTATTCAGGACTTCTTAATCTAATATTTTGTTCCTTAGTCTTTTTGTTTCTTTCTTAAGGCGTTATAGGTATTAAATAATTATACACCAGTTGATTACTTTTACTATATTCTAATCAAATTGTAATTTAACGTTAGTATTGAGAACAACTTTATACCGCGTGAACCATCTGTTGGCTATCTAAGACAACACTCGAACCCTATTTGAGGTTTCATTACAAATGTATATGGGCAGTTCTTGGGCAGTTATATATTTACTATTGAAGGGCTACTACGCTCATTGCTTCTTCAATTTCATAATAATTACTTTCTAATAATCTCTTTATTTAGATCAGAGATAAAAGAAATCAATGGTAATAACACTTCTAATGGACGCTCAATTGAAAACATTAGAAGATCCGCCCTAAATATGACCAATAATTAGTTCTCTTATTATTTGGGGGAATATGAAATATTGATCTTCAAGTATAAATTTATCACTTTTAATCTTTGATACATTTCCTTTTGCATAACGTAACTTTTTCCTACGGTCTAAATTGATACAGTCTAAACAATTGTCCTTGTGAAAATTGTTTGTTGATACAAAGTAGGTGGGATGGTTCGAAATTAATTTGCTGAGTAGAGTCGGAATTTCACACACGCTGTCGTTAAACAGACACTGTTTAACGCACAAAGCAACCACGCTGATGAAATTCACAGACTAATATAATTTTAACCCTCACGCATATATACACGTTATTCTTATATAAAATATTAAATTATGTGTCCGTGTTTTTGAAACAACATTTATTGGTTGTGATGTCCTTCCCATATTAATATGCCCGTTAATGATAACGTAACTATATCTATATCCATATGAGCCGGTGGGTCAGTTGTGGCACTCAGAAGCTTAGTTCTACGTTATATGTCCGTACTAACTAGTTAGTGAGTGCTATTGTTTGCGTGCTAGTTAGTGCGTGCTAACTGTACTTGCTAGTTGGTACGTGCTCGTTTTGATACACAAATATTTAGATGTTTATACGTTAACTTTCATTTCATACCCATATTTTCGTAGTAGTTAAAAAAGTCGTCCCTCCTCGCCCCTTTCTCGTCTATTACCAGGCGTTATTTTTAAAAATTATTAGCCTATGTCACTCTCCAAACTAAGACGATTCTAATCATACATCGTACGTCACAACCCGTGTAGCTGGTTGGGCTGTAGCGCGTGCCAAAAAATTGGAAATACATACAAACAAACAAACATTAATACGCTCGAAAAATATCATCCTCCTTCTGACGCAGTCAGGTAAAAAGCTTATACTTATACCCTATTAAGTATTTTCGCTTACAAGAAACATTTTTAATTAACGCATTTTATTAAAAAAAATCTTTACTGTTCAAATAATTACACAGGCCGAATTTTGTACCGTCAGCATTTATTTCTGTTTGTTAAATCCCAGAACAATATTGACTCGTCTTATATATACAGTTTTAATTAATTGTTCATTACATAAATTGTAGCAGAGGGTTCCATCAAAAATCAATCAAGCGACAACATAACCTTCTTTATGGTAAAGATGGTTAGGTCGTCGCAGGTTCTTTGCTTGCGGTTGCAGCAGAGTGGGTCAATGTCCGCCAGCATTCAACCTTCCAAAATCATTTGGTTTCTTTTAATATGTTTCGGGTACTCACGGTATGCGGTTCTTCATTTTATTTGCCGATATTTCGACCCAGTTACATGGATCGTGGTCACGGCGAAACAGCGGTGGTGGAGAGGAACCGTTAACAAGTACTAGTGGTAGATTAACCTATCTACATATTACGTCACACAACACTAATCGTATCCATACGCACCAAACTTTGGACAATATATGATTTACATAAACTAACCACTTCATTCCACTTTTGCGCTAATTTAAAACCATCTTCTCTGAGCACTATAAAATATGAGAGAGCCTTATATTTAGCCAAAAAAAGATATTTGTGGTCTTAAAAACAATTAAAAAATAAACAAAGAAAGAAAAAGTAATTGATGGACTTTCATATTAATAAGGATTTTACCTATAGAGACGGAAGGCAAATACGGACAAATTGTTGGTTCTAGTAAAAACTCTAGTCTAGTAGTTCTAGTTCTAAGATTGTTATTACAGTCACTGTACTCGTATACAGATACACATTGTACAAGTATGAAAATCCCACACAATTATATTGGTTGTTGAAATAAACTAATTGGCATCGAGCGCTGTAAGGACTTCAAAAGACTTGTCTGAAATCAAGAGAGTCAATTTAGACGAGGAAATCATACTGTTTTATTACGAATTGAAAATATTGTACTTTACAGTGTCTTGTTTTTTTTTATTTGATCTATTTCCAAATCATTATTACATTAAGGGTATACGACCATTCGTGAATTCGTATATATTTAATTATTTGTTTTATGAATACAGAAGTTCATGCTTAAGACTTATACAGCAATAGAAGTAAGAAAATCTGTTGAGAACATGGAATAAAGATTTTCGGTTGTTTATGTGAATGTGAAATTTTACTTTATGAATGTAACGTGTGTTATATATTGAAAAGTAATATTTACAAGACAAATATTTTATTTCTAAAAAGTTGTTTGCAGTAAATTTTAAAATTTATTATTTACGCAGAAATTTACGCTTGGCAGATTGCCGAGACCATACTTATAATGTTGTGTCTCTATAAAACAATAAGTGGAAAGGTACGGCCTTTAATATCGTTTATTACATCCAACTATGCCTAAATAGGCCAATAACATGTTTATGATTTACCGCAGACAAAATTTTAGACTAAAAGTTTTCAGTGAAATTGTTGGGGTAAGTGTAATACCGACCCTGATTGGAATTTCTATTGGCCGGATTACGTCCAGGCCGTGCTGAGATGCGCTTATTAAAAGCTGGTAAATATGGAATATTTTGGGAAAGGTCAACGGATATTTTATAAGATAAGGGTCAATTTACAAACATGAAAGTTAGATTAAATAGATAATATTACATCCTTCCTCCTTATTAGTTTCTATAAAGGCTTAATGTTCAATGAAGCAAAAGTAATCAAAATTGTGAGCAAGTTTAGTGTATTACAGTAGTAACATATTTGGCTTATTTGTATAAATTATAATCTGCATCCTTGTTATCTGGTCGACCTGGTTATCGAAGGTGGTAGAACTCTTTGTGGTTCGACTCCGGAGGCACCACCGCCACCTATTTTTGCCTAATAACAGCAGTGTTTTGCGCTGCTGTGTTCTGGTCTGAAGGGTGTGGTAAGGGAGACATACTTTTTCGAGGTATTCTATCTTAGTCCTTAGGGATAGCAACGCATCTGTGGCTTACCTTAGATAAGACTTTGATCTTGCTTAGGGTTGATTACAGATGTCCACGGGCGGCAGCAGCCACTTACCATCAGGTGGGCTGCATGCTCGTTTACTATTTCCATACTATAAAAAAAAAAGTGGTTTCCCATTCCCCGATTACGGCTAAACGAAATGAGGGTTATAATTTTGACTGGTTTGTAAGTCCATATGTTCCCTCGAAACTTCTAAACTACTTATCTATCATTTGTTGTTGTCCGATGGCTAAATGCTTTGTAAAGTTAACGTAAATTCAATACGGGGTGCTCTAGAGGGCATGAAGTAGAGTGAATTATTACTATTATTGGAACGAAGTTCCTTACGGCAGGCTTGGAGGAGATAGGGATTTTGCTGCGCGACCGAACTGAAAAAAATGTGATAGTAAAACCGTAAGAAAAAGTCAGTGGAATA
>MOOZ01001430.1:212944-224391 GCA_002930495.1 Cecropterus lyciades | reverse complement strand
TACACAAGCGAGTAGTGTATGATACCTTTCTCTTTCTCCCTCTTTCTTTTCGTTCTCTCATGACTTCTCTCTCTATTACTATTACTCTACTACTCTCTCATATTTTAGTTACCTCAAGCCAATAGTTTCAGCAATAGAATTTAATGACGAGACTGATTAATAAGAATTACTTATAATAATAATAATAATAAACTTTTTTTTGTAATTATTTCTATATATATGTAATTTTATGTTATGAAACAAAAATAAAGAGACATATTTTGTTATTTTAGTTGATAATTTGAATTACGATTTTTTTTTTAATTTTACGTTATTTATTATTTCCTAAAATACTAAATTTCCTAAATACTTTCCTGTACTTAAATAAAAACTAATCAGCAAAATTAAAGAGAAAAATCAAGAAAACCTACATAAAATTGAGCACGATTATTTTTGGTAAATTGTATCGATTCTACATTAGCCGAAGTAACTTCGTTCTTACCTGGTGTCCCACGACACCACATCTTTTTCTACATCACGACAAATATTGAATAGTTTGTGGATAATAATGTCAGACAAGATGATTTTCTTGATACATGTTTTTAGAGTGCTATGCTTATGTCGTTTTGTTTTAGTTTTAAAACTTATTTTTTATCCTATCCTACAAATCTTCTGTCTTCTATAAAATGAAAAGACTTATTCATTTTATAGAAGACAGAAGATTTGTGCCTAGAAGTGGAATTCATTCTCTTCTACTTAAGTATATAAACAAGACGCCATAAGATCGTGGGAATACTATTGCTTCGTAAACAACAAAAGTTACTATAACAAATAGTAAAGTACTAGGTAAACTCGCAAATCCCGGGGAAGTCAGCGATAGGTTTCAGCGGCGCTCGGAAAATCAATTCGGATTCTGCGTCTCGAGATAGGGGTGTGAATTTATTTTGAAAACTTTTGATTATTTGCAAATTCTTTCAAATCATTTTTTTATCAGTTTGAAGTAGCAGTCTACCTGATGGTAAGTGATCACTGCCTCCCATTGTTATCTGTAAGCAAATATAGAATAGGGGTTCTATCAAAAGCCGATCATAGATGCGTTGATACCTCAGAAAACTTAGATGGTCGCCTCATGTGCATGTAAGTGAGCCTGTAACCACACCTTTCCATCGAAACGCATAAACTACTGCACGCTAGAAAAGGGTATGGCGGTGATACCTCCCAGGTCTACCTACACTATTTCTACCACGGGAAGTCTTACTTGAAGTCGGTCGTAGGTGCATTGCGTGGCACTGATGACCATTGAAACGCTTCGGAGAAGTTTGTCTACCTTTCCGCACCCTATAAACCAGAATACTGTAGCTTAATTGATATTATAAGGTAGAATAGACGTAGTGGCGTCCGTTTTTTTAACGCTTTCTACACTCATAGCTCAACACTAGGATTTTCTCCTGCGTCGCGGGTGCCATGGACACACAAGCCGAATACACAAACACCCAGACTCAGAAAATAAATCTAAACTCATCATTCAGATTTATGTCTGGCCGGAACCTGACTGTCTTTGTCTGACTGTCTGATCGAACCCGGGACCCACTGCGTGTCAGACTGGAATGGTCGGGTCGTCTTCTAAAAGTAAGTCTGAATTTATGAGATAGCAGTGTATCTTTATTCTGAACTAACTTATTCCCGTGGGTCCACCCGCTTCCGTCGAGTTAACCAAGGTATCAATGTGTGCCAAATTTCAGTGAAATCCGATCAGTAGTTTTTGCGTGAAAGAGTAACACAAACAAAGTTTCTTAACAGATTCGTGTCCATCACACTGTAATAAGTTAATGAAACGTTTATGAGAGACTGGATACCTTAATACGAATCTTGTAGCTTAGTTAACTCAGGCAGAAGGATTTAGGCTCGCATACCAGTTATATTTGGAGATAAATTGAGATTTCTATTTTGTATATTAGTAAATCAATAATCGTGTCTGTCTTGTCAATAATGGTTTCTATACTCATAGCCTTACAATATGATTTTTCCTGCTTCGTGATAGTCATGTTAACGGAAATGTAAATAATCTGTTTGACCTGGTTTCAGTCTTAGTTTGACAAAAACTGATAAAAGCGTTAATTTAATTATTTGATGATAAAAAAAACAACTACTTGATGAACTGAATCAATCGTTTTTTAACTGTCGGGTTTTATATTTTAATATTTTTAACAATATTATCATCAATATAATCATGCTTTAACCACGTTATAACTGTTAGACCATGAGCGTATATCCCATGTCGTATATATTTTCATAGCATATCACTTCAGCGGGCCCGTTTGTAGGCAAGTGCCTAGCTGTAGATTTACTTTAGCGTCACATTCTTGACGCGAAGTGCACCATTAATGCTTCAACATCCAGTCTCTTCGTAAAATCAAAATAACATATTTTTACTAAATACATATGAAAACGATACGTTAAAAAAACAAATATACATATATTTCTTTGTCGTTCAGTTTTTCTATCTGTCTGTTTGTTGTGGTTAGTCTCCGAAACGACTGGTTCGATTTTGACGGGATTTTCACTTAAAGATAGCTTAAGGTATAAAGAGTATTCCATTCTATTCTAATTAGTGTATTTGAAAAATCTATAATACAAGATTTGTGATGAAATTACTAAGACTAATCCTCACTGGTTTTCATAGGAAATACATATTTCAATAACTGTTATCTCTAACTGTAACCTACATCTTAAGGCGTATTTGTAAAGTACACATGAACTCCACGGGGACCTTAAGCGATTATGACAGCGAACAACCTTTGAATATCGCCGGCTTTCCTCCATTTGTATCGAATAATAGGTAAGTATATGATTCCCGTTATGTTTGCGCTACTTGAGCAGAACGTAGAGAGTAACGTTGCTTTATTGTGATACAAGTGGCATCGAATACTTTGAAATGGTTTGCGATTCCAATTCATACTCGTATATGCTTATTTTGAGATGATATCTTAAATAAATTATATAAAATGTTAAAGATATATTAAAAAATGCGTCCTAGACAATTAACGATTCTAAGCATTTTTTAAAAGTGAAATCATTTTTTGCGTGCTTTCAAGTAATATAAAATATCTTTTGTATTATGTTTTGTCTTAAAAAAGTAACTAGCTGGCCCACAACTTTAAATCTTTCTCTTTCTTCTTTCTCTAAATCCATTTTATATTTATCATTCTTTCGAAGTCCTTTGCTGGACATACGAATAGTCTTCTTCGAATGGTGTTTTTGTCAACTGCATGTTTGTTTGTCACTTCCTTATAATAAAAAATAAAAAAATGTTTATAATGGTAGTTACTATGCATATCACTCGTATCCCTTTCCAAAACATATTCGCAAACCTACCCAAAATGTATTTAACGGCAAGGAAACTAAACTACATAAATCTCCTCACAAACGAAACTGTGAGTAATCCCTTGTCCTGTATTCAACACAAACACATTTAATTTAAATTTCGTCACAAAGCAGTCGCACTTCATAAGACTGGTCGCTGAATAGTAATGGCTCCGAAGTAATCAGACAAAGTCGGGCCGTAATCGAGCGGTAAGGTTCAATATTACCAGTTGGGACGACGATAAATCTACTAGGAGGCACGCCTTTTGAGCCACACCTCCACTTACAAAGACGCTTTTGTCTAGCTACAGATTAATATTTGAAGTATATGATATATAGAAATAGCAAATGAGCATGCACTCCATCACCTACGGTTAACCCCGGATAAGTTTCAAAATCCTATTTGAAGTCAGCCACAGACGTGTTACTCATCTGTGGCTGACCTTACGATCTGAGAACTGATTGGAATGCCTGAATATTCTCATCAGAGGCATTTTAACATGTGACAGTCAAAGTTAGTTATAGTTATTATAATTATGTCAGTGTGCATTATGGACGCACATAAAAAAAATTATTGTGTGACACCCATTCATCTTATATCATTGTAATTCATCCAAACTATGAATGGAAATGTAAGTTGAGTGGTTACACGTTATTTGGTCGTTAGCCGGAATCTTCCATATGATACTCATTAAAAAAGAAAGATGGGATACACCATATATATTTGGAGTTCAAATATAAATCCGAAGAAAATTGTAGACGATTTCAGATCAGTTGGCAACGTTTTCAGTTTTATAAGCTCAGCTTACAAGTGGAAAACGATCCGAATATAGCAATTAAATTGTCTGAGATCGGTTATGTCTGTGGCTCGGGATATTAGTTGCAACTGAGTCAAATCTGCATTCCGGCATATTAGAGTGTGGTTTATTACATTTGGCGTCTAGTTCCAATATGATCTCGGTATTGAACTGTGAATAGAGCTATAAAAATTTTGCTAGTTCGTTTAGTTCATATTCATCAATTGGTGCTGAGTTACAATAACATTGCATGAATAGTTCATTCAAATGTAGCTAAATCTGGCTGTAAATCGAACCCAATGTTCACCACAGGCTGTTAAAATTATGACATTGATTTATGTTATGCTCAGTTTTCTTTTTTTTTGTATGGAAGTAAACAGTTTTCTTTTTTTGGATGGAAGTAAATGAGCGTACAGTCTACCTAATGCTAAGCAGACACTGCCGCTCATGGACATTTGTAGTCGATCCCAGATTCTTGCCTGAGGTAAGCTTCAGATGCGTTGCTACCCCTGAGGACTAAGTTGGAACGCTTCAGATAAGTATCCCCTTACCCTTCAGATCAGAACGCAACAACGCATAACACTGCTGTTATTAGGCGGAAATAGGTGTGGCGGTGGTGCTTCCGGAGTCGAACAACAAAAAGTTCTACCACGTTTCAATCTATATGCTGCTTTATTTAGTAAAAAGGAACTGATCAATTTAACATTATATAGTCTTACAAACTAACGTACATACAGTTTTTAAATATCATTTCAGAATTTGGAACAAAATTTAAAGTGATCTTATGTATCTTATTAATCACTCTGCCATTTCAGCATTATCTCCAAGCGTAGTTCCCTCACGTGCCTTTTACCACATCGTTCCAGGAAGGTTTCAGTATAATGAACCTGGGAAATAACGCAAATGCGCTAAATTCATGCCAAAATCCGTTTCAATTCTGAAATTGTTGGCTGCTCCACATACGAACTATTATGTACCTAATGTCTTATAGCAGATGTATGTAATTTTGTTATTAGCAGGGTATGTCCGTGCAGGATCATTAATATGTTTAGCGATTAGGGATTCCGAATTTTGAAGTAAATTAAGAAATACGCTCTGCTGGTTTTTAGTGTAAATCAATAATTAAAGGGCAAGTTTTTTTTTTTACTTTTACCCCTTTGCGTCGGAAGAACTATACTGTTCTTCGAGCATATATGTCCATTTATCGTATCCAAATCATGTCCAAACATGCCCAGCCCAAACGGCTTAACATATGTATGTGGTATTGTTGGGATCGTCTTAATTGTAGGAATGGCATAGGCTATATGGTATATGTACGTAACTTATTTTAATTTTGAAGGCGCCTGCCAATAGGATAGAAGAGGAAGGTGATTGTTTTTATCATAAAATATGGATATCAAATGAAAGCTAGTAAATAGAGTAATACAAATAAAAGTGTTATCATTTATTTAAATAGTAATACTTCCATGTAATTATTTTGATGCACTCCTCACACATGTTATATTTTTTACTTTTAATAAAATCTAAACAGCTTAAACTGTAAAGGAAAAACAATGCGGTGACTAACTAAACGAGCTATAAAATAAATAATAGTAAAAAAAACTTAAAAACAACGCTTTTGTAACTTACTGAACTAAAAACTCGAAAATAATTTTCTATAAGTTAAAAAAATAGAACGATAAGAAAAAAATCTTTTTATCGTAAAAATGCCTGCTTCTAACACAGAAGGTTATTATTGTCATTATAAAATATCTCAAGTACACCTCACGTAATTATTTTGTTAATAGAATGTATACAATATCACACTTTAACTATTACTAAATAAGCTACAACTAGATAATTCCTGCGGCTCCGCCCGTATTGGACACGTTTACCACGGTAATGTGTATCCCAAGGGCTAATCCGAGTCAAAAACTCTATGTGCGCCAAATATTAGTAAAATCCGATCAGTAGTTGATATGTTAAGAGTTACAAACACACATACATCCTCACAAACTTTCGCATTATATTACGTACAATTGCCCATAAGAGATAAATCAACTTACAATATGATTTTGAGCACTTATTTCTTGGTATCGTTTCCAATTCACCTATACCTAACGCATTCTCAAACATCCTGGAGAAGGTTCTCGTTAGGTAGCACGTGGCTATTCATCTTATGGATTTGAGGCGGCGAGGATGGCCACACGTCTCTCTGTCAATATTCAACATTGGCACTGAGACGTAACGTGGCGAAACATTTCCTAATAATGTATACTTTTGTCACTCATGAAATTTAATTGGATTTTATTTGACAGCTGAATTTCCGGATAGAAAATTAAATGTTAACCTCGTGTATGACATAGAAAGTTTGCTATTATTTTACGTCCCCTTTTTATTTAAAATGGAAAAAACCAAAGGGTGCAGAGACGTCAAAAGGAGTCAAAAGTAGCCTATAGACTAACCAGTTAAATAAGCTATATCCTTGCAAAATTTCATGTAAATCGGTCCAGTGTTTCTTGCGTGTCAGTCATACACCGTCTCATTTTTATATATTTATTAAAAAATATATGTAAATTTAATGATTTTATTATTAATATACATTTGATAAACTTATTATGAAATCTTATAAATTTGTTACAGAAAAAAATTTCACCTCTTGCGACTTGATTTGAAGAATTTATTATTATTTTTAATTATTTCGGCCGGCGCGCGACGAGACATTGCGTTGCTTTGCACTTCAAACAATGCTGAGCGGCCGTGTAAACGATATTTGCACCGATTCATTCGTTTATATGGTGACTCCATATTACTGTTTGTTATCTATATTGTGACTAACGTTACTCAATTGTTTTGCCTTCCCGGAACCCTTCCACTGACACTTAAACTTTATGGTATGTTATTAAAGTTCAAATTAACTTTTAAGTATTATTACGAATCTTTTGTATGGGAATATAGAAAATGTGTTGTTTTAGACATGTACTGACATTTTTTTAATTTTTTCTCGGACTAAAAACCATCCTCGTACTTCAAGGAATATTATAAAAAAAAATTAGCGAAATCGGTTCAGCTGCTCTCGAGATTTGCGTTTAGCAACACATTCAGCGATTCATTTTTATTTACATAGATAGATGTCTTACAATAAATATGGAAGATATTTGTGTATATTGCACTATACAAGATTTTTATATATGTACAATTTACACGGGAAAATGACCTTCTCACTCTAACGAAGTGAGAGTTGTCAGTGTTCGTTTGCTATTCGTTTAGCTACGCGGTTTACGGTGTCATTCGACAAATCTCCATTGTTATACAAAAACAACGATGTATATGCAATATATGAAAGGCACGCGAAAAAAACTGCGATCCACTGCGTGAACTATATGAATTAGAGCACATTTTTTGTCAGTGATGAGTTTTTTTAGTTCGAGGAACAATTTACTGAAAGTTATTATTTCAAATTTTAAAAAGGGTTTATATTTTCACATAAACCACCTTTCGAAACTTTTATCATATTGAATTAAATAATACACGTTCATTTTTTGAACAAATACATGAACAACCTTCACATAACACCAATTTGTTCGAGATGACTTAGTATTACATTATTACATTTTCGTATAATAATTATAGCAAATTAGTTACAACACATGGTTGTAATATAATAGAACTAAAACTCACCGCGTCCCTAAATGAGCCTATAAATCTCTACGTACGGTTCTGTTTCCACGGTCTTCCACATTAAAGACTACAAAAACAGTATCCAAGGAAATGACTACAAAAAATGTTGAGGCACTTATCCTGAGACCGCGGGACGCGAGGTCACCCGCGCGACCCTCGTCAACCATACGCCCTCTAGAGTTTAACATAATTTAATCATACAGACGACATGAATACGCAAGGAGATTGTAAATATCCCGAGAACCCTTTTTAGTTGTGACAGATCTCTTGAGTTTCTTTACTTGGCAAAACTACTGTAGTGTGCGTCAAGGTATCACCATAGCACCATGTTGGTTTTCAATACCTAACCAAACCTTATCTAACCTGTCATTAAATAGTAAAATGCAGAACACAAAAGGTCGTAGAATGCGTCATGGAACGACTCCCGTGTCACCACTATTATTCTAATTTCGGCCTTAAAACAGCAGTGTAATGCGCTGCTGTATTCTGTTTTTCCTTTTTTCGGTTTAATTTTCAACTTTCTTTAAGTTACACTTGTTTTTCGTTTTTCTCTGCGCAGATTGTAATATTTTCTATGTCATAGGACCGTCATTTGATATGGTACTACAAATCAAATATTCCCGACAACTCTATATAATGTCGTATGCGATCTTGAATATCACGACGTATACCGATATTTCTGCTATCCATTTACAAACAACGAAGAATACGAGCCTGTGTAACATCACAGCGGTACTATGTTCTGGTTTGAGGTGGGCGGTGAGGAACAGGCTCTCATAAAAAACATTTTAACTTAGTCCTCAAGGGTACTTCGTTCAATTAGTAGACAGTGCGGTGAGCCCAGCCGCACACCTGGAGCCCGATGGGGCAACGTGCTCCGAGGATCATAATGGTGGTAGAACTGTTTATGGTTCTACTCCGGAAGCACCACCGCCCCCCCTATTTCTGCCTGATAACAGCAGTGCTATGCGCTGCTGTGTTCTGGTCTGAAAGGTGTAAGGGAGACGTACTTTTCCGAGGCATTCCATCTTAGTCCTCAGGGGTAGGAACGCATCTGTAGCTAACCTTAGGTGAGACTTTGATCTTACCTAGGGTTGATTACAGATGTCCATGGGCGGCAGTAGCCACTTACCATCAGATGGAATGCATGCTCGTTTGCTACTCCCATAATATAAAAAAAAAAGATTCCGAATGCTTTCCTTTGGAGATGCCGGAATCCCATAAAAATCCCTTCCCTCTCGTTTCCCCCTCGAGAACAAAAAAATCGCAAATATGTTTTCTTTTTCTCTTTCATCCATACACATAATAAAAATCAAATTTTCACGTGTAACTCGTGAATTTAATGAAAAGTTTTAAAATTCAGAATTACGTTAAATTCTTTAACGCGGGTATTTACCCGCGTTAAAGAATTTAACCGCACCGATTTCGGTGCGGTATTCGTGACTAATAAATTAACAGATAAAGTGCTAACCATCACATACGCTACGTTAGTTGTGGGGGATTTACAGCCTCGGAACGATTAAGTTGCTAAGAGTTAGCAGACTACTTAGTTACCTGTAACAAGTATATAGTTTGCACGTAGTTAGAGTTTCAACTTGGAAATTTGACTAGAAAACTCGTGCCGGTTGTTGCGCTAATTCGCTTAAGAAACCGTATATATTTACTCATATAATTATGTTTTGTTTAATATTTTTTGCTTTACTTTACGATTTGTGTTTCAGGTGTTACATGTTTATGTGTCTATAGGAAAAGATGATTTCAATCTGAAGATCGCTTCTTCCGTTTTGAAATTAAAACATTCTTACCATTTATAATCTGTCTAATAAATGTTTTACAGTACAGTAATTTACAGTAATTAACAGATAACGCACAGCACTGGCTTTATATGCATACAATTTTACAAGGGATTCCTTAACATAGGTACCAATAATTAACACTAATAGTTGTTTTTGAACATGCTCACTTAGCTGTTCAAAATGTTTGCATCGTTTCTCTGTGGGGGTTTTGTTAGTTAATATTTAGTTGATTGGTATATATTGTACACTACACAAATCGAACTGATGATATCTCATTATATCATCAGTTCGATTTGTGTAGTGTACCGACATAAAGTTTGTGAGGATGTATAAAAAAAACTATATCGCTTTCTACACTCATAGCCCCACACTAGGATTTGTCATGTGTGTGAGTAGCATGGACACACAAAGACGAATACACAAACACCCAGACCCAGAACAGAAATATAAACTCATCATTCAGATGTCTGTCTGGCCGGGGATCGAACCCGAGACTCACTGCGTGTCAGACGGGTATGGTGTCCGTAAATGTATGAATGTGTGTGTTTGTTATCCTTTCATGGAAAAACTACTGGTGGGATGTAACTGAAGCACACAGATAGTTTATGACCTAGATTAATACATACAATACTCATTACAGTGACCGAAGCCGGAATAAGTTAGTATTCCCTATGTCATTTTTTATGTTTACGGATTGAGTCACTATTACATTCATATACACCTTTAATATTTCTCCTTCGATTTAAACGTCGGGTTAATTATAGCACCGCGATTTCATATGTTACTTAGGCTCCCGATGAATTTATGTAATTTCGTTTGCGATCTTGCATGTTGGGGGACATACAAGAATATTCCTGCTAAATAACTTGTGAGCAATGAAGGGACTTATAGCTACAATTTTTTTCTTTTTTTTTTATAGTATGAAAGTAGCAAACGAGCATGCACCCCATCTGATGGTAAGTGGCTACTGCCGCCCATGGAAATTTGTAATCAACACTAGGTAAGATCAAGGTCTCACCTAAGGTTGGCCACAGATGCGTTTCTAACCCTGAGGACTAAGATGGAATGCCTCGGTAACGTGTGTCTCCCTTACCACACCCTTCAGACCAAATCTCAGCAACGCATAACACTGCTGTTATAAGGCTGAAATAGTGTAGCGGTGGTGCTTCCGGAGTCGAAACACAAAGAGTTCTGCCACCATCAAAATTTAATTCAAAATTATTACAACCATTATTGTTCAACTATTATGTCCTTCGAGAGTCAAGTGACAAAATTGTAACTACTCGTATTATAACAGCACATACTTTAAAATCACATTTATTTCTCAAAATATGCATATTTAACGATCAATCTAGATATCGGGCGGTGTATCTGACATTTGACTTGGGGAAACGTGATTTATCACGTTACCTGTCCAAACCTATGACGTATTAGCTGCAAGAATTACCTGATCACTAAAATACTAAAGTTTAAAAAAAAGTGATCAGAATTGCTTGATATTATCAGTTTGTAATAGACAGATGAGTAGCATCTTTGTTTAAATGTTTAGGTGCATAACAATTTTATGTTATTACGACTACAAAAAAACCTTTTTACCTCCTGATGATTATTAAAAGTGGATGACCCATCCACTCTTGGTGGGTGGGTGATGTATCTGACGTTTGATTTTACCTTTCATTAATTGCCATGCGTACCATCCATATATAGCAAATGAAACATGCTGGTACACATATACACATATTTGCAAAAAATATTGTTTATACGAATAATAATCTATACTAATATTATAAAGCTGAAGAGTTTGTTTGTTTGAACGCGCTAATCTCAGGAACTACTGGTCCGATTTGAAAAA
>MOOZ01001430.1:188530-206332 GCA_002930495.1 Cecropterus lyciades | reverse complement strand
TCGGCGCTTAACATATTGAATACAGTTTTAAGCGTAGTAGCATGAAAGTCGAATGTATTTTTTGTTAAATTTTATTTTTCACGCTTTTTAGTAATGACTATCACGACGACTATCACTTATTTTGACTTAGTGGATACAAATGAACGTGAAAACATAAACTAAATCATGAATACTAACGTTAATTCAACCTTCAACATAAATCTAAAAATTAACCTAAAGCGGACCATAATTTACAACATGTTATAAAAATGCTATATGCATTTTTATAATAGCGTTTTATACAGCATTTTTATAAAATATACGTCAAATTGGGCACGTACATCGCACTTTACCTCGAAAGTAGCTTTTAATATCGTTCTCGCTCGTAAAAGCAATACGAATGTTGAAAATAATTTGAACACATTTCCGGACTTTAATATCCATATTTTCTGCCAAAGCACCTGTTAGTAGTGGCCACTAAGCGGCTTACAGCGTCCTGGCGTATTTAACGAATGATTTTATAACAATGTTTTTTCTATGATCAGAATAAGGCAGAGTTATTTAAATGTTACGTATTATTCTATATCTTATTCTGACTTTAGCGACCTTGTGGAATTCTGGTATTGTATTGCAATGGGTCCGTTTGGGTCCCCGGGGTAACAGATGTCTGAATCCGGAATTTAAAGTCTTTTTACCTGGTGGTAGAACTAGTGTAGTTCGACCGAGAAGGTACCACCGCCAACCCTGTTTCAAGTGTGAAGCAATTTCAGTGGAAGGGTGTGGTTGCCGGTTCGCTTATATATGAGGCGACCATCTTAGTCCTCGACAATACCAACGCATCAGTGATCGACTTTAGGTAAGATCCCTGTTTTAAATGAAGTTGCTTACACATACCCATGGGCGGCAATAACCACTTACCAGCGAGTGGAATGCATGTATTTTTAATCTGATAAAAAAATTACAAAAAATACAACCGACTTTATTGCTACAAAAAAAGTAACAAATAATTTAAATGCATATTGGATACAGTTATGTCGTCATGATCCAGAGTAATATATTATCCCCCTCAAGGGGATCTCCGCCTTGCTGTGGTGAGTGGCTTAGTAACCGTGGCTTGGACCACGATGGTGAAGCCAAGAGGGATCCCAGGAGGGGAAGCTCCGAGTGGGCTTGGCCGTGGGCCCGCTCTGGATGCGTCCCAAGGGGACGGAGTTTTCTGGCCTCTGCAGCTAGGAGGGGTCGCAGGAGGAAAGGTGTCTCTGAGTGTCGTTGCTGTGCGCCCTGCCTCCCGCGACTGAACGGGGGTACCGCAGGGGTTGGCGGTGGGGCCGCAGAGGAAGAGGAGATGCGGTGTATCGTTGTCGACCTCACTGTCCTCTGCGGTTGTTTGGTGGTTTACGGTGGAGCCAAGGAGCGTATCCGCCGCTGGGTGTGGGAGGTCGATGCCTGTAAGGTAGGAAAGCTTTGCAGGTGTCAGCTTACCCATACCCATGGCCCCTGGGTGGCGGTCTCAGGGTTGGTCCGTCGCCCTGCGGATGGGGGCTTGGAGGTAAGGCGCGCCTTGCTGTTGGAGGGGAGCTCCATGCTCTACGGGAAGGGGCTGCGGGAGCGCCCAGGCACCGGCGGGTTCGCGGATGGTTGCGAAAGCGTGCCCGTGTTCTCGCCGTACGGTGCGAGGAGAAAACACAGTGGGGGTTTAGCCGGAAGGAGCCAGCGCGAAGTACGAGTCTAGACGTGCCTTGCACTGCTCAACAGGCATACAAATGAAGGAATTTTGAACCGCATTGTTACCGCTCAGCAAGTTGGTGGGACCCTGGTTCAGCACCCAAACAATGCCCTTAATGAAATTTTACCCCAAAATTTTTTTAGAAAAGTGATGGTCACTGTTTGGTGGTCTAACGCGTGTGTAATTCATCACAGATTCTTACCAAAAGGGATGAACATTACTGCAGGTGTGTTTTGTGAAGAACTGAACACAATGGTGGAGAATCTCACACGTCTACGCAACCAGCTTTGGTCAATCGTTCAGCTCTACTGCTCCTGCACGACAACGCGCGACCTTATACTGCACAGCAGACGGTCTCCAAAGCTAGAAGAGCTGGGATTGGAAGTTTTCCGTCATCCGCCGTACTTACCAGACCTTGTGCCTACAGACTTCTACTTTTTCCAGAATCAGATCGGTGGCAGATGGATAACTTCTTGGTGAGAAAAAAAAAAATAATACCGGAGAGGCAGTACAAAATGCCTTTAAAGAATTTATTGCCTCCCGTCCAGCTGATTTCTTCAAGAAGGGCATCAGTAAGCTACCAATGCGTTGGTAAAGATGCATTGATTGTATGGGTGATTACTTTGATTATTAGAAATAAGAAATATAGAAAAAAATACGCTTCATTTATTTAATGAAAAACGGCAATTTCATTGGTAAAGACCTATTATTACGTTGAGCGCCGACTTCGGGACAATGGTATTACATTGTACAACCAAGATGTATTGAAATATTTTTATACTTTTTTTGTAGAAATAAAGTTGGTTGTATGTTTTGTTTTCACTTTTGAGTGATGATACTATCACTAATTTTGGCTTAGTGGTCACAAACGTACGTAAATACATACACTAAAACATTCGTACAACGTTAATTCAACCTTCAACATAAATCTAAAAATTAACCTTAAGCTGACCATAATTTACAACACTAACGATTTATATGAACTAGCCGCAACCGCTCACAGGGCGGTACCGCGCTGTGCTCGCTTAGTTTTATGTTTTATTTTATGTTCAAATCCAACCTGACGCATCCTATATTAAACTAAAGCTAAACCCAATCCTAACCCATAACATAGGTAGTACTCCTCGTCATCATAGGCAATTAGGTGCATTTAAGGTCAATTTTTTTTTCATTATGTCTTTGCTTAGGGACCCATTATAAATATGTAAGCAACAAATACCGAACTCAAAAAATGACTTAAGCATGAAATACTTCAGCAGTATACGGATGAAGATTAGAAGGTCAAATGTTTTATCATATGTCTCTGCTAAGCAATATTATATCCACAAACACCAAATGGTTGTTATACACTTACTATAACGGATTAGGCATTCAGTACTCTTGTATCGTCAGGGTTGCAGAGTTGAAGGTCAAATTTTTCATCTTTGTCTCTGCTAGCATCAATTGGCCAGTTTTAATGGTTTGGCTTGCGTTACCTCTGCAACATCACGATTGAAGGTCAAATTTTTATTGTATATCTTCGATTAACAATCCTATTATAAGCCCGTAAAAACCAAATCCCGAACGTCTATGGTTTAGACTAGTAAATTTTATTTGGGTAGTTTTTACCAATAAACTCAATTTCATACATAAACACACTTATAGTGGATAAAGTAATGAAGATAAGTTAATCAGACAAAGACGATAAAATCTAGAGGTAATATCAAACTAACGAAAGGTCAAAACTAACGAAGTAAAATTTTGTGCTTGAATTATATTCTAAACTAGTTGAGTCTGCAAACGTTGTTTTGCCATATAAAGCAAAAACTCTCATTAGAAAAAAAACTCCCGCTTTTAAAACATTCTTCATTCATGCTCCGCTCCTATTGGTCTTAGCGTAATGATATATAGCCTATAGCCTTCCTCGATAAATGGGCTATCTAACACCGAAATAATTTTTCAAATCGGACCAGTAGTTCCCGAGATTTGCGCGTTCAAAAAAACAAACAAGCTCTTCTATTTTATAATATTAGTATAGATTAAATAAATGATTTGTGTAAATAAATTATCTGTTAAATTAGATTAAGATTTAAATTATTAAGCGGAAAACATTGTTGTTGTAGCAATACATGAAACTGTATTTTTTATTTTATTTATAGACTATGTATTCTTGTACCTTAAAATTTCAGAATAATATACCGAACTTGGTACCTATGTAGATATCAATTCATTTGTAGCCTAAGTAAACAGTAATGAACTTGGCCTTTTTACATTTATGTTTTTAATGGTATATGATAACAACATGAATCGACGGATTAACATGGCCTTTAAACCGGATGAACGTATGAAATTTCGCCACAAGCGGTCTTCCATCACACATCAGACTGCGCCTGGCGACGCTTAACTTTATACACCAGATATGATCCATACAAGCTTATTACCTGTTTCCACAACAGTTTGACTGTAATTATTTCCTAGGAAACAGATCAATGTAATTTAAATGTACATATATATGTATTTAAATGTAATGATATAGGAACACTAAAGATGTTTGTATAAGACGCGCTAATCCGTATTAAGTAGGGTTTATCTCCTCGCATTTACACGCGATACAAGATGTTGCTAGGCGCGGAAATTGTATTTGAAGAGTTTAATAGGCCCAATACAAACATTATTGTAAATATTTGACGATTTCGACTCTGCAAATATACTCTAGCGACGATAATATCAGCATCAAAATTATAGCTTTATGTGTGAATTTACCCATGTATGAACTTTTCCTGAATCTTCCTGACAAAATCAGACATCAATTAACAAATTAATTACAATGATTTTCATGAAATAATAAATTATATTAAATTCAGTAATTTTCGTTGGACGCGATTTTTTTTTTGCAAAGAGATGCAATGTACTAACAAACGGAACTTTTCTTTTTGTATGTATGGATTAAATTGACACTATAAATGTATAAGTTTTATTAACAGCTCATCGACAGTTGGTACCTTAAGTACGAGTTTGTTACGATTCCTTAACACTATAATTGTGTACGTTTTCGCCCATACACTGCAATAAACATTGCACGTTTACTTTTCATTTTTACCTGACTGCCTTACTCGACTTTTTCAGAAGGAGGGTAATATATTTCGAGCGTATGCATGTATGTTTGTTTGTATGTATGTCCATTTTTTTGGCACGCGCTACAGCCCAAACTGCTTGACGGATTATGATGTATGACATATCATTAGAATCGTCTCAGTTTGGAGAGTGACATAGGCTATATAATTTTTCAAAGTGGTGCCTGGAAATAGAGGAAAGGGGGGCGCAGGGACTTTTTTACTATTACGACAATGAAGATATCAATTGAAAGCTAGTAGATGGATCAACCAAAAATATATATATTATAATACTTTTATTTGACTATTTTGACAAAAACTCATATAAGTGTTAGAATAAATATGTGTTGTTATGAACAAAATTTTCGTTTTAAGCAGTCGGCTTTTTTTGTTTTAATGTTTTTAACGATGTTACTAGTCTGTCATACCTTGCTTTTGTGCTTTGCAATGATGGGCAAAAACGTAAACACTCATAGTATTGTGGAAACGTTTA
Organism: Cecropterus lyciades; assembly: GCA_002930495.1. NCBI lineage: Eukaryota > Metazoa > Arthropoda > Insecta > Lepidoptera > Hesperiidae > Cecropterus > Cecropterus lyciades. Next base: position 201,042 of record MOOZ01001430.1, on the reverse strand, counting down.
AAGTGGTGTAATTCTTAGTGGTTCGACTCCGGAAGCATCACCGCCACGCTTATTTCTGCACGCCTTATAAGGCAGGCACGCCTTATAACAGCAGTGTTATGCGTTGCTGTATTCTGGACTAATGCTCACCCAGTAAGGGAGACATCCGAGGCATTCCAACTTAGTCATTAGGGGTATCATATCAACGCATCATTGGTTAATTTCAGGTAAGACTGATCTAATCTGGTTTTGCTTACAGATATCCATGTACGACAGTACCCACTTACCATCAAGTGTACTAATAATAAGTATTTTTATTTATTTCGGACAAGATCCGTACTGCATAGTACGTCTATGTTATAAAAAGGTCAAGAGGGAAGAAGAAAAAGACAAAATCCTCTGTTACTGTCATAACACCGTATATCACACACGAGCCTCGAAATTTGGTAATTAATCACATCATATTTTGTCGTGCACGTCTGGCAAATTGTGCTATTAAAATCATCTTAAGCTCGGTACTTAGTTTAGGATGGGAATTTGTACGCTCTTTCAGACACGGTATAGTGTTACTTGTATCTCATTATCCTAACCCAGGGGGTCAGAAACCTCCTGAGTCGAAAGAGTTAATAATTACAATTTAGACAATATTTAAAAGTTTTTAAAGAGATACATTTTTTTTCTTATCGTCCATAAATAGCTTATTTATGCTAACTTTATGATTGCGTATGAAACTAAATAGACGTAGCATCACATTGAAAGAGCCGCATGTGGCTCACGATCTTAATCATTAAGCAGAAAAAAAATACTAAAAGCATTGAAAGAAAAAGGATAAACCCGCTGAGTTTCTTGTCCAATCTTTGTTGTTGAGGTCGTGTACCAATCTGGCTGTAATGTAACAAAACACAGTGTAACAGACTTATACAAATTAAATACGATATTTTATTTCATTTCATTTCAGTGATAGCCTAATCGAATGAATGATATCAAATTTTAACTCATATACGTTCGGGATGAGGGTCGGTATTAATGAATTAAGTTGTACATATTATATTTATGGGCGATATAGAGATAGATTAGGACAGGGATTAAAAAAGAGATTGGGGATTAAAAAAATTGAATCTGGAGATATTTTTTAAAGATGATCAAAATATAATTGTTATATTCTTATAGGATTAAATATTAAAAAAATATCATCACTTGGTATCAAATAAAACTTTTCAAGTCAGTGTTTTTATTATTTTACCGTTTATTTCTCCACATGGGTCGGATTATGCCAAAATTTTCGCGAATACAGTAATGAGTTCTTTTTTTTTAATTTTTCATCATATTTTATTGTGACATCGTAGTAATTATTGTGCGGGAAAACGGACATTGGAGTAATGAAAAGAAAACAAAACCGCATGAATAATATGATGTGGGTAATAATTGAAATATTTGTTTTTATGGATATTGGTGACATATGTATTTATCTACTTCCTGTATGGTGGACGATTTCATTGACGTTTCGTGTTTTGTGAAAGATAGATACTATTATTGCTTATTATACGGACTAATTTATGTATATACTACATACTATTAAGCAACAATCATACAATCTATCTCATGGTAATTGGTGGATACTGTCACCTGTAGACATGCGTTCCCTTCCTTGAGGACTAAGTCGGAACGCCTACAAAGTAGGCTTCAGCAGTCTTAACACAGTTGTTACTAGGCCGAAATGTATAAGGCGTTAGTGTCTGTGGCGAACGACAAGAGAATCTACCAAAAACGTGTCTAAGAAACAGCTAAAAAATTACCGTCTTTACAAAACATACCCTATCACAGTGATGTGAGCCACAATAATCCCGAGACAAGCAGGCGAGCAAAAACAAAAACGTAATGAGATTAAATTCTGCGAGCATCTTATGTAATTATCTTTTCGTTTGAAAGGCTTTAGGAGCGACGGGTCCCTAATTAATTCGCGTCATAAAGGTATCTTGAAACTGGCATTCGCAGCTGCGTTAAATAATTAAGGCTCTTTTCACATGAAGCCATAGGAGAGTATCATTGGGCCAGATTTGGTCGCTCTATCTATCATTGCATTATTTCCATATAATATGGTCGTATTCACTAAAAAAAAAGTCCTTCTCATTCTGCAAAGAACTTCAAAATTAAGTATCAGATGATCTAAATAGTGACCCGTCAAATTTCGGCCAAAAAAAGAGGTCTCAGGCTGGTTGGTTTTAGGTCTTAGTATCGGCCGATACTAGTACAGGGGTCAAAGGTTGTGTTTCACATAACTTTGGGCGGTCACTAGCTTTAAACGCCTGAATAAGCCTATTCTGCGTGGCAAAGTCCTTAATAAGTCGTAAAGAGCTTTGTGTTCCTGGAATGGCTTTTGCCGGTGCCTATTAGTATTCAACCTGATCAATTACCATGTGACTTCACGTATCTCTATAGAATCTATGAACCTTTAGTTTACTCTGAATACATTTGTACCTAACTAAGACTAAGAGTCTCAAAGGTGTATAAAGTCTGCCAGCGTTCATTTGAATAGAGTGATGGACCACATCCTTCACATTAATTCTTATTTATAATCTATGACCAACAACGTAATATTTGTTGATAATTATAATGACTAACTCATAGTGGACCGACAAATAAATAGGTTAAAAAAATAAGAACACACTTTTTCTTTCTCAAAAACCATATCATTTTATATCCATACAATAATTGGTCCGCCTTTTTAGGGCGTCCGCCATATTTGGAATGACGTCATTAAGAAACTCATGCATAGTAATCCAAACCGTACATGTTTGTAAAATTTCGGTTAGGATTAACTACTTTAAAATTCAGATGCAAGATTTGACCCAAGTATGTGCTACTTGTTAACAAGTATGTTGCTAACAAGTATATGATAATTGGTAGGTACTTCAAGTCAAGTTTAATTAAATCCATAGGTCGCTGGTTCAGATCCGGCTCGAAGTACCACACAAATATGTATGGGATGAGACGGACCCAATACAATATGTGGATGATAGGGAATGATAGAAGTAGAGTGATAAGAATAACTAATTTATTATAAACTTACATTGCTACGATGATAGTGAATGATAGAGAAGCACGCGAACGATCTTAATAGAGCTTATTAGCGCACTGACTTAAAGCCATCAATGCAGCGTATACTGCTGATGCTAAAAAAATTACAAATTTACAACGTAGCCCGTATAGCTTGTAAAAATTACATTTAAGTTACTTGTTGAATGACCACAATACGTGTTACAGAGGTATTTCGCATCAGAAACCATGAGTACAGTTTAATTAACACAAACATGCAGTGCTGTTACTACCGTTAATCAATTACTGGAAGCAGACGGAACGTTTCACAGGAAATTTGCTGCCGCAGTAATGAATAGCGAATCCCGATGTAGAGCACCATTGTGCCGGGGTAATGGACGGTGAGATAGGGTAAACATGGCCGGAAGTGCCATTCATCTACGTGAAGCGCTTGCGTGAAATGGTCAGTATTGGGTACTTTGCACATTAGATTGTATATTATCAGAAATTTACTTAGGACATGAGAAAAGCGACAGCTGAAAGTGCCATTGACATTGTGCTTTTTGCAAGAACTGATAACATAGTCAATAACTGATTTTCAAATTTTCTGTGTAACGATAGGCATTATGGTGAATACATACATACATTACATGCGTACATGCATGTGTTTGTGTGTGTATGTGTGACTTTATACATATGTGTTGGTTATAGTATCGAATATGACAACCAAAGATAAAAAAATCCTAATGGTGAATTAAGTGTAGGTTATTTCCGATATTTATCGTTGTATGTGCGTATCTTTATAAGATTTAAGTAAAATTTCTGAATATCAAAATACTGTGCCTATAGTGAACGTTTATACATTTGCAAACGGGTATACGTTTTCGGTCTGAGCCATATAATGCCAATAATCACCGCGTCTGGCTTGTGTATTGATGACCGCTGTAAGTGTTAATGGTATACAGTAAGATGTCGCTGTCCATATCGTAGATTTTGAGCCGTAGTCGCTTTTTAGACATCCATAGAAAATAGGGAAGTGGTTTCCACAATACCGACACCACGCGGCACGTACATGTATTTAATAAAATACCTAATTTTCTTATCTCATTTATGTAATTATAATACGTTTTCTTTGTCACCAGCTATGGGCGAGCGGGGAGCCTGGCAGCGACCCCTGGTGAAAAGCTGATGGAACTCTTGCGACCGAGTAGCGGCACGCCACGGCGGCACTCAACCGCCGCGTGCGCCTCCGCGCAGCCGCGGCCTTCGGGCTTCGTGTACTGCCCTTCCGACGCGCTGCCTTACTGCCCGCCCTCGAGACTTGCGCCACCCAGACCTATTAAGGTATCATATGCAACCACACTGTTTGATGATGAAATATATTGTCTTTAAGTCAATCCCGATATATTTAAATGTCAGTGCCCCAAATAGGATATTTAATGTTTCCTCATTACAATCAACGTATAAGTTTTCACCTATTTCGCCCTTACATTGTGTGGAAGACGTAAACGGTAATCGTTTTGAGGAAACTTTATAAACTCGTGCTAAGGCAAGTGGTATAAGGGTGTTTGAGACAACCAAACTGGTCAATCTGACAATCACACGTAAGTCGGTCTAAAATAAATATGATATTAGTTGTGGATCTAGGTTCTTATGTGATTTCATGATTACCACGACATAGGAAATTCTACTGTGAGGACCAGCATGCATAAATTATTTTATTTAAATATGATGATAGGAAATCGATGTACGCTTTTCTTATTTAGTTATGAGATTTTCAGCCACTCAATATTAGCAAATTAATATTGTAAGCACCTTCAGCCTTCGTACTCCTTTGTTTGCTTCTCCTTTACTTGGGAGCTCAGAAAATTTCACCGCTAAAATTGATTGATCGCTAAAGAGAAAGTAATTACTGAACAAGCTTCATTGTTACCGAACAATGTTTACTTAACTCGGTTTTCAAAAACTAATCAATAGAGCCAATACGCTTATTAAAAATTAGATGTATTTAGACGGGTCTTTATAAAGCAAAAAATCCATTTACGAAAACCTACGTTAAAACTTGAGGAATTTTCCCCTGTTAATAAGAGAATTTTGGCAATATTAGCATAGGAAGGGTTCGATATTACGATGTTTTTGGACAGTTTGCTCTCGGAGTGTCAAGTTCGCAGAAACTCGAGAACGAGACGTTATTATTGTTCAATACGTGTTTAATACTGGGATTTATAGAGATAGTTCAGCAAAATTTGTAGTAGTTAAATCTTGTGGAAGATAATGGAGATGTGGGTAGTTGTAGTGTTTGTTGCGCTGTTATAAATTATATAATGAAACGACGATAATTTGTTACCAGGTTGTTGCTTAATTTACTTACGATAATGCTAACGATTTATATACTAAAACTGAGCTGACAATTTAGTGAACATTTGTTATCAATAAGCGGTTTTTTTAATTTATTTTTCCCGATATTTCGACCCAGTTACATGCTTATCGTGAATACCCGTAACATATTAAAATGTATCAATTCCGCGATAATATAAGACTAAAATCATATATTTGATATCAAGTCGCCTGCGTGCTATATATTTCTAGTATAAAGAAAATACTTCAAGTATTTACAATAAATTTAATTGTTTCAGATACCTCCACCACCACAAATACAACCACCGCCGCAGCCACCACCGGTGCCGCAGCGAACTGCACCGGTGGCAGCACCGCTGCCAGTCCCACCGCCGGCACCACCACGCCGCTCGTCACCACAACCACCCCGAAGGGTACCACCGCCCACGCCACCCCGGCCGCCGGTAACGACACAAACGGATCCAAACGGAAACCGAAAAGTAAAGACGACGCCACCAAAACTGGACTGCAACCGAAACCCACAACCGCCTGTACCGCGGCGGCCTCCACAGAAGATACCAGATACTCCCTTCACGCCCACACCAGCTCCGCTGCCCCAGAACAATCAAATGAAGAGATCACCGAGTTCTGGATCGAACATCAGCGTGAGACAAGATTCGAACGTGTCATCTGATTCATTCAGCCAGACTTCCTCGCCGTCGTACACGACGAAGACTATGGAGGCGCCACTGCTTCCCCACCAGCACGTGAATAAAAGTTTGAACGCGAAGATAGCTCGCGGTCTCCTGTTGAAGGAACAGCAGGAGAAAGAGACGGGCAACTCGTCTATAACGAAGAGCATGTCGACGCCGGCGTCGCTGCAGACGATCGTCCGGTTCCAGAATGGAAGCAACATGTCGCTACATCATAGAGTAAGTAAAGTTGCTTTTATTGTTTCATTTCGACCTACCACTGTTTTTGAAGACCCACGTGGCGCGGCGGTACCGTACGATTTGACACGCAGTCGATTACGGGTTCGATCTCCAGCTAAGCAGACATCTGAATGATGAATTTAGATTTCTGTTTTCGGTCTAGGTGTTTGTGTGTTCGTCTTTATGTATGTTCATGGCACCCACGATAACAAAGAAAATCCTATATGTATGTGTAGAAAGTGTTATATTTCCTGTCACATTGCTGATTGTTAGTCTCGTAAGTCCAAAAAAAAAACGGAACCTTTTTAAGATCACTCGTGGGCGTGCCTATTATTAACAATTTATCCGAATGTAAGGGACCGATTGACTGAAATTTAAAATTTGAAATTCACTTACGAATTTATAAAACCCAAACGGAAACATTAAATAAATTATTGCGTAAATAACTCGTTAACTAGGTCATATCGCGACTAATACCTACAGATCAACACTCGTTAAGTGGCAAATCAGTCAGCGATGTCCTATCATAAGCAATCTTATGTTTTATCGAACGATAAGAAATCTTTTCAAAATTTATATGAGTTTACGTCTAAATGTTTAAGTAAAAGTATTATAATATATATATACATATACATGTAATTATACGTATACATATACATGTACACATACATATACATATACATATATTACTCCCCTTCTGACGCAGTTGGGTAAATATGAAAGCCGAAATATGCAAGCACACCGCATTTCAGCGTTTCAAATTGAAGATAAAGTTTTAATGTTTCCAACGAATACTTGCTATAAAAGTTCCACATACAGTTGGATTCGAAGTTCCAATAGGTATCCGAGGAAATACGCCAGAAAACTGAGACCGGATTTATATGTCCCCCGGCAAATAGATTCAGTGACGTGACCACGCATACATTGCGGTCGCGACACGATATACGACCATTTCCAATTAATATTTTAACACGTTGAATAAATTCATTTCTATTAAGGTTATAGATGAATTTATAAGGTTATAATTTAAAGTATAAATATCGATAAATGGATGGAATAAGCAGCAATAGTATAGTAGTGGTGGACTTGGCCGACTGGTCTTACGCTCATATCTCAGGGATCTCTAATTTTCGACGTTATGTGCAAATTAAATAAATAATTATCGCTTACCAAAAATGAAGAAAAAAACATGAGGAAACCCACCAATGAGATTTTTAAGTCGTCTTTCCTAAATGCCTTTCTGAATAGAAAGTATACTTTGAACTAGAAATATACATACCCTAGTTACTTGTTTAACTTATGCCCTTAGAAAGAGTTCTGTTTTTAACCCCCGACGCAAAAAGAGGGGTGTTATAAGTTTGTTTGTCTGTGGACGTAACTCCTAAACGGGTGAACCGATATGTAGTTTTTTTCTTAAGTAAGAAAGTTTCCGGGTGCTGGTTTTTAAACATGTTTTATCAAAATCGGTTTAGCTATTTACTAGGTATAGAAGGTAAAAATGGTGATGAAAAATTTAATATTTTTTTATATTCATACGTGGGGTATTAAATGAAAGGGCATAATAAATAACTTACAATTAAACATGTTTTATCAAAATCGGTTCAGCCATTTACTAGATATAGGGGGTTTAAGTAAGGACGAAAATTTGAATGTTGTCAAATATATCCAAGTGGAGTATCAAACAAGAGGGAATGAGGTTTTTATTAGAATGAGATATATTTTATCAAAATCGGTTCGGCCAGTTACTAGATATGATAGTTAAGTGATCCCTACCTAGCTAAAATAAAATAAGATTATTGCGTAACCTTCACGTTCACAGTCTTAGGCAGAAAGGCAATCGTATAAAGGGTCTGACTTACTTAAGCTGTAAACGAAAGCTAAAATAAAAATATGGTGTGGCATGATCGTGGTGGCGTGGTATGATCGTCACGGAAACAATCAGGTTTATCTGCGCCTATAGATTTTTCACATCAATAAGCGTGTCTGTGGAGCCGCTGCAGTTAGCAATTAGCTTGAATCAAAAGGATTTTATCCTTTTGGTTTGCAAATTGTGCTTTTAAATAATCTTGCAGCGTATATAAATCACTTAGGAACTAATATAACTGTAGTATATTATAAAATAAACCATCCAACAATAAACCAGACCACACTATAGCAAATGCATCTGATATGAGATAATCAAATTAATTTAGCTAATAGAGCCCGCAGCGCACCTGCTAACAGTTTATCCACTTGCAGTCTGCGATATAGATCATGTCGTGCATATACAATACTGATCACACTTACGAGGGTTCCAAATGTTCCGTTTAGGTAGATATCTATTCAAAGTTAATAACTTTTACCCGACGGCGTCAGAAGGAGAGTAATGTTTTTCGAGCGTATGTCCATTTCTTTGGCACGCGCTACAGCCTTGGCTTCGGCTTGACGGATTGTGACGTATTACATATAATTAGAATCATCTCAGTTTGGAAAGGGACATAGGCTATACAATTTAAAAAAATGACGCCTGCAAATAGGGGTAAAAGGGGGAGGGCGACTTTTTTATTATCACGATAATATGGGTATCAAATGAAAGCTAACAAATAGACCATTCTAAAAATATATATTATTATATAAATATATATACTTTTACTTAACTGTTTTGACGAAAACTCTTATAAAGCGTTAAATGAAATATATCATTATGAACAAAATAAAAATAATCATTTAAAGCAGACGGGTTTTTAGTTTAACGAGTTCTATCACTAAAAGACATTCACAGATTGCCGAAAATATATATAAATATGTATAAAATAATTACTAGATGAGTTACAATTCTTTTTATTCGTCTCAACATCAACCTACCACAGTTTATTACGGTTCACATGGTGGAACAGTTACCATACAAGTCTGACACGCAGTGGGTTCCGGGTTCGATCCCTGGCCAGGCAGATATCTGAATGATGAATAGAGATTTCTGTTCAGGGTTTGGCTGTTTATATATTTGTCTTTGTGTGTGTTAATATGAAATTTAGTTGCTAAGTTGTGTGTTAAAATATATACGGAAAATATTGCTATGTCTTATTTCAGTATAACGATGCAGTATCCACGACCGTGCTCAGATAAGACTCTTGTGGTATTTGATATCAGATACAATGAACACTACAGTTCAGTTGACAACCATAAGCCACAAACGCTGACACCTCAAACATACACATCTTATACAAATATATTGAATTGTAGCTTCGAAATATGATCCTCTGATAACTGGTATTTATATAGGAAGCTTATAAATGATGATGTGCAATGCCGTACCGTGTGGTGTCAGTGATGAATAGCACGACTTCCTCTCTTTCCCTGGATTTTATAGGAGGCAACTAAAGGATAAAAACAGGAGATGGACAAAAACAGGAGTGTCTTCATGTGTAACATTAATACCCACTGTGGTCGACAACACGCATTACTGGCGCAGTGATTATTGACAAATACATCTTTTAGAGGTCTTTGGGGGAAACCCGACGCCGTGAGAGTAACGCCAGGTTATGTGGGATTTTAACCGCACTAAAACCCCCCGTAACCGTCATCAGCGCAACGTGGAGGACTCCGGGATCTACAATGGAATATAACCGGAGTCCTCCGAGCGCAATGCCCCTTTGCCCGGTTCTTTCCCGGTGAGTATTTATGCTCACCGTGCCTTCAGATGTTAAGATGGCATACGAACACACATGCCGCCGCCCTTCTCGGGGTTGGCTGGCTGGACGGTCGAGCTCCCTCTCTTGCCACCCGCAACCCCGAAAGCCCCCTTTTAGTCGCCTCCTACGACACGCAGAGGATACCGTAGCCTTTTTTTGGTCCCGGAACTACAGGGTCACTGACAAATACCCCTAAGGCCTATGTCCAGCAGTGAACCACAAAACTTTGATGGATGGATGGATAAAATATAATTATTTGTCCAATACATGCATCTTAATATCTCACATATGTTTAACATACATTTAAAATACTAGGTTGATTTACCGGGTCGCAGAACCAGTGTAGTTCGACTGAGGAGTTACCACCACCACACCCATTGCTAGCGTGAAGTAGTTCTTGCGTTTCGGTAGAAGGGTGGGGTTGCCCGTTATTTGAAGTGACCATCCTTGAAGTAGCAACGCGTCTGTGATCGACTTCAGATAGAAGTTGTTTACTGATGTCCATGGGCGGCAGTAACCACTTATCATCACTGCCTATGTCCCTATTGAAATGCATATAGGCCTGCCGTTTGTGTAGGTTGTAACTGATTTACTAATTTCAGTAAATTGGGGTGTCGTTATCAATTGAATGTGTGACTGCTAATATCGAATTATTTTCTAAGTTAACCTATCGGCTCCGGTTGTTTTAGAATAGCAATAGTTAGAATATTCCGAAACGAGTTGATCAATAATCCGTTCCTTAAACTTACAATTTGTATTGGAACAGTATAATGGAATCTGTCTTAGAATTCCCTCAGTTAGTCAGCAGTAAAAGATGGCTTGTTTTAACACAAATCTTTCGTCAGCCATGGAATATTAAAATTAAGTCAACGTTAGTCTACTATCTTCAAAAGCTGATTCAAGAGAAGTATATAGTCTATCCTACAAAGTAAAAAATGCAAAAGTAGATGCAATTTTGAAATTTTATACAATTTTGAATCGCAATTAATTTTAACACAATATTTTTATTTTGTTCTCCATGGGGATGATGTTGAATTCAACATGGGGTTGATTAAAAGCGTCGCAGCACCGCGATTTGACACCGTCACTGCGATTGAACCGCGACAAATCTATGTAATTTCACTTCCGTATGACACGGAACACACTACAGGAATAAAAGCAATAATATAACAAAACACATGTACATATGTCTAACATTTAAACAGTAATATGTAAAAAACTTTAAATATTCACTTTGTAAAATTAAATTATTTTATTGAAACAATTATTATAAAAACGCGACGGGGTGGCAAAAAGCGGAGTGCTTTTAAAATCACCAGTAAAATGCGATGTTTAGTGGAACGACGTGTTAGTCGCTGTGTTGAATAGTGGCGCAAGTTATAAGCGCAGCCGTTAATGTCATTTTTAAAACGCTAAACGCTGCTGTTAATTGTTTTGAAACTTATTCTCATCATTTCTCTTTTTTCTTTCATGCTCGTTTATGTTAATTAATTTGTACACACTTAATATGTTTGGATACTAGGACTCATATGAAATTTATGAAGCCAGCAACTCTTGCCACTAAATATAAGCCTATTCAAGAAATTGATAATGACTTAAAATATACACACACACTTATAACATACACATACTTATAAATATATTAAAATATAAATTAAAAATCATGAATATACTCCTATTACACTACACGATAACCATGAAAAATAAATAAAAATGATACAGTCAGCTCTTATACCCGTACGTTGATAACGAGTAACGCGAATTGTCTTATTTAGCAGTTTATTTAACTTTGTAGGGTTATGCTTAGACGATTATTATTATTCACCTAGTAACGTCACGTACGTGCTTGGCAACCACTTATAAACATGCAAAGATATGAAATTCGCAAAAAAGTTAGTAATTATTAATGTATAGAGCATGTATATTTGTTGGTTGTTATTTAGGCATAGGTACGGTTTTTACGCAATAAAGCAAAATTCGACGGACGTGGGTCGTAGTAAAAGGTCGTGGAAAATCAACTAGAAAAGTTTAAGTTTATAATTTAGATATCGTTCTGGCCAAGGATTGTACCTAGAACACTCTTCGTTTTGTAATGTTAACCATTCCGCCTCAGTGAATGTTAATTCAGTCAGTCAAAATAAAGCCAGAACAGTATATGTAAGGTATACCTTACATATACTGTTCTCTACTTTTACGTAAGTAAGGTATAATATATACCTTACATATATAGTTTATTGGTATAACTGTTAAATTCCACAATTGCATTAAATTAAGCGTTAATTTATTTATATTTTGATAAGTAAATTGTAATGTTATACCATCACTTGGTATTTCTATCATATCATATTATATCGTGATAACAAGAATGAATTATATTGGACAATTATAATATTTGGAGCGAAATTCTCTCACATACGGTATTGTCGACGCTATTAAAACATACTACATTGTAATGGAGGATCTCGTAACAAATGTTAACGTGTGGTGCGAGGCATAAGCTTTTGTATGGAAAATAAATTACAAATAACCAAAAACGAAAAACTTGACTGCTTAAATA
>MOOZ01001430.1:164785-175312 GCA_002930495.1 Cecropterus lyciades | reverse complement strand
TTGTCAATTACAATATTTTTTCTTACACTACCACCGGATCGGAACACGACTCCAACTGAGAAGATCCGGCAAGAAACTCAGTGGGTTTTTCTTTTTTTTTTTTCCTTGTAGTGGTATCAAATTATTATACAATATATACTATACAATAGTATAGCAGGTTACACGAAAGAGTTAACTTCAAGTTAATACATGTTTACAGATGATTTAGTAAATAATCGGCCAAATGTGAGTCACAAATGATGTACTACCAATACTACCAACATTTCAACTTATTTTTATTTTAAAATTTGTTAAATTAGCAGCTATAGAAAAAAACGCTTTCTACACTCATAGCCTCCACAAGAATTTTATTTTGTTTCGTGGGAACCATTAACATATAAAGAGGAATACAAAAACACCCAGACCTAGAACAGAATCTACATTCATCATTCAGATGTTTGTCTTGCCGGGAATGGAACCCGAAACTCACTGCGTGTCAGGTAGATATGGTGACCGCGCCGAAACGTGGTACATCAAATTACCCTATTTATATAACATATGTATTTACGTATACGGTTGAATACATAAACTGAAACACGCCAACAAATTTAGTTGTCTTGTATAGGAAGTCTTTATTTTCAATGTTTTACCTTCTTTTTTCTTAATTATACTATGCACTGTCATAGCGGCTTTAGTCACACACTATTGAATTGTAACATGCCTATCTCTTACAGTTCAAGAAACAAAGTTCTGTGACAAACGGATTGACGGGCAGACAGCTTAGTTATAAGGTTCCGTACAGTAAAAAGGGAGGATCCCTTTTTAAAAAACGTGTGTGTGTATTTATGCACGTAAGAAGTTATATTATTTGGTATAATTAATGAAAGAAGAAGCAGACATAGAGGATATCGACGTCGTAGACGCCAAATAGCGATATTTACCTTACTTTACAATAAATTCATCATTCTAGATCAATGTCACGCCATCTCCTACGATTATGATATGTATTCAACTTGCAAGCATAATATTGGCGGCCACTATTTAATTGAAATTAAGAAATGTTGAAAAGAATCTGTTTGAAGTTTAATATCGCGATGCCTACAGTAACAAAAAAAATGTTGTACCTTTGTAAAATTAAATTTTAGTCTGAGTATATTAAAACTCTTTGTACCGAGAAATGCATGTGATTTTTTAAAGTTACTAAAAACGTTACACGTTAGTTTCTAAAAAAAAAAAAATCTCTTTATTCATTTGAAAACAGTTCTTATTACTAGTGGCCCTGTACTAGGTTGTGGACCTGTATTACTGGTACCTTGTTCATATTTGAAAAGCTTCAAGATGCTCGAATATTGTTATAGGAACTACAATGCTTATGTCGATATGGGAATTAGATGTTCCGAAAAAAATGTCTTCCAAGTTTTGATAATAAAGCTAATAAAAACAAATCATAGCAATTTAAATCGGTGTTTAAAGGCGAACAATGAATAATTTTGCTATAGACAAATTTATTATATCATTTTCGAGGAAAACTGCAAGGATGTTCCTTGCAGTTTTCCTACAAAATGACGAACTAATTAACTACGAACTTCATTTTTTTTTTTAATTGCACCTAAAGCAATTAAATTGCAGCAAAAGGTACAGAAAAATGTAAATAAATTGAAAATTGGCTACGAAGCGGAGACGAGATGCCATTTAAAAGTCAAATACATTATAATCCAAAAGCCTTCCCTTTGAAAACAAATTAAGGATTCTTTTTGACGATTTTCCTTTTCAGAACTAAACAATGGTATAAGAAAAATGAAGTCTATAGATTGGAGAAAGCAATATTTGAAATTATTTAAACTTTCTGACACGTTTCTTTTGTTAGGTCGATTTATCGAGATACCTTTAGTGTTTATAAATAAACATATAAATGTTAATATATCCAAATACCCAACCAACGTTAATACATTACTTAATAACCGTCTTCGTGTGGTTTAGCGTGCGTCCCCGTGAGCAACACAATTTACTGTTTAATAAACCGACCTACATGGTACATGGTGGACCGATTTACATGGGTAAATGTCATATATCAAAACTACTCCTAATCACGTAGTCAGTCATCACGCGAATTAAAATTTTACGATCGTACTAGGAGTAGAAAAGTACTAACTAAAATGTTACGTCCACATGTAATCTATCCGCGCGCTTTAAGAAACTCCTCATAACACGAACACAATTTCATTATTTCACAAACTGCTAATTTTGCATTTTTTCCCTTTTATTCTTACGGTGTAATAATATCTTATGTAAAATCAGACGATTAATGGACGACCTCTTACATGTTAATGATTTAATGATAGCCGAATGGTTGAAACTCGGCCTATTAATCGAGGTTCCGAGGTTCGAATCTCAATCACCACTGATTTTTTTTAAGGAAACCTACACATCAGAGAGTTCTTTAAAAGTTGTCATTGGTATGTGAAGTCAACCAATTCCGACTTGGACAGCGCGGTGGACTATGGTCTAAAACTCTCTCAATCTGAGTGAAGACCTGTACCCAGCAGTAGGACAATAATGGGTTGACGGTAATCATAGGTACACCTGTGAAAATAGTTACTTACTAACAATAATAACTAATGCTTAATCAAGGTATTATTCGAACTACAATGTTTTGTTTCAACACGACCATTACAACATACCCTTTACATGACACATTGGCGTGAAGGGTACGAGTCTTCACAATTCTGAGAAATAACAACCCATGTCGGATGTTCTCAAACTGTCTATAAGGCCTCCCACAGGGCTAATGACTATTATTCAAAGATATCCCAGACTGTCTCGTATTGAAGACTTCTATACAATGCTACCTAATAAATTACATATGCGAAAATGAGTTATGAGGAATTATTTAAAGAAAATTATTATTGAATTACGCTTGTAATTATTTTTTAAAACATTGTTTAATCAAAAATTGGGTTGATCGAAAAAAAAACAAATAGTTGTTGGAAATGTTTCACTTCGATTTTAGAGACGGTGAGCCCGTTTTAATCCACAGGGCGACGACTGATCAAGCGATTTACGAAAGTGCATATAACGTTTAGTTATTATTCACCTTACTTCTTACCACAGTTGATGTTGCTTAACTATGCAGATCAGTTTCCACAAGCCTCAGGGCGCCGCCCGCTTCTCACAAAGGAGACGTATAGTGAAATCATTTCACAATATTTAACACAATTATGAAGGCGCCGTCTAGCAGCCTGTCAGCCGCTTCGTATAGATAATGGAACAAATTTATATTTATTAATCATCTTTATCAACTGACAGTAGTTGTTCATTCTTCACGGTGATAGCGTCGATAAAAACCGACGAATAATTGAATGGTAATAATTTATAATCGATTTTATCTATTCAGATGTCATAAATTGTGCGTTGAAGAGAACGTCCTGATATGATATTATACATTATATTGCTGTACATTTACTTGTTTTATATGATACGAGAGGACGGTTAAGGTGAAGTCTAAAACAAAGCCATAAGGCTTTGACTTCACATATTTTTGAAAATAATACATTATTATATTTAAAGATAATATATACTAGTATACATACAGTTTTTTATAAGTTTAAAGTAGCAAATACCGTTCCCTTAGTCGTAAGTGATTACTGCCCCATGAATATCTCTAACCCAACTTCATGTAGATCTGGTACTATCTGAAGTCAATTACAGATGCGTTGCTACTTACGAGGACTAAAGTGGTCGCGTCATGTGAAGATACTCCGTATCTCACCCTACATAGGTAGAATAGACAAAATTTCAAGGCAACATGTTCCATGATGATGCCAAATTTCATATCGAAGTCAGAACGCAAGATAATTCAAGAATTCATACTGATTTAAAAAAATATATTAATATCATGAAATTTCTTTCCAACAGTACGTGTCTCAAGTAGTAAACCGATCCATGGTGGTGACGGTCCCGGCTCCGACCGAGCCTCCGGGCCTAAGGAACCCGGCGCCTGGCGTCTGTCTTCCTGTCATCGTCACGTTCTGCCAGCAACACCACATCTCCTACAACTTCACTGTCTTCCCGAACTATATCGGACATTTTGGACAGCGAGACGCTCAACAGGTGAGTCGGATTCTTATTAACAACTCCAAAAATACTTTAGTACAAATAGTATTGTAAGTTCTGAAATCGTATTTGTATTGATTTTTGTTAGATAATTGCAAAAATGTCACGATTGCGACTTTTGTTACACCTCAACAATGAAATGCATGGAAGTATAAATTTAAATTTATCTTTTGGATCTTCGTATTTGGCTATGAGGTTTGTTGTAAATTTTACAAATTGATATAAATGAAGGGAATAAAATATAGAAAAATGTTATTATACTATCAATAATTTTTGTCATATATTGTACCTGGAAGAAAACGTTTGATTTCGTAACAATACTACTGAGAACCAATTTTACATTAATTTGAGAAATCGTTGCAATGTCTGTAGCAAAACATTACTAGGATTAATTAACAATGAACATGACATAAACAGACAGTTTCTTCCGGTCATTAAGCGTACCAGAGCATCCGCCATCTTGACGCGCAAATTAATTTGTTCCGAAGCACTTGACAGCTGATCGGCGCGACTCCTTGTCATCTATTTATTAACCTTAGAGACTCTAAAGCGTTGAATGTCAATGTTCAATCTGTAATATTACGCCGTAATTGATTATTTAGATAAGTACCTACTATTTAATGGAAGACCTTTTTCAAGCTAAAATTCGGTTCCAATATGTTTATCTATAAATATTATAAAAGAGAAGTCCCCCGGCCGCGTCTTTCTGTCTGTCTGAACGCGAAAACTACCAAACGGATTTTTATACGGTTTTAAACAATAGAAAGAGTGATTTCTAAAAAATTACATACCTAAACCTTTTTCGGTTTACCAAGGTGTAAAAAAATCTTAAAAACTATTTTCGTCGCGTACCTACGCTGCGAAAACTATAGATAAAAGAACAAAATAAATGTTCTACAATACTAGAACACATATCAATATCTACATAAAACTTCGCGCTGCTATATGTCCAACTATTATAGTTCTATATTTCCAACTATTGTGTCACTAGAACCACTATTTACATTTTAAAAGCTAATAAAAAAGCTGACCAAAATCAGGCTATGATAACCATACTTTCGTATTAATCCTTATTCAAACAAACTGTTTCAATACCTGTTGATAACTTTTTGAATTACTCAAACCGGACATTCCATTCAGTATTACGTATTTAATAAAATAAACGCTGCCGCCGCCACGCAATGGCCAGAATGGCCCCTCGCAAATCAGCCATAGCGTAGGCCTGGCTTAGTTCGAGAGCTATATTATCACCGAAAAACCATTTAGTAAATAAAATAAACAAAATTATTATGGATAAAAACCCGATGATTTTAAATGTTACAAATCGATTGACAGCGTGTGTAATGTTGAAGATAGTATTGCGCCGCACTATCCACAAGAATTTTTAAATTCCCTCAATCTTGCCGGCTTGTTATGTCACGAATTAAAATTGAAAGTTGGTCCCATTATACTATTGCGAAATTTAAGCCCTCCTAATATGGGTAATATCACAATACTTTTGGCATAGGATTGGCCCATGTGACAACGTGATTATAGCAACAATTATCTCCGGCCCCGCGGCCGGACAGTCTCGCATGTTCCGTGGAACTAGATGATACCGACGAATTTGCCTATCACACTTTTTCGATGGTTGGCATCGACCTAAGAAAAGAGTGCTTTTCTCGTGGGCATATGGCCTTTTATACGTCGTCCTATCTCCAGTAGGATCACATAAAAATCAATATGTTTAGTTGTCTTTGTTTTTTAAATTTTGCTATATTGAAACAATTCCAGTCATGGACGTATTAAGTAGCATATTTTAAGAACTATATACTCTTTTAAATCTACAAAATTTTATTTACTAAAGCAATAAAATGTTAATAGATGTATGTACAGAAATGTGCGATTCTACTCGTGCACGAAGAGTTTCATCAATATCTGCTTATTATCCACACGTGCAGATGTAAAGCCAAGAGGTAAAAACACGAGAGACTGCAGTGCCTACATTAGTTTGTTTGAGCCTGTGTGCATTCGCAAATTCTTGCTGCTTATTAATTGATTTAAAAAAATATTTTGTTAAAATTGGTGAATATGTTAACATTCTGTTTTAAGTAAATCAAGGGCATTTGTAAAATTTTAGAAATGCTAGGACCAAAGTTTATGTAATATAGAAAATAATGTACTTAAGTCCAACGGTGACCTTTTAGGGAGGCGGATGATAAAATTCTGAAACAGCAGGACCTTTCATGTTGAGTTTTGAACTTATTTATGGGCATCGTTTTAAGAAGCCTTAAAGATAAAGCTAAAGATAAGATAAAGCAATTGACACATTTCATACATGAAAGGATAAAGAGAACTAAATGAAACTACAATGTTTTACATGAGTTACGGACGATAAGATGTGAAACTTTACTCTTCTAATTGCATTATAATTGGTCTGGATCCAGTGGTCGTGCCGCGTCTCGAACCCGGGGGATTACTGTCCTCTTCTCTCACAAAATAATTGGTTCGGAAGCACTTTGATGGCCAATCGGCGGGAGTCACTGACATCGATTAATTAAAGCTTTTGAAAGCGTCGTCGTCACGCTTTGCTAAATTATTGTTACGTTGAGAAGTAATTAAAATTCGATAGTTCTTAAGTCCGAGATTACAGAACTTTTGGTATTTGGAGTTGATTATACATTTCTACGACTAGGCAGTCATCAACTTTTAATACTGTTAAGCTGATTGGTTTAACATTTAGTTTATATTCGCCTATCTTCTATCTTATAATAGACCTTTGGTTACATGATTTCGATGCGAGAAATTTGATTTCTTTATGACGAGTACATTTTAGTGTCTTGGTTGAGATTGAGAAAATATGAATCAGTTGTATTAATAAGTCTCCACATATCTGGTATAATATTTGTATTTTTTATTGAGTAATGTTACATATTGTAAATAAGACTGAAAATTGTTAATGACTTAAAGACTCGAGCACTGATCCTAGCAAAGTTATGAACCATGATTTCGATTCGTTAATTAATCGTTTAACCGACACGTAAAACTTCATCTCTATAAGTAAGTTTTGTAAATGTAATTTAAAAATAAATATATAGCTACTAAATATTACTAAAGTATACCTAGATTAATCATTTTTTACAAAAAATTCAAATCACGCTGTGTTTCACAGCGAATAACTAAGTTACTAACTGGGTTTATTCAAGAAGTTATAACAAGTCGCTTAAGAGAATTTCAAAACATTGTATAAAGAATTTGTACGGTGCCCGTAATAGCTTCAGCTATAACTTGTCAAAATAGATTATATTTTCAGGTCTTTCAATGTTATGATCGTGAAGTATTAGTCTCTGAAGGTGTTAATAATACTTTCATGATATATTTTATAAATGTCTTAGTGCATTTGGTACATGTCGTTATTGTCAATCGTTAACTATTTCAAAGTTACAGATTTAGAGTAAAAAGCGTATAGTAATAAGCAAAACAAAAAATATATATTTCAAACCCAGACAAAGTTCTACAGACAAATTTAGTAATTTTTAAAAGTTATACTAATTGTTATACTCAGTCCCGAAAACAATCTTTTGATGAACAATGAAAAGACACGTGAAATATAGATTTATTTTAGAATAATTTAGATTTTTATTATATGTGGATTTATAGATTCTTATTCGCCTCTGCATATCTCATTATTTATTATTATTAATTTTTGTTATGGTTGGACAGTGGCCAGTTAACTTAGTGGACTAAAGCCTTAGCTCCCAGAGTGAGTGCCCAGCAGTGAGGAAATAATGAAGTAACGACAACGATAAATTTAATCATCAATCATCATCACAATCATTAATGACAACGATAAATTTAATGCAGAATTACGTAAGTTTTGAATCGGGTCTATTGTTTGTTCCACTAGGATCATCTATTCTATGAACAAATCATGTTCCGGCATTTATGACACTCCTAGGCACATCTATTCAATGAACAGTGGATATATTCCAGTAATAATTTGTCCATAGACAGTTAATTTATCTTATTACACGAGTTTCCAAAAAATAAATTGAAAAACGGAACTTTTTCGTCTGTAAAAGGATCCTTCTAGGTAGGATCCTTATTTTTCATTACCCGCTTACAACTTTAATTTCACTCGATCATTAATTCTCAACCGGTGGTCCGAAAACCACCTGTGTTCCTCTAAAATATTGTACGAACGTAAAATATTGTCGTGTACCTTTCATTCGCAGCGAAAAACATTATTTAATTTAACACGTTATAAAATTAAAGCTTTCCCATTGACGACCCACGTGGTGGAGCGGTCGCCATACCAGTCTGACACGCAGTGGGTCCCGGGTTCGTTCCCCTGCCACACGGACATCTGAATGATGAGTTTAAATTCCTGTTCTGGGTCTGGGTGTTTATGTATTCGTCTTTGTGTATGTATGTGCAGTGTTGTATAGTATAAAACAATATAAATTTTACAAGAGCAGTGATATCGTTATAGTTGAAATCGGAATGTCAATTAAGGGTCCAAGGTTCGAATACCTAGCACTCACACAGAATTTCATAAAATGTCGTGTGTATTAGAAATTAATTACCACTGTTTTACGCTAAAGAAAAATATTGTGAGGAAAGTGCGCAACAACTGAACATTTCTAAAAAATGTGTGTTAGTTATACCAATTCGCACTTGGCCAGCGCGGTGGACGATGACCTAAAATGCTCTCATTCTGAGAGAAGTTCTGTGCCCAGCAGTGGGACAATAATGGGTTGACGATGATGATTTCACTCTTTCACTTCTTCTGATTGATTGACTTCTATTAACACAGACATTGCTTTCTAGCTTATTATTTAACCTTCGCAGTCAATCAGACACACCTCGTTAGGCAATGGTCGGCCACAAAACGCCAGCCAAATCCGTAGTCAATAGCTAGTCGGTAATTAAGAAGGCTCGCTGCGGATCAATCACTGTCGCGGGACAAAAGCTACAGCTTGCTAACAAAAGGGGTGTTAATCATTGCTTTTTACCCGGATCCACTCGATAACAGCTATTTTATGTTTTGATTCAACACCATTAAAAGCAGGTTACAAGTAAAAGGACCTACGCCTTGATCATTTCTAAATTGTTCAAATAAATGAAGGGATTTTTAACCACCTTAAAAAAAATAAGTTCTCAATTCATCTGTATTTTTACCCGAATTAGGGTAATGTTTTTGTAGGTTATATCTGTATTTATGTATGTTCATCTTTAGCACTCCCTACAGCCCAAATGGCTTGACGGATTGTAACATATGAGTCGTCTCAGTTTGCTAAATGACATAGACGATATCATTTTTAAATATTATTGTAACAATATGGAAATCAAATGAAAGCTGTAAAATATACTATTACAAAATATTCCTATTTCTGCCTAATAACAGCAGTGTTATACGCTGCTGTGTTCTGGTCTGAAGGGTGTGGTAAGAGAGATATACTTTTCCGAGGCATTCCATCTTAGTCTCCAGGCAATTAGCAATGCATCTTTGGTCAAACTTAGGTGAGACTTTGATCTTACCTAGGGTTGATTACAGATGTCCATGTGCGGCAGTAGCCACTTACTATCAGGTGGACTGCATGCTTGTTTGCTACTTCCATACTATAAAATAACATCGTAACACTTTCATGTTATTATTTTGAAGCAAACTCTTAAAAGGCGGGATATTAAATAAATTATTATAAAAAGAATATACCCGAGTGGCAATTTCAGTTGTAGCAGTCGGGTTTTCTGTTTTCATCATACTTTCTTGTTGTTTGAAATGTCATAGCTCCGGACAGGGATTGTGCTCTGAAACATAAAATAGATATCAGCAAAAGCGTTACTAATGGGGTCTAATAAATATTTTTCAAATTCGAGTCAATCATACGTTCTCACAGGATTTCATTAAAAACCGTTGAACGGTTTCGAGTTAGTGTTAGTTAATCTACTATTTCCGTCGCACGGTGTATACGTGAATGAACAAAAGTAATTGGAAATATCTAAAATCCTAAGCGCTTAGTTTCTTACGATGAATTTAAAATAAAAACATTTTAGCAATCACTTTATTTGTTTACTATACAAAATTACACAAAAAAAGAACTTGATATACCATAGTAACACTTAATAAAATAATATAAGAACAGAATTAAAATGTTTGTATTTATATAAATAAATAAAACGTGCTGACACAAAACGGAGGATTCAATATCGAAAGTCTCAATATTGTTTTAACTTTTTGTTCTTTAAATACAATGACGACCCGCGTGGTAGAGCGGTCACCATACCGGTCTGATACGCAGTGGGTCCCGGGTTCGATCCCCGCCCAGACAGTTTTTTTTATTTTTTTTTTTATAGTATGGAAGTAGCAAACGAACCCGCAGGCCATCTGATGGTGAGTGGCTACTGCCACCGATGGACATCTATAATCAACCCTAGGTAAGATCAAAGTCTCAC
>MOOZ01001430.1:152389-164411 GCA_002930495.1 Cecropterus lyciades | reverse complement strand
CGCTCGCTTGGAACACTCATTGGTGGTATAACCAAATAATGCCGAATGTTTACAAAACGGCGTGAGCGGAGCGGAATGAATGACGTTTTATTTAGATGAGGTCGTATGAATTCGGCAATACTCGGAAGATACGAACGTAAGGAGCCTTGTCCTAACGCGACTGTCGCCAAGCCATAGACAAATTGGCGCCAAATATGAACAAAAACTTAATATTCGCATTCGCATTCGCATTCGCGAATGTCGGTAGCAGATATTCGCATTCGCGAATGCTAAAAAAAGACATTCGTTACATCACTATACCATAGTAACACTTAATAAAATAATATAAGAACAGAATTAAAATGTTTGTATTTATTTATAAAACCTGCTGACACAAAACGGAGGATTCAATATCGAAAGTCTCAATATTGTTTTAACTTTTTGTTCTTTAAATACAATGACGACCCGCGTGGTAGAGCGGTCACCATACCGATCTGATACGCAGTGAGTCCCGGGTTCGATCCCCGGCCAGACAGTTTTTTTTATTTATTTTTTTATAGTATGGAAGTAGAAAACGAACCCGCAGGCCATCTGATGGTGAGTGGCTACTGCCACCCATGGACATCTATAATCAACCCTAGGTAAGATCAAAGTCTCACCTAAGGTTAGCCACAGATGCGTTGCTTCCCCTGAGGACTAAGATGGAATGCTTCAGAAAAGTATGTCTCACTTACCACACCCTTCAGACCAGAACACTGTAGCGTATAACACTGTTGTTATGAGACAGAAATAGGTGTGACGGTGGTGCTTCCGGAGTCGAACCACAAAGAGTTCTACCACCTTATGAGCTTAGATTTCTGTTCTGGGTCTGCGTGTTTGGGTATTCGTCTATGTGTGTCCATGGCACCCACGACACAGGAGAAAATCTTACTGTGGGGCTATGAGTGTAGAAAGCGTTTATGGTTAATGCAAGTATAAAACTTGCCTACTACTACTTTAAACTTTATCTTATTCATGATTCTGATCATATTATAATAAAGTATAAGTTCATATTGGTAAGTTGTGAAATCATTGATGAAGAGTTGACATGTGGAGAGGAGTGATAGCCTATATATCAAGTTTATCGATTATATATCCGTTTCAAACTACAGCTCAAGGCCTCAAGCAAGGTACAATGTCATTCAATATCAATTGCGTCCCTGTCTGGAAAAGTACAGCACAGTTACGCATTCAGTACACGTGTCGCTTCCCTAGATGCCCGGTCCATTTGCTTTAATGCGAATACATTGTAATATTGTAAACAGTGGTTTCCAACCTTTATCAACCAGGATCTAACATATATTCTTAATATGGAATTAGTAAACGAGCATGCAGTCCATCTGGTATGGTGGTCACTGCCGCCTATGAATATCTGTAATCAACCTCAGTGTTCCCAACCTATAGCCAGATAATTATCGTACGAAAGCTGTAAAATTATAGTATTTTGGATCATTTGGATCAAAATTATCGCACAAAAACCTACTACGTCGGTACGTCCAATTTGACGAGCAAAAAAAAAACGTGATCTCAGAATATTTGACGACAAAAAAAGACGTCATCTCAGAATATTTCACGATCAAAACAAACGTCTTCTAAAAAAACGTCATATCAGAACAAAACGTTATGCCAGAAACAAAAAATGGAATCTTTCTTCGTAGTGAAAATTACCGTACGATTATAGTGTACTATCGTACATCGTACGTTACTGTGAAATTATCGTAATTGTACGATAATTATCGTACGGTTGGGGACACTGTCACACATCATGCCTGACGTTGGCCACGTAAGCGCTGCTACAACTAAGAATTAAGTCTAAACTGTTAATAACAGAATAGGTCGCGCGTTAAGCAAACAATTTTAAACCAAATGATAATCCTCTAAATTGGGTCATAACTAAAAGAGTAATCAAGTAACAAATATTAAAAAAAACATTAGCTTTTTTATATTTTTTACATGTTATTCGAATTGAGAACCTCCTCCTTTTTTAATTTGATTAAAAATACGTTGTTAACACTTGGTAGTAAGTACTTAATGGTACGTACAAAGTAACATCTACAGAAACACGGCAGACGGGTGTGAAATGACATCTTATTGGCATGATTACGTAACTTACGCAATATGACATTATTTGGAATATAATATCATATAGAAAACGTAAACAAAACAGTTGCATTTAGAACGTGTTTACGTGTCACATTTAAAACACGTGTCGTGTTCAGCGAGGCGTTGTTCCATGTGACGACATCAAAGGAAATGAGAGTAAAATAACTCTCGTTAAGATTAACATAATTATTATTTCTGCTATTATTGAATGTATGGGCGGTTTAAAATTAAATAAGACTGTCTAACACTTCAGGGTCCCTCCCTGCAATTAGGCCTAAAGTTTATGCCATTATACCGCTTCGATACGGATTGAAGGAGAGAGTTTACTGTTCCCATCTATGGAGAGTATTTCTAATCCACTTGTAGACCTCTAAAAGCAAAGTGGTAATGACAAGACTCAAATATTTTAACTTTATAGGTGCCCATTGCGATTGTACCTCGGCAGCACCACAGCCGCATATATTAGTGCCTAATAACAACAGTGTTTTTTGCTGCTTTTTTGGTCTGAAGGGTGTGGTTAAGGAGACATACTGATCCGAGGCGTTCCAACTGAGACCTCAAGGGCAGCAATACATCTACAGTCGACTTCAAATAGGAAGCTAATCTTATCTGTTTTGTTTTTTATCAGATTGAAGTAGCAATCGAGCATTTAGTCCCAGGTGGACTACATGCCGTTTGCTTGCTCATTTGCATGGTAAGTGGTTACTGCCGTCAAGACTCAAGAACTGCTTCACTCTAGAAATTGGTGGGGCGGTGGTAAATCCCCGGTCGAAGTACACTAGTCTACCACCTGGTTGATCACAGGTGTCCATGGGCCGCACCAGATTCTAACCATCAGGTGGACTGCATCCTTGTTTGCCACTTAATATTTGAGAAATTCAGCCTAATAACGAATAGCCTCTATCTGTCTTCCATCTAACTCCTGTCAGCGTCCGGCGTTACTCAACTTTATCATACAACTAGCTGCGCCCCGCAGATTCACCCGCGTAAGTTTCATAGCCTTCCTCGATAAATGGGCTATCTAACACCGAAAGAATTTTTCAAATCGGACCAGTAGTTCCTGAGATTAGCGCGTTCAAACAAACAAACTCTTCAGCTTTATAATATTAGTATAGATAACTATTTACACAAGCAGTTACGCGCGCTTAGCACTTAAGAGCTCTCATGGCGCATTACGATCATATCGACAGTGAGAACAAAAAGTTCAGAAATCAAAATTTCGACAAATTGAGTTTAATATTTGAAACGGCTGCTAGTACCGCGTAGTTAATCGTTTATGAGGCGATCTCCCGCTACTCATTAACTGATAGCGCCACCGTATTTTGAATCACGCTATCGGAGTTTTCTCAACGTCCTGCATATATGTATACAAGTTCCGAACAGAGTCAGACTAGCCTGGCGGGAGATCTCCCTTTGCCAAAGTCAAAGTTAAAAATTAACGATTTTATGCTAGGAAAGGAAAAATATTACTGTTGCAATCCCTTTAATAACCGCGCCTTTTAACAAACTTCCCCAAAATGCGAATACAATTTTGTTATTTTACAATTTACACATTTCACATTAGAAATTTTTTTCACACCGTGCGATATTATGAGATCCGAACGTTTCCGAATGAAACAAAAGTTGTGCGTGGATGAATCCGATGACATTTAATATTGTTATTATTATTAAGCTTCTGTTTTGTCTGCGAACTATCGGTATTTCACCAAAAAAGGGCAAATTGTTTTGTCTCTGAACTATTGGAATTTCGTCAGAAATTTGTATTAGAAATCGTACCTATACTTTTAATGTTTAAAAAGAACATATTGATTTTGAATTCCTTTTGTCATTCAAATATATTTTTTAATCTACGTGTGTATTTATATTAATGACGATTTTCGTTCAGGACTTAGAAATCTATGACGCGGTGGTGGATGTGCGGTGCTACGAGCTCACCGCGCTGTTCCTCTGCTCCTTATTCGTGCCTAAGTGCGGACCTCTCGGGCACATGGTGCGCCCTTGTCAGAGCCTCTGCCAAGGTAATTAAGTTACTTGCGTATTATAGTGATAAGTGTGATAACGGTAGTATTCTGTTTTTATATATAAGATAGAAGTAGTAAACGAACAGTCATTCAGTCTACGTGATGGTATGCTCAAAATTTGATGGACATTTGTATGCATCTTCATATAGAGCAAGGGCTCTATCTGAAGTTAATTACGGACGCGTTGCTACTCCCGAGGACGATCTTATCTCCCCAGAGATGTTTCATATGAAAGTGAGCCGGCATCTACACCCTTACACGTGTTATGCTAGAAATAAGTGTAGCAGTGGTGCCTCACCAGTCGAACTTTTTGCTTATATAATGTTACTAGCTGAAGCGGTTAAACCCGCTTTTAAAAAATGTAACTTGACACAGTTACACATATGACGGTGACTGCGTGCGCATAGAGCGCGCGCGGTTTCTTGGGTTTTAATTTTTTTACGGAACCCTAATTACATTTTTTTAAATAAAAGTAGCCTAAGTTACGCCTTATGACATTAGCTATCCAACACTGAAAGTCCCGTCATCGGTCCAGTGGATTCAGAGATTACCCAGAACAAACAGACAGACAGACAGGCAAAAATTTTAGTAATTGAGTTCCATATGCATTTGGTAAAAAGCTGTTATTTTTTATTACAAACAGACACTTTAATTTTGTTAATATGTATAAATGTATAGATAATAAAAAAGAGACCACTGACGGAACGACGATATCCAGTCGTTAAAAAAACAAAGTCCCAATTATTACATTTCTATTAACTAGTTCCATTTTATCATATTTCCGTTGAGCATAAATCAGTCTCTAATTGACGTATGGCTGCGAACGCAGTGAAACGTATATAATGCACGAGAATAGATAACCGAATCATTTTGTGCCATCAATACGAATGAGTAATTGATATTGAAATAATATTTAATACTTATCGGCTTCATAAATTAACTTTACCGCTATTGTTATTTTGAAATTCAGGCTCTATTTATCCATGAATACATAAATATAATAATATAATTGAGTTTCCAGTCTCTGTATATATTATTGTTTATATTTGGAAAAATAAAATTCTAGAGGGCTGAGAATAAGTAATAATAAATTTTAATGGATTTTATAACTTTAGACATCATTAGATTTTATAACATCAGTCGTTTTGGCCAAACAGATATTTGGCCAAAACGACTGATGTTCTTTTAAGTATTCATGTATTTAAAGTCCATATCTTGTTACCACAATTAGTATTTATTTCTTTAAAATCCATCTGCTTTATCAAAAGTTATAAGAATTTAAAGTGATGTTAAAAAAATTAACACGCATAAATCCGTGGGGCATTACAGCTACTCTGAATAATATTATGTCAATAACTGAAGCGAATGTGGTTCCGTGGTTTACGCATGCTCATGTCCAAAGTTACGCAACATGCGGTTGGCAGTGGGACTGTCGAGCGTTGGTGGTTAATGTTCATACATGCTTCTGTCCTGCGAAGGGCTGGTCAAGCCGTCGGTATCTAATGATGACAGCACCGCACTGGCAGATACAGGACTTTTGTTTGGAAGAGGGGAGGAGGCTTGACCAGCTCCAGGAAAATGCAAGTAATATGTGTGATGAGGTCTTTATTGATTTAGTATTATCTATCTCAGTCTAGTCTAGTTTAGAGAACGATGTACGCATCTATAATTGGCATGCACACCAATTCTTGTCTAGAGTAAGTTACTTGTAAATGTTTGTGTTGCTGTCGATGTGTCAAAATAAAAATAAATAAATAAATTTTGAGGGAACTACTCCTATTTTTGTACTTATGAAATCCATCCATGTATGACGATGTGATTTTGATTGTGTCTTCGTGATATTTCCTCAAAGAAACAATGAGAAGATGCGGCTTCTTCCTGGAAGTGTTCGGTCTCGCGATGCCCGACTACCTGCAGTGCGAAATATTCCCGGAATCTGTGGATACCGATGTGTGCCTCGGGAACCGGGAAGTTAAGGACGCACGCTTCCGCGCTGCTAAGCCTGGTAAATTCTACATTTATACACTTCTATCTATCTCTGATCAACCTTAGTTGTAACTGACTGTTGTAATAGACTGTTCCGAGCGGGGTTAGTTATAATTGAGACTGATGACTAAAACTTCTACTCCTTAACATCGGTCTAAAATTGCTGTGATCTGTATTAGGGTGCTGTAAGGAAAAAATACGGATTGTCATTGTCTAAATTGGACTTCAAAGAAAAGTACATATCTGTAATTGACTTTTTTAGATTCCTGTCCCCTTAGTACGGGGTTATTACTTTTCCTTAAATAATACCGTTTACGTTATCAAGAAACGCAGTGAACTGGTACTAACAGCTACTGTATTGCTTGAGTCGGTTTCTGATGATAATTACGCATGCAGATTTTTTTATATTATGGATGTAGCGAACAAGCATGCAGCCCACTTGTTGGTAAGTGCTACTGTCGCCCATGAACATCTCAACATGGATGGATAATCAACCCTAGCTAACATCAAAGTCTCACCCAAGGTTAGCCACAGATGCGTTGCTATCCCCGAGGACTAAAATGGAATGCCTCGGAAAAGTATGTCTCCCTTACCACACTCTTCAGACTAGAACACAAAAGCGCATAACACTGCTGTTATAAGGCAGAAATAGATGGGGCGGTGGTGCTTCCGGAGTCGAACCACAAAGAGTTCTTCAGCTTCGCTCTTTCTATCATTGTATTATTTCTATACAATGTAGTCGTATTCACTTATTTTTTTATAAATCCTTCAACCACAAAGAGTTTTACCACCTTCAGGTGACAGATTGCATTGTTTATACGAGATAATGTATATGATTTGTGTACAGCGTGCTCCACTGGGTTCCAATGCGACATCAACCGCTGCATCCCGCACGACTGGCGGTGCGACGGGCACGTGGACTGCGCGGACCGCTCCGACGAGCTCAACTGCCGCGTCTGCAAGCGGAGTGGCGACGTGCACTGCGGAAACCAGCGCTGCATCTCGCAGTCACACCTTTGCGACGGGAAGATAGACTGCCCCTGGGGACAGGATGAGAGGAACTGCTGTATGTTATCCTTTTTCAACAGTACTAAATTTTTTTTGGACTTTGGATCTTATGAATTTCTTGGTGTACGGTGGGATTATCAATTGTTTCAAGATAAGTAGACAACAGTAACAGAGAACCATTTTCTTAATTTCCTTGAATAAATATTTTATAAAAAATGATATATATGATATTAAAATTAGTGCCATTATGACATGGAAGAAATCATTAGTGTTTAGAGGTAAGATGTCTACAGACATTAATTTGGAGCTGATTTGGAGGGTTTCAAATAACGGGTTGAATGGATAAAAATAACAATTTAAAAAAATATATTGGCCGTCAGTACATTAGTCAAGACTCGACAAGCCAAGATAATGAATAATAAACGAAACATTTGCATGAATATTTTACAAAAAGATTGATGAGATACTGATTTGATCCTACCTTCCACAGTACGGCTAAGTGAGGCAAACGGCGACATAGGTCGAGGGGAACTGCAAGTGTATCGCGCCGCCAACCAGTCCTGGTTCTCAGCCTGCATCACCACTCTGGACGATAGCACTGCGTCTAAACTCTGCTCCATGCTTGGATATTCGTATGTAGTTTAAATATTTAATGTAATAATTAAAATCTCTATATTAACTATTGATAGATAAGAGATATAGATTGATGTATATCTATCAGCCTTTTGATTCGAGTAGGTTAATCTTTTTACCATCGTCACATTCAAACTTATGCCAAATGGCAAAATTTGGCAAATTTTAAAATTGTGCTGTTGTATCATGGTTTCTGCGAGTATAACCAGCGCTGTGGCGCTGTTACCAGGTTTTTTTTCCAGTCTGCTTCTTAGCTTTTGCATATTACAAATAATTTAACTGTAATGATGTAAAGACTTTCATTCCTGTTCATGAACTCTCCATAAGACTCGCGAAATCTCGTGAATTTTGTTTATTAGCACTTATCCAACAGGAACCTGTGCTACTGAGACAGTAATAGTTCGGTAATCATTGACTGATATGCCTTTAGAAAATAACTCAATAGTCAACCTCCACATCATCTAATAGTCAACTTTTAAGGACTAATGAATGGACGATCTTCTCTCTCGATAAACTAATTTCTTATTAATCTTTGACATAATCCTGCAACTTGATACTAGGTGGGTGAACAGAAGCGACGCGGTGGGCGGCGCGGGGTCCCGCGCGGGCCGCGGGCACTCGCTGCCGCTGCCGCACGTGCAGGGCGTGGCGCAGTCGTACCGCGTGTTCCAGCGCAGCGAGGGCGGCCTGCTGCGCGAGCTCAAAGACTGCCGCCACGACACCACCCGGATACAGCTCGTGTGCAGCAACTACGGTAAGTAGGTGTATTTGTGCCTAATCTTATTGTGATTGTTGTATTAGCGGAGGTGTTTGAAAAATACTTTTTTCGTGGCGATAGTGGACTGTTTTGTAAGTAATTTGTTTAACAATACATTACTTAGTTGTTGTATTTATTTTATTTGTATATTTTTAACTAAAACGATTATTGTGAGGGAAACTTAGTGAAACTTAAAATTAGATATTAACACCTACCCATTTATGAAAGTACCCTATACTTTATTACTTCATACATTTGAAGGCTAACTGAGTCAAAATATGGTTTGATCCTGGAGGCTCTCACAACCATTTGTACTTAATGACAGCAGTGTAAAACGCGTAAAGAGTTCTAGTTTTGAAGGATGTTAAGGGAAGTATCCGAGGCGTTTCAATTTAGTCTCGAGAGGTTAATAGGTTATAGGTTTTAATATTATGGTGGTTTTATTAAGGCAGAGGTCACTTTCTGACGGGTCGACTGCATGCTAATTTGCTACTTAAAATTATAAAAAAGGAAGGTCTTCATAATAGTTTTTTGCTTGTATGATATAAATACTAATTGCTTAATTTACATATTTTAATTATCGTTTAGCTACACGAATATGTTATCATATTTTATTTAGATAAATACAACGTAGCCGGCTAATCTCTGAAGCACTGATTAGAGCCGGCTGCACAATTATTGCGGCGGGGCCATTAGACGACGCAGCTGTGACCACACTGCAAGCTTCGGCTCATTATTCGTACGTAGCACAGCTCTGCGTAGAAAAAAGGAGTTCGTGTAATTGCAATGTAAATTGCAATGTAATCTAACGTTATTATTATTCATTTAATATTGTATCACCATACATGTGACATTAAGATTGTCCGAAAGGGCTTACAGAATTTTAATTTGCCTATAACCTTAAATTTAATTATTTTCAGAATAGATTTTAATGCATTCTAATTAAATACTTAACAAACCTGTTTTATACTTTAACTAACTGGTAAAACTTGGTGTAAAGTTACATTATGAAGGTAAAACTGGCTCTTTTTTGGCCATCAAACATTGTTTGTTTGTGCAGTAAATAAAATAAAATAAATATAACTAGTATATTTTTATTCCCCATAAGACATTCGTACTATGGGGCGGTCGTCTGTTATTAATTTCCCCAAACCCCGCAACTGTCTACACGTCATTCTGGACAAAACTCCCAGAATTTTAATTTACCTTAATACCGTAAGAGTCTCAAGATTTCGTCAAAATTTTACAGAGGAAATTAAAATTCTTAGCGCTATAAAAAGACTACCGCAGCTATGAAGGAAAAGTTAATCAAAATAGTTCACCTAGTTGATTTTTACTTCAAGCTTTTGAAGTAAGTTGTCAAATTCTCTTTGTTGGTGGGCGAAATAAATTTGCAATCTCGGAGGCTCGTGGGAGAGGGCAATGTCCTCTAGGTTTGCGGTTTTTTATTAAAAAATTTGCGACTCTCGGGGAATGCTTTATACTGAAGAAATTATGTAATACAGACATTTTCTCTTCTTTGTGTTTTATTCAAATTGGCAAACTCACGCGTTGTTTGTTGCTTGACGACTACAAAACACTAGCAAATGCTGTCTGTATTCGTAAATAATCTGTTACTTTCTAATACCTAATATATGTATGTATAGGTATTATTTGACGTGCACGTAACTTGTGCCCACACCTATAATCAGAATTAATTAAACATTTAAATGGGGATGGTTGGGAACCGATGTAGAAATTTTCTAAAGATTAATTAAAACAGCAATCTTAAAATCAAAGAAGAAAGTTTCGTTTAATTAAATGTTACCCTTTCTAAGTACACGTGGCGAATTGGAATCAACCCCAATGTTCTTTCGTCTTTGGTCACAGATGCCTTAGCCCTGAGGACTAAGTTGGTATGCCTCGGATGTAAGTGTGTCTCAATTACCACTTCATATAAACCAGAACATAAAAACTACTTTTGTTACACAGAAATAGGTATGGTAGTGCCTCCGCAGTCGAACCACAAAGGGTTTTACTACCTTCACGTAGCCGCCGACTGAATGGATAACCACTTTAAATTTCATATACCTAAGAGTTCCTGCTTCAGAGAGCCCTTTGATCTTCAGTTCTAACTGTCGTCATCATAAGAAATGTCAAAGGTTAGATATAATTATCAACGGGTAGATATAATTTTATCCTACACGGGTTAAAAAGTAACCCAGGGTTTACCAATATATATTTAACTGCGATGTAAACGTGCTTATTTTTTTGTTTATTTTACGATACCGATAAATAAAAGTATTTGACCATATAATGTTAACTAAGATGTTAACTAACAATAATATTATCCAGTTTAAAGGCAATTGCAAGGCCAAAATATGGCTTAAATGTAGTAGGCATTGTAGTGTACAAGTTTCAATATAACAAATATAACAACAGTACTGTTCTTATATTATAAGTACAAGAATCGATAATACTCAACACCCACTTATATTCCATAGAATAAACTAATTTATCATCATTTATCAGAATTTGCGCATTAAAATCAGTAAGCAGTTTTCACTATTCCTTATGATTTCGGTTGATCATTATGCACACTTTAAAAAATTAGAAATGTTTTAAAATTTCGTTTCTCAATAATAGAGCTGGGCTTCAAAACAAGGAATAAAAATTACGGTCCTAAATGTCAAAACTGTCCAAAAGAAAAATCAATCAGTGAGTACGGTTGTTCGTTGCGCCCGTAAAGCAATCTCCTTCAGGAGATTTTAGCAAACTTCCGCCAATAAGTCAAATATAAACCACTTGTCTTAACATACCAGTAAAAATGGTAAAGGATTGAGGCGAGAAAAATATTTCTCGTGTCGATCCATTACAACATTTCTTTTAAAAGAAAGATGTGATTACTTTATTTTAATTACCACATCCCTCTTTTAAAATATCCTCTTGTGGATTAAATTAATTTGTCTTTTTACTTGACTGTGTCAGAAGGAGGGTAAGGTTTTTCGAGCGTATGTATGTACATATGTATGTATGTTTGTATGTATGTCCATTTCTTTGGCACGCGCTACAGCCCAAACGGCTTGTCGGATTGTGACATAGTAATTTTTAAAAATGGTGCCTGCAAATAGGAAAAAGCCCCCCCCCCCCTTTCCTATTTGCAGCAGTGACGACTTATTTTATTATCACGACAATATGGGTATAAATTAAAGTAAGAAATAGACCATTCTAAAAATATATTGTAAAACTTTTACTTGACAAATTTGACAAAAACTCCTATTAAGCGGTGAATTAAATGTTTCATTATAACAAAAAAAAAATAAGCAATCGGGTTTTTTTATTTTAATATTTATAACAACGTTACTAGCTTCGAGGTTGAGTTCTCCCAATTGCCACCGAAAGAATAAAAGCGAGCTAATGTGAAACAAAGTTGTGTTCGCATTTTGGGGAGTATGTTGAAGTGCTAGACGGTACTAGGTTGTGAGTAGTTTCAAGTCTTTACCGCAATTTTTGGGTT
>MOOZ01001430.1:123574-146193 GCA_002930495.1 Cecropterus lyciades | reverse complement strand
GGTTGAACCTGGTAAATTCAAAGAACATTATTAGAACTCAGGTAAATAAATTCAACGACTTAATAAAGCTGACCTCCCCGAATAAGTGACCGTAGTAGGTGTTGATGATATACAGGAAGGCGCTGCAGCCTATCTGAATTATTTGCTTCTTAGTCTCCGGACATCGCCGGGAGTAGAGGGAGTGTATCTATTCTAGAACGACACGCCACTACATAGTCGTGTGAGTGTTTAAGAAAAAAATACTTCGTTCAGTAGACATATCGCGGTATATTGTAAAAGAAGAAAATGTATACTATTATACTAACTAATCATTGGAAGGCTGGCGTCAAGTTCAAATTTATCATACCGGTCTGACACTGACGAAGGTTTCGATCTGCGACCAGGGAGACATCTTAATCGCTGTTACATAGAACTCGATCCTAAATCTAAATTACTTTTAAAGTTTATGTTTATTCATTATTTATACGTCATTCTCTCATCACTCTTTATCCGGTCAGAGTACCATGAAGAATAGCTCGGAACGGTGTCTAAACGTCGATTATATATACTTTACACTCTTCTAATTATTAAGTATAAATTTTGTAGTAGATTCCTTATTATATTCTTACACATAAAACAAAGCACTGAAAATAATATAAAATATAGGAATATGTATTGTGGTTACTATGTCGGTACTCGAACCCTTTTATAGATAACAGGATTAAAAATTAAAATTTTCAATTTGGAACTGAAGAGCGTTTACCATATAAACTGGCCAAACGTCAGTTACAATGACCATTAAGGGGATCAATGTCGATTTTTATTAAATTCTTGCGGAGAGGGTTTTGACAGCGTATAAATTGACGGAGAGGGCCCCTTACAATTGTAGTTATACGATACGATATAAGTCGTAGAATCGTTGTAAAAATAATGCGTATTTTTGATGCTGATGCTTTGTCGAATTTCGTGTTAAAGGTTAGCGGTTTAATTATAGGTATTATTTAGATATGACAAACGCGATCCTTTGCAAATAAATTTACGTCATAAATTGTTAAAAATTAAAACTTCAACGCCGCTCGAAATTAGAGCTTATAAGAACTTTCTTTCCACAAATTTAAATTTTGATTGCAACTCATAAACGTATAAATCAAGCAGTTGGAACAGAAGCTATTAAATAACGCGTCCGACCCGAATATGTAACTAAGTCATATTTAATGAGACCCTGATATTCACACAACACCCCAACTCAGTCTAATAGTGATTTATGCACGACGTCACTCAATATCAATATTAAATATGAAACGTAACTTAAGTGTTATCGAATTACATAATAACCTTACGATTGCTTTGGCATATAATGTTGGACATTCATGTTTTGATACTCCTGAACGCTAAGTAGGAGTGAATGTCTACCACATCCACACCATTGAAGACCAATACGTTAAGCTGCAGCGCAGTAAGCAGTGTAGTTTTACCACGGCGATCATATTTTACAACTAGCTGAGACCCGCGGTTAATCGTGCCTTAAAAAAATGTAACTTGACTTACATATAGCCGAAATTTTAGACCTTATACAATTTTAACATTTTAGAATTGTTTCAGAAAGGACTGATAGCAATTAACATTAGCAACAGTGCTGGTCGCTGTGTGCCCGTAGAGCACGCACGGTTTCTTAGTTTCTATTTTTTTTGTGCGCAACCCTAATCACATTTACTAAAATAGAAGTTTTTCAGTAGACGGTTTCAGAGATTATCCAGAACAAACAGACAGACAGACAAAAATTTTAGTAATTGATGTTTTGTTATCAGTATTGTCTATGCTTCCATATGAATTTGGTAAAAAGCTGTTATATTGATATTACAAACAAACATTTCAATTTTATTTACATGTAT
This sequence comes from Cecropterus lyciades, assembly GCA_002930495.1. Classification (NCBI taxonomy): domain Eukaryota; kingdom Metazoa; phylum Arthropoda; class Insecta; order Lepidoptera; family Hesperiidae; genus Cecropterus; species Cecropterus lyciades. The sequence continues at coordinate 144,322 of MOOZ01001430.1, read as the reverse complement.
AGATTGGATATCTTATAAATATCAACCAATAAAAAATGTCGTGTCGAACGTTATAAACAAGATTCTGGAACAACATACAAGACATGTAGCAGGAAATTTATCGCGTCATCAGTCATTGTCCACCTGACTGGATAGGGCACCACGCATTGTTACGGATATTTTATTGCGGCCAGACATCGTCTCGATCTTGCAGTGAAACTAAGTAGCTCATATCCTGTTAGGGTACGTATTATGTCAAATGAACGGTTTCTACTTTGATTTATGAATATTACTGAGACATTTTATTAGAATATGGACATTTAGTTACCTCTGTAAGATTTTCATTTCCATAATGATCCGCATTTGAAGTCTCGGGTACAATAGAATTCTCTTCCCAACCGAAAAGTTGATGAAATTAGTATTTATATATTATTATTTAAATGTGTATTTTTTACATAACAGACAATAATTTTAGCAGTAGCCCAATTAGTTACACGATGTCAAATTATTCAAAAATTGGCCTATTACATATGCACATATATACACAGACATAAACCATAAGAGTAGATAGTTGGTAATAATAAACACATAAAGTGTGCTGAAGCATTGCAACACAATAGAAACAAAACATTCTATTAACTCTTATGTAAAACAACAAACACAAGTAACAATACAACATCTCTGTGTCAATTAATCTAAATTCTTTAGTAATTTTAATCAGTCTACGGTCCGCTGTCGCAGTCTGTCCGCCGTCAGACAATAAGCAATTTCTAAACTAAAGTACTGTTTAATTCTCCAACAAGTGGAGTCTCCGCAGCCACCTGCAGCTCAGTTAATAGGATCTGGTGGGTTGTGCGCTCGTAATCCGCTTTCCTCGATTGTAAGTCGCGAGATTGTAAAACTTTAATTATGTTTCCGTAATGGCTGCCCTGTACGTCAGGTGGGGGATGGTTCAAGTAACAAGCGTTTTCCTGTTTACTCATAGACTTAGTTTCTATCTATGTATTTCAAAAGGATAATGTTTTAAATAATTAAAGCAAAAATACTTAACTCTTTTGCCTGAAACTGTCGTAAGACTAGGATGTCTGGACAATAACTGCTGGTGACCAACCGTCGACGACCGGGATTTCCCTTATGAACTTGACATTAAGTCAGGGTAGGAGGTCACTTGAAGCACTATTGTACTCCGGCTATCGTTACTTTTGAACTTGTGAATAGCCACGAATTTAATTTGAACAGGATACCTACTTTGAAATTATATGTCACTAACTTAGGTAATGCCTAGTTAACATTTACTTTATCTAGTAGTATTATACTAAATTATCATTTAAATAAGAACATTACCCCCGTGTACGGTAAACGCTCCTTATTCACCGTTACAACGTGCTTACAGTATTCGCGGGTAAAAAAAAATGATCATTTTCTAGTATTCGCGGCTAAAAACTAAAAAAAAGCGGTAAATGTAAAAGATTCCGCGCCCAATGTTAGCGCGTCAGCGTTATTTGAGTGCTGTTGGTCATTCGCGGTTTTTCTATTCGCGGCATATGGACGGGAAAGGAGCTTTTACGGAGGAAAATTTGAACCATGTAATTTTGTTTTAAGAGATTTAAGAGAACGTACAAAGTCTTCAAAGTCAAAGTCCATTAGTATAATTGTAAAACTAAAATTATCTTGTACCTAACTGTTATGACTCGTACCACAGTAATAATTGTTTACCCCGCTGAAAAGGGTTTTGCTTAAATTTCAATTTAGAAACCCCTGGACGAGAGGTGGGCGAACAAAGCCGTTATTACGCGGCTTTAATACGTACCCGCAAAACATCATCTTTTCTTTCTCTTTACGCTGCTACTAATCTGTCTCGTTATAAATAATTGTATTACCGTCCTGGACTCGAATTGTCTTCAAGAAAGGGATTTAAATTAAATTTAAATGGTTGTTCATGAAGCTTAGTGTTGTGTTCTTATTGTTTTCGGGTAATCGGAGCTCATAGAAACCATAATCTATAACAATATTTAGTAAACATTGTTTATCGCACTTTTAGTAGTAATTGTCGATCGAAGTTTGCAAAACATCGTATCTTAGATCAAGGTATAATAAAGATCGAGATCTGATCATTGGTTATGAATAACAAAACTTCCTTTCTTCCATCAGTGGATGGCAACTGGGATTAAACCCAGAACATAGGCAGCAGCGATGTTACTCATCCACTATGATCAAGCACAATCAAACTGGGTCCAAACATGGAGGTGAACCCATTCTTCATTCCATTAATTCTAAGACCTACGTTTAGTAGTAAACTTATAATGATGTATAGAAGTATAGCTGATGTGGATTCTGCTACCAAGAACTAATCTCAACTGTTTTGTTCCAGAGTGTGGTAAACGTCGCGTAATCGGTGGCGGTTCGAAGCGCATCGTGGGTGGTGTGGAGGCCTCTCCCGGCGACTGGCCTTTCCTGGCTGCGATCCTCGGAGGACCCGAGGAGGTGTTCTACTGCGCTGGAGTGCTGGTCGCTGATCAGTGGGTGCTCACCGCCTCGCACTGCGTTGGAAAGTAAGTAGCTCCAGAGAGCTTTCTTTAGACCTTCTGTGGGAGGATCTAGGACATTTTCCTTTTCTAAACACTAATTGACCACTTGTTACAGTACTAACAGGACATAGTCAGAACTTGCTCGCATAATTAGAATTAACTTGATAAAGAGATGTACTCTTCATATAGTACGGCGTTTTAATTTTTTTACAAATGTTTTTTTGTAATACACCACAAATAGAATTTGAAACCTTGTTGAGGTTTGCCATAGATTTCATAGATGCATTGGTACACCCGAGGACGAAGTTACAAATCCTTGTATAGATGTCTTTTACGTATTCATTACGCCTGGATCTAAGAGAAATGGCAAATCCAGGACATCTGGACATTCCAGGAAATTCCAGGCGATCCAGGAAAATCTTGTTCTTGGAGAAACATATGATTTTTCGTTTTTTATATAAGTGTGATTCTCAACGTTAATGAAAAGAGAGCCCACTAATGAGTTTTTGGCCCAATTCTAAAAATATAGATCTGGCTAGACGCTAGATGCGCCAACGAAGTAACAGCAGCGCTTAATATAGCGCTGTTATAAGGCAGAAATAGGTGTGGTGGTAGTGCCATAGGTTCTACCTTGAAGATAGCATACAATTTAATGTAATCATCCACAGCCACTCAGACGTGAACGGCTGGACAATCCAGTTGGGCATCACGCGGCGTCGCTCGCACGCGTACTACGGGCAGAAGGTAAAGGTGCGGAGGGTGGTGCCGCACCCGCAGTACAACATCGGTGTGGCGCATGACAACGACATCGCCCTGTTTCAGGTAAGTATGGTTAATGTGTCTGCTATGATGCTGGCAGATACCGACATGTGAGATAGACATAATCAACTTTACCCGATTAAACGTCGATATAATATTGCACAGAAAGAAAATGCAAAATTTGAGATTTGCAGAAATAACAAAATTTTGTTTGGCCTTTGGAGAATCACTTGAAGTGCGCGGTTATTAATAAAAGGACGTAATATTTACGTTTTGAGGCTCGAAACCGTTATTTTAGGTTCAAGTAGATATTTAACTAAATTTTCCGAAATTTTCAATTTGGTCCATTTCATTCTCACTGTGCGATATGTGGGGATGTGCGGAGATTTTTCATATTATAGTAGTAACAAACGAGCAAGCAGTCCAGCTTATGATAAGTGGCCACTGCCGCCCAAGGACATATCTAATCGAACCTAGATAAGATTAGTCTTACCTGAGTTTACGGGTGTGTTGTTATCTCTGTACCTGTTATATTATAAACAATGAGAACTCCTCATCAATTAAGTTAACCTTAATGTGTATGCAGCTGGCCGTCCGCGTGCGGTACCACGAGCAGCTGTCGCCGGTGTGCCTGCCGCCGGCGCAGCGCGCGCTGGCGCCCGGCACCCTCTGCACTGTCATCGGCTGGGGGAAAAGGGACGATAAGGATAGTAAGTCTCTCTGCCTTTCAATAATCGTCATAAGAGAGTTGCGTTAGAAAATGATACAAGTATAATCGTAGGACCGGGAGTAGGTACTCTAATGATAAATGTTCCGGTTTGATCCAACTATAGCTATAGTTCTTTTTATGTTATAGATACTATCTTGTGCTTTAAGAAGTTTCCTTGCAAACGATAAAAAGTTAATTCAAAAGTAAAATACAGGTTAAGATTAAATGTGATTACTAAACTTTCGGGTGTCGTGACGTGTATATGTTTAAGCTTTTACTTCAAAATATAGATGGGAATGAGGTGAAATACAAAAAGGAATCGAACAGCAAGTGTACAATACCAGCAAAATAATATAAGAGCCACTTTAAACGACGGATCTCACGTATATATTTATTTGGCACGGCGTTTCTCATAAAGTTAAAACAACATTTCGTTGTTCTACGGCAATAACTGTGCGTGTTCCAACTGATATTTGACGAGGGATTTTGGCAAATCTAAAAGTTATTAGCGAGGGCTTCAAACACACATGACATGTAATGGAAAACTGGAGAATGTGGAGTGGCCGCATTCGTATGTCAGATACAGTTAAGCTCTTGTATCCGGGAAAATATTTTTTGGAATTAAATCGTTTTTGGGATGTTGTGATAAAGTTGGTGCTGTGGGCTTTATTGTTTCCGTGTCATATCAAAGTTCTTCTAAATTGGCAATTATGCAAGGAAATGCGAAAATTTATTTGTTAACAGTTTGCGAAATTCCTTTTACGCAAATTACATGTCTTTATGTGTTTCTAAAGGGCCCAATAGATTAGCTGCTTTTCGAAATTAGATGTGGTGACTGAAGGCTCCATATCACATGGAAACGCTTGTCTCAGAGATTTTGCGACGAGAATCTTGCAAAAATTACTAGGCACGTTTTCGCCACCACAACCAACCGCAAGTCGCCTTAACTTGATAACTCAATGGCAAAACCGGAAATTGCCGATGCCAAAAGTACCATGTCTGCTGGGGTCTTAATATGTTTTTCATTGAGCAATTTTAAAATATTTTTTACCTCTAGTGTCGGAATACGAGCCAGCCGTTAATGAGGTTGAGGTTCCTGTGCTGAACCGGGACCTGTGCAACCAGTGGCTGGAGCACCGCGACCTCAACGTCACCGAGGGCATGATCTGCGCCGGGTACCCTGAGGGCGGCAAGGATGCCTGCCAGGTATGTTACTTACAGTACATGTGGGAAGCTAGCTGATGTATGATACGCATTAACGTAACTAGATTTTTTGAGCTGATCTTCTACTCAGTGGAACCCAGCGATAATTACAGTAAAGTGGCGAATGCCCATAAACATGAAAAGTCGTAGAACTCGGGAATTCTGGTTTGACTCCAGAAGCACCTTCGGCATACCTATTTCTGCTTAATAACAGCAGTGTTAGCGCTGCTATGTTTTGGTCTGAGGAGTGTGGTAAGGGAAACATACTTTTCCAAGGCATTCCATCTTAGTCCTTAGGGGGAGCAACGCATCTGTGGGTAACCTTAAGTTATTAACCTAGGGTTGATTACAGATGCACGGGCGGCAGTAGCCACTTACCATCGGAAAAGAAGCACAAAGAACTTCTAAGTTATAGTTAGGTAGTCTATGCGCGTTGCCAGCTTTACCTTTATTGCATTTCTGTACTTACATACTCTCATACTCTGAGCTTAGAATATGGCGGACACGACCTGAACGGTGTCTGACACTGGCATACAAAACATTTTAATAAAGCCTGAAAATGGCACTCACCTGTCTGTGATTGATAACAACATGGTTTTTGGAGATCGAAATATGCATTTATATGATTACGGATCATACCTAACTATAATATCTTCAGTTCAAAAGTGTAGAGCATGACAACACCATACATAAAAAAATATATATATTTCATAATAATATTGCTCATTTACGCATCAAACTACGCCACTTTGATGAGATAAACAAACATTTTACCGTACCAAATATATCCGAACTGGAAGAGCTAACGTTAATATTTATTTAATCCGTAATTTTATTAAGCTATCTCCTTTGATTTTCGAGCAAAGTGCTCTTTGTACTTTGTACTAGCTTATTACGTTTCCTCAAAACAATAATTGCTTACGTTTTCGCCCGCACATTACGAGCAAACGAGCATGCCGTCCACGTGATGGTAAGTGTACTTTGGTAAGTAACTTCATATATAACAGGGAGTTCTATTTGAAGTCGTTCAGACGTGCGCTGCTACTCCAGAGAACTAAGATGGTCGCCTTATATATAAGTAAGCCGGCAACCACACCCTTCCAGTGAAACGCAAGAACCCGGTACCTCCCCGGTCGAACTACACAGGTTCTACCCCCTGGGCCTTACCTGGTAAGTTGCAAGGTGTGACCGAAAACGGAAACAATAATTGTTTTAAGGAAACTAAATAAATTCGTATTAAGGTCAAAGTTGAGTAGGAATTTGTCCATCTTCGCTAAGTAAACTAATTGTTGGCTTGATATCGCATTAGTTAGCTAATTCTCGATTGTGTATCTGCTCTGTTTTCTTATTGTGTTCGGTCACTCTGTCTCTATTAACATCATTATTGTTGATATATGGCATCTCGGCGCTCCCTATTACTGGTTTCTCGGAAAAGATATTGCTTTTATAAGTTATCTGTTGGGTATCGTGGTTTAGTTATCTGGTATAAACGTCGCTTATATTGTCTTATGTTATGCACTGTTGTACTTGTGGTGTGGTGAGGCAGTAACATAACTTCGAGACATCCAGATTCCTAAATTACGAACGTCCAACATGTCATTGTGTACCTGGGGTAACAAGTTGCTAAGTCAAAAATCACATTTAAGCATTTATATGTAAGTATATAAATATTCTTCATATCTTATTAAAATTATTCTGAGAACGCACGTAAAAATGAAGTATAATATAATAATAATACTCTTTATTGTACCCAACAAAACAAAAAATACAACAATAGAAAATACATAAAGGTGTAACACAGTTATCAGAAGTAGAAGCCATGATAATGCATGGGTAGACGGGCGAGGAAACCAGGACACACAAATGAACAATACGCTTTACAAATCACTACACACACAATTCTTTTTATTCAGTCACTACTTATATTGACTTAACAAGATGGACAAGTTATCTAATTTTACGTTCCACCGGAACACGTGAGGCGCGTGCGCTACCTCCCAAAAAGTAACATTACTTGTCATTCGACACAAAACATTATGGCCGCCTCCTCAGCGTTCGGTGTTACGTCACTTGTCAAATAATAATGCAGAAATCACAATAGTCTATACTGCTGCCATCTATCCATGATTGTAAAAATCTCAATGCGCCGTCATACAATTTTAAAACAATACAAAAGGCGGTCTTATCGCTAATCAGCGATTTCTTCCAGACAACCTTACGGTGCGGAGTAAGAGTAGGGATGAAACAAATACCCATAGGTAGGGCGCAAATAATAGTTTTATGATTAAATACATACATATAAAAATGTTTGTATTAGTGTTCAGTAAAAGTACAATAACTGTGTTCTTCGTTTAATAAATACGATCTACGGCGGAGCGGTTACCTTCCAGTTCAATCCTTTACCTGACAAATGACCTGAATGACTTGAGATGTGTTTTATGGGTTTGGGTGTTGCTATATATTTGTCTTTGTGTGTCCATAGCACAAACGACACATTAGAATTCTAGTGTGGGGTTATAAGTATAGAAAACGTTATTATTATTATTAATATTATATATGCATCTAACAAATAACATTAACAAATTTGTAAGGAGTCCAAAATGTAAACAACTTTTGGTAGATGATAGAAGTACCACCTCCACACCTTTTTCTAGCGTGAAGCGGTTCTTACGTTTCGTTGGAAGGGTGTGGTTGCCGGCTCACTTATATATGAGACGACCATGTCAGTCCTCGGAAGCACCAATGCATCTATGTTCGACTTCAGATAGAACCCCTGTTCTATATGAAGTTGCTAACAGATGTCCATGGGCGGCAGTCACCACTTACCATCAGGTGGACTGCATGCTCGTTTGCTGTTTTAAACTGATAAAAAACTGTGTTAACCATGCAAAAAATGCGCTCTAAATAGTTTTACATTTTTGGCGACAATAAAATAATAATAAACATAAAACATCAATTAACTTTTTGCAAATCATCAAAATAATTTCGTTCAATACATACAGTAATTACAGTAAAATACAATTTATTTTTAATGTCGAGACAGAGGTAATTCTTTTAAATAATTGATTGTGACTTTAATTAACTTTTCGTATTGTTCCTTTTCTTAATCGTGTTTGCACTACCACCAATATTAACAGTGTTTCGCTCCGGTTACACAAATACCCCTTGAACTAGATATTACTCTTGGAACGTTGGAGGATATTATGTTTTTCCAGAAACTTATTAGTTCCTTCCACAAATATTCGAAGTGGCTCCTATTTCTTTCATTGGTGTCGTTTGAAATTAAGTATTTTAACTTAAACGGTTTTTTAAATTATAATGAAAAAATGTCGCTAATTCAATACTGAAAGTATTTACGTATATAATATCTACTTCATATCTACATATGAATGCAAGTTAAACAAATTATAAAGCTAAATTTATTATTAAAACATAGATATATTGTTAAAAATGTTTAAAGTCAATATTTCTTATGGTTATTAATATAATTAAATTTTATAGCTGAACTAATACTTTTGATTGACAGTGTGTTATCAATTTACAGGGAGATTCCGGGGGTCCTCTGCTATGCAAAGACCCTGACGACCCTTCACGCTGGTACGTGGGTGGCATAGTCTCGTGGGGTATCAAGTGCGCGCATCCCCGTCTCCCTGGCGTGTATGCGTACGTCCCTAAATACATCCCCTGGATCAAGCAACAGATTGAGCTGTACAATGACGACGACGCTAAGTCTGAGACGGATCTCTGAGACCAGTTCAGCCTATACCACCAGATGGATTCCCGGCAGCGGGTGTCCGGGAACGAAATTACTTAAGGCGAGCTCGAGCGAAATTGTAACGTCGTAACTATCATCCTTGGTAAATGCATATAAATCCGAACGACATAAGCTACATATACCATTAGGAGAAATATTATTAAGAACGGGGAATAGGTATATATATATATATTTTTCATTTTAGGTTACCTACTTTGGGATACAGTTTACGTCATAAGTATTATTTAACGATAGAATTGGTCGTTCGGAGAAAATTTAAATACATATTTAATAGTAAGTAGAACAAATTCAATTGTCAAATCTAATGTTGACCCTTTCACGGGAAATAGAAGTTTATTCATGTCATACGACAATGATTATGGTTACGACGTGACAATTAAGTAGCAAAAGCCTTTTTATAAGAGAAAAATATGTGGTAAATAACATTCCACAATTTTTGGATTGCCAGTCATTTTAATCTCGGACTTTAGAAAACATTTTGAATAATTTATTCGAAATATTAATGATTGTATTCTAGGAGTGACAATAAATGTTATAACTATTGACAATAAATATACTACGATTGACAATAAAAATGTAAATCGACAATAAATATTCTTCTAAAGACACATAGTCTTTTAGAACGTAGTGAATACTTTTACATTATACATTGACTATTGTTAAGAGGAAAACTTATAAAAGCGATCAAAGGAAAATGGCTAAATATTTTTACATGTCACTCGTTTGTCGTGTGAAGTAAATTATTTGACGCTGTGATACTATGAAACCCTATATTATGAAATGGTGAGTCGATTGTATAAAACGTTTACCCGTGACGTATCAAGGTTGATCTTTTTTAAGACTTTGAACGTTGATTTCATCTCTCGATACTTTTTCTCGGGATATCTAGTTTCATAGTATTAATATTATGTTTATAATATATATACAGTGATGTGTAAAATGTAAGGGCTTATAAATAAGTGACGTAGGGTCTGAAGCTTTAGCCTAACTTTTAGGAGATTTTTATATGAAAATCCTTATTTCATTTCTACTCTCTGTTGTCGTAAGTCTAGTTACGTTAGCCCGAGTGTGTTTCTTTGCTGTTTGGTGTTAGTAGTACTAGATAAAAGTGCTTTTATAGAAATAAAAAATAGAATGTGTAAAACTTTGTCTGGGTGTTCTATATGTGTTTCCGCCTTATGAAGATTTCATAAGCGGTAGAACTAAGCTGTGTTCTTTCCGAGACAATAACCCGTCATGACGTATTAGCGGAGGTTGTCACCTTAGATTCATTTTCTTGCTTTGGTAACTCCGGTAGTTCAGAACGTTACTGAGTGGACAATAAAACACTTTTGTGAAAAATTAGTAAAATAGCTTTAATAGTCTGTAAGACTCTTGACGTCTATTAGTCATAGAAATAGTGTAGATAGTTGTAGGTAGTTTTAATATATGTTCAAAAGTGTATCTATATATTGTGACTTCTTATTGGTTCCTGCGTGTATGAAACGTTAAATGATGATTGATAACTCAATATTTTGACACGATATAATGTTAGGTGCCTCAATATTGTAACCATATGTTGAATTAATATTAGTGGGCACCTAAATCTATTTTATCGTACGTATTAGAATGTGAAAAAATATTCCAATATTTTTGATAGTTTTGAAAGAATCTCTTTTATCTTACATAAGATTTCATTTTGATCATATGAAATGTGTTGAGTTACTTTTAAATCGCTAAACAATTTCTAGCATATTTTTATTTTTGTCTTTATATTACTCAGGATTCCTATAAAATATACTTACCTACACGTAATACTATGCGAAAAATCTGTGCTCAAAGATATTGTCATAGTTAACTATTATAAAATATAGTATATTTCATAGATATATAATGACGTACGGACGACAATGTAATTTTTAAACGCGTTTCACCCCAAAATTCACTATCTGAAAATACTTATAGACAAAATATAAAAAAGTAGGTATTCATTCAGATTATTTTTATTATCTTGGTCTCAGTCTGCATTTTAAATGTAATACTTTGGGGGTGGGTAGAAATTACAGTGTCGCGCGTACAATAAAGGTTGTCGACTTCTTATGAGTCCCTTCTCAATTCGAGCTTTTCTACTAGTGTTAAAAGTTGAAATTTTTATATAGCTCCTTAAGTAAAAAAGTACTTTATACATGAAATTAACATTTTTAACGAGAAAATAAACGAAAAAAGTAATCCCAGATTATACATAATATATTGACCGTACTCTGTTGTATAGAAAAAAAAAACTATTCCTTTTAGAAAAGTGTTTGACACTGTTGTGTGGTTTATATTTTCTCTCCTGAGACGTAGTGACTGACATTAATTAGATATATGAATGATCAAATTTTCAATGGCAATAAACTTTGGATTAATGCAATATTAACATCATAACATTGCAATGACGCTTTATGCCATTTCATAAAAAAAATCACCCCTGTTAATATGTATTAATTGTACGTATTCAGGATAAACTAAACGTAAAATCAAGTAGTCTTGTTATTTATGTTGTTAAAAACTGAATCTTCACGCCGTATTGGCTATTAAGCCGTGAAACCAAAGTTTATTGTCATTTCTAAGATAAGATTTCTAAGATAGATAAGACTAGTGTAGGAAGTAAAAAAAAATATTTTCTTGTGTAGATCTGCTTTAGCGTTCTGTGACTGTCAATCCTCTCCTTCGTCAAATTTTGTTAATAATAAGTTTCCCCTCATTTATTACGAATATAGATAAGATTCAAAAAAAGGGATGTAGAAAATATATATAAATGCATGTTATGGTACCTTTATGTATAAATATTTTCATTTTTAGAATCACCTATCTCGAAAATGAAATGAGAGGAAAGGCATGATAACGAAAAATTTTAAAAGAAACATAAGTCGATGGTACATTATTTTATTATTATGATTTGGAAAAGTAAAACGTGTTGTAATATACCTAAATTAAAGTATTATTCTTCAATGTCACATAAGTTTATAGAGGAAAGGAAAAGCGGCTGTAGTCTATTAATTTACAAGGATCGGAGTGGATAAAATCAAATTAATGTACTTTTTTATCAAAATGCGTAAAATGACGGCCATAAACAAATTTATAATTCTATCCTAACTGTATAAATCATAGTTAAAACAAAAAAAACATAACTATGGTTTATAATATTCACCGGGAATTTTGAAAATGTGCCTGTCAGTTTTATGTGCCCTCATGTACTTTCATATGGCTATTTGATTTACGGGTACCTATATAACTGTTAGCCGCAAAAAAGAAAGCGTATCCATGAGATAAATCCATATTTTTATTTTTTACAAAATTATGCCTCATGATAAAATAAGGAAATTGTTCTTTAGCGACAAGTTTGAAATTTTGTTGTACAAAAGGACAAGTGATGTAATTATCTGACATTTGGTGTATCGAAAGATAGCCTTATATTCAGACCAACAAGATAAGCACACTCTCTCGAACGAAGTACCTATACCAAATTCCGCCCATTAACGTAGTACTTTGCGCATGTAACGTATTCATCCTAATATGACATAATTTGGTTGAATGCGTGCGTTCAATTCACAAAATCTACTATGGCTCATAAAGTCACGCGAGCGAAACTTTTGAATACAATGTTCTGAGAGAGTTTTTATCAAAAAACAGCTGACTTTATCATATAGTTACTTATTTTATTAGTACCAAAATCATTCCGAGAACTTATTGAAATCCTCGGGAACGTCCCAATAACTTTCTGATACGAGGAAAGGGTTGTCGTAGATATCTTAACTTCCCAAATCTGTATTAGTGTCGCTTTGTTTGGTTAATAGTGACTGTTTAGTGGAAACACTAGGACAATTATAAATAACATGAGATGCATTGGTATTTGGCTTTATTCGGACATGTTACATGTTCAGCTCTAAGTATTTATACATTAACATGTAGGTTTACATGTAAAATTATATTGTCGTATAACTGTAGATATATTGCTGTTGGTATATAAGTAGACGAAATGTTAAGTGTTCAGGCATAACCTTCGAGTCAGCCGGTTTGACTCGTTCTCGTAAGTCGGTTAAAGTTAATAAATGTAAAGATACCTACATGTTATCGTAATAGTGACTATAAATATTTTGATATAAAAAATCTAAATACTATTTGGTAAATGTGCTTTTCCTAATTTTCTATTGCAACGTTTAAATAATAAATTTGAGCGGATTTGGTCATTTCACATTAAAATAAGATAAATGTATTGTAAAATGTACACGTACACAGCAACACAATATTAATATGGGTGTGCCCAATGACATAATAATTATCACAAAGGTAGGTCTATAAGAAGTCCAGTGAATTTATTGTATAGATGTATATCAACACCTATACAATAAATTCCAAATCAATTCTGTAATGTAACTATTTATCAATAGACCGTATAGATGTACTGGTGTCTATGAATAACTTATTACCGTACCTACATACATTTGAAATAGTAAAAAAGTAAATATATGGGTTGTAGTTCATTCTAGGTTATTTCAATTGTATCGTAGCCTACTACGATACAATTGAAATAACCTAGTGTTTATCAAGGGTACTTTTCGTAGGAAAACTTCATTAAGAAGCAGTTTTTTTTAAGAAAAAGTATCTTTCACATTTGCAAATCTCTTTAACAATAGATATATAGTTAATTTTAAATGAAAAGTTGATTGTTTCTTAAATATTGACTGTGTATTTGTTTCGACATCCTCATAACTAGCATGTCGATAATAATACTCGTAAGTACTTAATTGCTGCCTTTACTAGTGTAACGGCTTTCAGTAGGTACTCGTGTCACTAGTCTCTATTCAATGTTCAATGTTTTATCGTAGTAGCATACATATCTAAAGAAAACTATAATAAACATATCTTCACTTTGTAATGATTGTTAACCGCGCGGTCAATTTCGAGAAGAAATCAATTTCATAAGTATATCAATTATTTTCACTAGAAACTAAATATTTAAGAACATTATTAAGTCAGTCATTAATATAATAAAACTATTTTACGTACATTATATTTTTGACATCAATAGAATGTCGTTTCATTTTCAAAGAGTATGTTATCATATTACGATGCATTACTATGTGGCCAAAGATAACATTTTGACAATAATAACTTGAAGAAATTTTATAATATAGTAAATTTAGACATTTTAGAAGTGATTTTGATATTAAAATTTCTAATTTCAAATCACGCAATGACAATAAAGCTTTAGATCAGATTTTACATTCCGCGAAGTAGTTATTCAATGTACACCGCGTATATATTTATAAATGTCTATTATTTATATATTTACAAAAAAAGATGTTCTAGGTTTTCTAAAGTAACGTAAGTATATATGTATTAGAGTAACTTATTCAATAATTCAAAGTATTCATCTGTTGTAGTTTAGCTAAGATGATGGAATTTGTAATAGATGGATATAAAAATATAAATATAATCCGACGAATTAAAAAAGACAATAAATTTCGAACAGGTGTATTGATGTTGGAAATATTTAAATTGGTAGATAAAATATAAAACGCCACAGGAAGACAATTTTTATTACATTTATTTATTAATATAATTATATTGTAAGCTCAAATTGTCGTATTATAGGTCCATGTATTACATATTTCAGAAAAAACATTACCATTGTATATGTAGCCATGTAATAGACACGCACAAACTATTCTACTATAAAGCCAGATATTTTCTGTTCAGATTTAACTATACGAATATCTGTGGAGTATCTATTTATATCGGTGTTAAATGTTGTAGATTACATGTTGCTTTATGTCCTTGTGGTTTTATACAAAACCTGATCTTTATGTGTAAATTTATTAACGTGTTAAATGTTTCTGATAATCTTCGTTAAAATAGTTTATTAATATTTTTCTCCTTCATCGTTATTATCACTTAAGTTCGATTATACGAAATGTAAACTAAGCGTACGGCAAATGATATTTACGAGAATTGTATGGTTCCTTTATAGTCATATTGCTCTCACATGTCCAAAGAACTAACTAATATATATTATTATCGCCAACAAGTTAAACCAAAACATGTCATTTATAAAAAAAGTTTGTGTAAGAATATTTATAATTATCCATAATAGTTACTAAACTATTTTTATCATTAGTAGTAAGTAAAGTTCTGATGTGAGGGCAATCTGAACCTATTAATGCTAAAAGATATTTTTCTATTTTAGCAGTATGTCTTAAAATAATTACATTCTTTAATGAGATTGTACTTAATTTTAATTTTGTAAATAGCAACTAGTGGAATATGCATATTATGCAGTGTGCTGCTGTGTTCTAACCTGACGGGAGTAGCGACGAAGCTCGCTATCAATTAGTATAATTACCTTGAGGAAAAGCAATGAAGAGGTCAAAATCTTCAATGGCAGCGATACACCTGACCGACTTCAGATAGTTCTTATGACTTCATATCTCAAGTATAGAATAATAATGGCATTAATAATTCACATAAATCTCGAAACTCATTAAGTATAATAATAAAGTACTCCACTTGTTGTCTATCTAACTAGCATAAGTTTATTTGTCGTGTTTTTGAAAACATAATTGCCATTCCATAGGGATTTTGATGTTAGTTTTCATGTCGTCAGCTGGAAGCAGTGTGGATGGCGCTTAATAGTTTTAATTGTGTAGATTTACTTTGTTTCTCAAGCTTCAATTAAATATTATAATAATATGTGTCTTTTATTGCAATTTAACTAAAACAGCAGGTAATTAAACAATAAATAATAAAAAAAGAAACAAATAGGTCTCATTTACATTTTACTAATGGATACAATATAGTTACATAATCAACAATAGGTACAAATAACTAGGCGTTAACCACTACCTAATTACAATTGTGGTTACATTCTCGTTAAGTATATTCAACACATTTAAGATTTGAGGGGCGAGGCAAACTCCTTCTATGGTTACATACATCTAGTATATAGCAATAACACTTCATTAATGTGACAATATTTTGGTTCTTACAAACTGGTATTGTCACCGCACATTGATACTAATTTACATGAGATATATGTTAAATAAATAAATTTAGTTCGCACGGTGTGGAATCCATTCAAGTTTTCGGAAATAATCTTACACGTATAAAATATTACAAAGAACAAACAGTTTTATATGAAATTTCGAATTAAAAATAATGTATGAAACACGCATTCTTAATTCTGCATAATGTTGTAGAGTCGATATTATATAAACTAGTCGTAACTATTCACCTCGACCCCTGGTTTTAAATGTTTTCAAACATTATAGAGTTGTAAATGAAAGCACTCGGATTTAAAGGGTTATAAGCTCACGTAGGGACAATTTTAGAAATAGACACGCACCAGAGATTAACACACTAAGAAGACAGTATGATATAGTTTAATCGTATGAGATGGCTTAACGTGACAACAGATACTATAGTCGTTCTGATTTTCGGGGAAACATAAACTTAGTCGTTGGATACTTCGTCATATTTTTAATTATACAGAAAAATGTGATGTGTTGTCAAAAAAAAAATAATAATATATTATTTACATTGAGTCAGCTCTATTACGATGTTAAAACTCTTCACAAAATATTCCAGTTATGATGTTTATGATCACATGAAAAGCTAACGAGCTGATTTCTAAAACTACTGTATTATATGAAAAGATAATCGCGTTTAAGCCATCTTTGTTACTCGTATGTTCCGTATTCTGAAAAAGTTATGAGACCTAACATATTCGTATACTGCAAAATTCTGTTATGTTATTTCTATAAATCCACTATATAATTGAACGAGATTTTGATAGCGTACAAACATGATGGGAGATGATACCTTAGAATATGAAATATATCAGAAGTTTGCAGCATGTTAAGGCTAAAGAAAGTCCTTCAATGTTCTAGTTAATAATTTCGTTATAATATCCACATTTTGTAGGATAGTGCGCACTACGAATATTAGATAAACATCTTACTTGATTGCGTTACCTATTCCAAAATCGAATCAATGTAGAGTTATTGACAGACAAATCGAAGACCTTCTAACATCTCCAAGTATCATTAAAACTGTGACATAATATACCGTGACATGTCACCGATGTGTCGCCGCAGTGAGATTCAAGTTTACATGTTGATGTGACGACCGCTTAGCTTATCACAACGCAGTACGGTCCATCGTGTACTATCGCCAGTCAACGTAATCGGTTAAAACAACATCAAATACACACATTCTAGTTCAGTCTTGAGTATTTTCTCTAAATTGACTAATTGGTCGGCCCTTCGTTCCGTTGGTGATGAACGCAACATCCAACTAATTTATTCAGCTAATGTTTAATAATAGTGTTATTAATATCGATCCAAATAACAGATGCGATTCCGATAATTAATATACGACAATTGATATCCAAGATTCGGCGCATTTTGTATTGTCTACATGACAAGGACGATACATATGGTCCCCACTAGCTTAATTTTAGTCGTGTTAAAATAATGGCCAAGTCTAATGTGAGATATCGTTTAAAGACGGTAATAGTGTCACACCTACAATTTGGACCGATCACTGATAATACCATCTACAGAACCTACAAAATTTTAGCTAAAATCAATCTATGGACATATTCATATAATTTATAGCTTTTTCCAGTATTGCCAGCTAGTAAAAGATTTAAAAATCGATCGAAAAACTATTGCCATCGCAAAAAATACTATTATTTTAATCACATTATTCTCTACACAGATAGAAGCCGTTAAGAATATTATTTTCTATGATAATATGTTTTGAGAAAAATGCTACCACTTTAGAAGAATATACAGACACCGATATATTGAGCTAAAAATGCTATGGAAGGTCCTATTTTTGTTTTAGACGGAACAGGGCCCCGAAGTCAAGTACAACAATAGCAAGTTGGATACTTTTCATAAAATGTTTAATTATCTACGGAGCAGGGAAATGATATAAGGAAATTACATACACATGTGCTATGAAAAATGTATGTATGTAATCGGAAGTGTAACTTTCTAAGCTCGTTATAATTACGCTAATTATTTATATTACGTTTATTTACTTTCTGTACTGGCTTATTTTGGATCCAAACAATTTGTACAGAACGTTCACTTAAATGCAATAGCTACAGGTTTAATCTCATATAGGATGTGACTCAACGTGAATGAATGATCGCGTGTTATTCAGCATTTATAGGTGTTTTACATACTTATAAATTTATTATTAAGTTCAATAGTCAGCGATCTGGATATCCCCGCTCCGTAGAAAATCTTACAAAGTATTTAAAATTGACGGTACAAGGCAAACACACAATTCTCTAGAATCTAAAACTATTATAATTATTAGTCAAAGTACAATAAAAAATTAAAAGCCTCGAGATTGTCACAACAATCTTATAGTAAAACGTCCTAATTTTTTTACAATCAAATATATAATTTATAATAGAATTTAATAATTATTCACGTTGAATGTCTGTAATTACACTTGTACAGTTGTTAGGCGAAACCTACCCTCTAAAATTTAAAATTTTCGTTAACAGTAGAATATTATAGTACTAAATAATATATTTATGATGTACATACATATCTACGATAGCCTGTATACGATGAAATAAAAGGCCCACTCACTAATAATTCTAAGATAGTAAGTACAGACATCCAATTTACTATATTTGTTTATACGTGTAAATAAAGATATCGACACATGACTACATCTATGAACACTATGATAATAATATTGTATATTAAGATATACGATGTAACGATTATTAAGGACCAGTCCATAATCCTAGAAAAATCGTTGACTATGAAATTATAAATAATACTCGGGAGCGGTCATATTAATATTTTATTTTTCTTATTATTTCATATGTATCGGCAACGTAACGACGAATAAAAATATATGTACTTTTAAGAAATCAAATGCAAAGAAGTAAGCCAGATTAGAATGCGTAGTACATAGTAAATAGTACTGCGCGTTATAAATATTCTTAAAAAAGGCTGGGAAATATTTCTTAAAAATAATATATTATAACTGTATTAAACATACCGATAGTTTAACAATACGACACCTTGTGTGTCTCAGCGCCATAGCCGTCCGTGATGAATACCCGCTCCCCGATTTTAGATAAATGTTCCAGATCTGGGTATTTCTGTGCTAATTCGTGCTCGTTCATGGGACTATAAAGATATACTACGCATCGAAGCGTTTATATTTTTCAATTTATTTAAATCCACTCAAAACTGGTCCTTAATACGTCACAAAAGCCATTTTGCATCGGGCAGATCGAATAGAATATGAACAATTTCATCAACAAACGAATATAATTATTAATATGACTGTGATACTAATATGAAAAACATTTACATTTTTTACGTAACACATGTTTATATATATAATAATAATATATCACTTAAGTTTAATGATATGACGCAAGCGCAAAGTTATTATGCTAATTAATTTCCATCGAAAATTATCTATATGTACGATAATAGCCTCTATTGCAATTCGAATAATGGGAGTCATCATATTTAAACTACTTTCTAAAAAGTGCACTTTTCAAATCAATTGACATAAGAGAAAAATTGCACTGTTCAATACGAATATAAAATATTTTGTACATAATTGTTTATGCATCCCACCTCGTCCTTAAAGCGCAAGCCGGTTATGTTACAATATTATATTGATTGACTGCCATCAAAATTGTATTAGGGTTGATATTTTAAATATTAATACTAAACATTATAATACATTAAAATTCTTTGAAAGCTAAAATTTGAAACATTCCATCAACTGTTTTGAAAAACACTAATTGACTATGATAATTGATTTGTTTAAAATTGACAGATATGTTATGGGGTTCTTAGAGCGAGTTTGGATTTCGAGGTTACAAAAGCCAAAACTTCAAACCTTACTGGAATCTAAAATATTAAAACCTTAGATTTAAGGAAAATACACTATAAAAGTTATATAAAAATAATTACTTAGTTTTCTGGAAGCGTGCAGACATCTGACCTAGGAAATAAACAGTTACATGTTTAATCGATACTTAGAATATTTATTTTATTATTAATTCCAAAAAGTATCATTACAATAAATATCACTTCCACAAACAGATGCAAGTGATAAATTCCGATACTTTCTGTAATTGCCACACGAATGATTCTTTGCACAATACTATTAAAATTACTTAATATTATTTATCGATGTGTAATCTTATATTTTACTCCATAATTACATTTCAGATTCGCACAAATTTACGGCCCAAAGCAAACAGAGCGCCTTGAGAGACACGTCAACAAAATGCGCTTAAAATATTCCATTTATAAAACCAATACGCTAGGTGATGTTGCAAGTATGCTTCCAAAAACTTTAATAAACATGATAGCTCCCATTAGTTACAAAAAAATACGAGATTTCAGTAAACCTACGAGGCCCGCACGTAAGCCGAAGAAATAATATCGATAGATTAAAATTGACGTTGCGAAATATGCATACGGCGCATCTAAACGAGCAACATATAATTGAGATACCATTTATTAAAAATAAAACATTAAATACGCCATTATACGACAAGATAATAGCCGGAAGAGTATTAAACTCACCGTATATAAAGGCGCTCGCCCACGGCGACTTTTTATAGCGATGCTGTGACGCGTTTACTAAACGCGCCAGAGCATTGCTACTAACGCGTGTTAGTCGCATTTGCAGCGCCCTACTGCATCGCCGCTGTATCGACGCAAACGCGCGACAGTATCGGGCGACAGCGGGGAGAGAACGCAGGGAGG